>CM035423.1:119898418-120030918 GCA_020310875.1 Ceratopteris richardii | reverse complement strand
AAACATCTGGGTTGGAGAAGGAAGAGCAGGAAGGGATTGGGATGTAGAAGTGGAGAACAAATGAGGGGAAGGTGGTGGAGAGTAGTTGGGAGAAGAGGATGGAGAACTGGGTGCGTCGGGAACAACAGGCTGAACAGGGACAATGGGCTCAACAGGGTTTATTGGCGGAGGAATGGGTATAAGAGTATTCTGCCTTGTCACCTCAACCTTGTCGATTAAAGCTTCAATCATGGCTATCACGTCGTTAAGAATCTCAATAGCAATATCCGTCATAGAGTCTTGATTCTGCTGATGAGAATCCTTCCGAGAAGAAACTTCATCGGAGTCTTCCAGGTTGGCACCTTATTCCTGCTGTTTAATTGGAGAAGACGTACCAGAAGACTCAACATGAATAGAAGTAGCAGTATCATGGAAAACTTTGTCTTCATGGCCAGCAGTTGATCCCCCCACTTGGCTCTCAAAGGGACTTATGCGTCTACGTTTCCGGTGAAGAAGGTGAAATAGATCCTCATCGTCATCACCCACGTCTTCGAGCAATTGAGTAGATTCTTCATGTAGCAAGAAGGGAGCGTTTGGAGGGGGTTGCGCTGCTTGGATCACCGGGAAGAGAAAGGTGAGGATGTGAGGTAGTCTGGTACGGGGAATATCGTTCTTGGCAATATGTTTCATGATTGTTACACATTCACGGTGAAGACGATGGAAAAAGAAAGACATAAAATTAACAAGCTCTCTAGTTGCGGTGTCTATCATCGAATAGAAGGGGCAAGAGATACCATAAGTGCATTTCTGTAAATTCAAAATAGCGACTAAAAATTGCAGAGCTGTACGCTTCGGTTTAGGTCTACACAGTCAGGTGGCGATTGGAAGAAGTGGACCGTTCTCCAATCCTTCGCTAGGAAGTCAAAAAGCATCGGCAAAAGAAGCTAAAGTAATAACGACGCGGGATGGTAAACAAACTATAGGCCAACTCTGCTCTGTAGCAGGTGTGGCAGCGATGGCTACAATGATCTGCGCATGGCAAGGTTGACATTCCACTGAATGCCAGGGCAATTCAGCGAAACCCAACAAACCACGAGGGCGCAAATACTCACTCACTTCAGGAGTGAGTCCTACACGGAAGGTGGCGACATTTGCTAATGCTTCCATAGTGCGCACCAGTAATCACAAGAACACAGAAAACAAGTAACGCACGAGCATTCAAACACAATAGTGATTAACAAGAAAAGAGACAAGATTAAGTAGTCACACAGGCAATAGTAGGCGGTCGAAAACCCTAATGATCGCGCGGTATTGGAAAGATATCCGTCATAATTACGGCGGCATGCATGAGCAGAAATAGTAACACAGGGCGACGATTAATCATATTTAGATAGCAAAACGAGGAGATTACGGTCTATGGTCAATCGAAATACGGGAATAAAAAGAAAATACGTGACACGTGAAAAAGACGAGGTACATGTCATCGGTTATCCGCCGGCTGGTAATATGGGCGAAGCTTAGATCCATTAATCACTTTTGGCAAAAGAACACCTGTTAAGGTCGCCAATCCAAAAGTTGTTGGGCCCACTTGTTTAGCAATGTGGTATGGACCGAACCACCGTAATTTAAATTTCCCAGCAGATCTGTTTGTTTTAGCATTATAGAATAACACCAGTTGATCAATTTTAAAGATAGGAGTTTTGAGAAAACCGTCATGAGTACGGGCTTGACGAATCTGAACTTCTTGAAGAGTCATGAAGCTTTCCCATTGTTGTTCATCCAATGATCTGAGTGTATCCAACCGAAAGGGCAAAGATTCTTCTGACAACAATTTCTGAGCTAAGGCCACGCGTAGGGTCGGCACTCCTACTTCCATCGATGCAATAGCTTCCAATCCATAAGCAAGCTTGAATGGGGTCATTCCGATAGCTACCTTGTACGTATTCCGGTAAGCCCACAAAACTGCAGGTAGTAACTGGTCCCAACGTTTCAGACATTCCAAAAGCAATTTGTGTAGCATATTGAGCAAAGTCTTATTGGTAGTCTCAGCCAAACCATTGGCATGGGGAAAATAAGGCGAGCTGAATTTATGGACAATCTGAAATGTCTCAGTCAATACTTGCATTAAGTGGTTAGCAAAGTGTGTACCTTGGTCCGTAACAAGCTCCAGAGGTAATCCATAATGCGGGAAAACATCCTTCATTAAACATTTAGCCACCGAAACTGTTGTGGCTGACCGTAATGCCCAAGCCTCCGCCCACCGAGTGGCATAATCGGTACAAGTCAAGATATAGCGGCTGTTGGTGAGAGTAGCTGGGGGTGTGATGGGACCAATAAAATCTAGACCCCACTTTTGAAAGGGTTCCAAAGGTAAAACAGGTTGAAGGGGAAGAAGTGCCACTGTAATGGCTGTCAAGACCGTTGACAGGTATCACACTGCTGCACAAACTGAGTCACATCTTTGTACATTGTAGGCCACCAAAGCCCACTTTGTAGAATTTTACGGTGAGTAGGATTAGCTGCAAAATGTCTACCCGAGGGTAATGAATGAGCCAGAGCAATAACCGATTCACCTTCATGTGGTGGGATACAGCGAAGTAAAACACCAGTATGATCCACGTAGTACAATTGTCCTACGATCATCTCGAATCTTTGACTGTAAACTGCAAGTTTCTGCCGCAGAGCAGGGGGAGTATGAGGAGGAGGACACCCTTTAGTGAGGAAAGTTAGTAACGTATCGTAGTATGTAGGAGCAACAAGAGGTTCTACAGATTCTTCAGTAGTTGGCTCGGTAAGGTAAATTGCCGGTGTAGTGTCATCAACCCCTACCGGAGGCTCACCGGAATCCAATCGGGAAAAGAAATCCGCCAATGCATGTGCAGTGCCGGGTCGATGAATAACTTCATATTCGAACTCCTGTAGTAGTAATACCCATCTTGCCAGTCTTCCACCTAAATGTTGCTGCTGTACCAAATACACGGGTGCGGCATGATCCACGTGGAAGGTGAATTTTCGGCCCAACAAATAATGTTGGAACTTTTTAACAAAGTACACTAACCCGAGACATTCTCTTTCGGTCACTGAATAGTTTCTTTCAGCATGGGCTAATCGGCGACTTGCATAATATACAGGCCGAAACCATTTATCCGTTTGCTGCATTAGTACGCTACCAATAGCTATGTCCGATGCATCCACAAAGATTCGGTTTGAGATTTGCTCAATACCAAAAATTCAACATCATCATATGTATTCTCTTGATTTTGACCTTTATATATGAGCAAATCCTTAGTATCGAGGGCATATTGTAAGACTTTATAGATTTCTCCTTCAAATGTCAACTTTTCTTTTATTCTTGTTGATCTTTCAATAGTCTCTTGGTCCTTTCCTTCACTTTCCCATTGTTTCTTCTTTCCAAAACGCTTACCAAAATTTGCTCCCGATGGAGACACTCATAATGGTACTTTGTTTTGGCAGTACTGTGGATATTCAATAGCAGAACATAGGATTGGCATACACTATCCTTGCTTTGTATGCACTTAACAATCGCCACTCCCTAGTAGGATTGCCAATGTTCGTCTGATTTGGTTCACAAAATGACTAAACAACAAGGTTCTTGGGTGGTAGTTTATAGAATCACTCTGTTAACTATTGGTTTTCCCTTGTCACTTTGTACAGAGTATTCACCATCACATTCTATCACAATTTTCCAAACATAACCTTACATCTCACTTTTATATATTCATAGATATCATTCATAGTATATAGAATAAACAATTATAATTCACGACATAATACCAAACTTGATTACAACTATTGTAGCAACACATATACAATATCATACTTTGAAAATAACTTCTTAAATTCTGCCGAACTAACACAATACTTAACAAAACAAAAATAATGTAAATTAACATTAAGATTAACCAAACTCTAACAATAATACAACATGACACAACAATGACACAGAACAAGAGTTTACTCCAAACTCTCAACACTTCGATCCTTCAAAAATGAACAAATTCCTATGAACTTCTATGCGTTGCTCTCAACTATGCGACGTTTCTTTGTATTAGACACCTTCTGAATGATTACAATGCTTCATTGAAATGGTTCAATAGAGATATATGTTATTTACAATTAATCACATTGTCGGCCTAACACCATCATTTGCATGCTGAACATATAAGGTGCTCTCACTTGGAATCTTCTAAAAACCATGTGCAATCAAGTAAGCATGTATCTTTTCATACAAAGCACGTGGTGTATGCTTCAAATCATATAATACCTTTTCAACGTGCACACATTGTATTCATGCCCTTTCTACAAAAGACCACAGGGCTAAAGCACATACACTTCTTCATGTAAGTCACCATTTTAATGTCCAATTGATGTACATTCCAACTATGATGAGCTACAAGTGAACATATGCTATGAGTCATTTGGCATGTGGGAGAAAAGTTCTCATCAAAATCAATGCCTCTTTCTTGAGCATAAACTTTGCAACAAGCCTAGCCTTGTACCTATCAACTCTTCCATGAGGCATGTGCTTCACCTTGTATACCCACTTAGTGCCGATGGCCTTTTTCAAGGAGGCAAACCACATAAATTCTAGGTACCATTCTTCATAATAGCATCATGTTTTGATTGCATAGTAGCAATCCAATTTCCTAAATTTTGTGCTTCATCAAAGGAAACAAGCTCATTCTCATTGTGAAGACTAGAGGTAGCAATAGCATACCAATTTGATGCAAAAAAGCACTATGAGATCCTCAACAAGTATGATATGACAGAGGTGCAACTAATTTGCTATATGACAAAGTATGCACCAGCCATTTAGGCATAGTTTTTGCCTCCTCTATGTTAGCCCTCTCATCAACAAGTGCATCATGTAAATCTACATCAGAAATGGAATGATATGCATCATTGTGTGAAACTTGTAAAGGTTGACAAATTGCCTCATTTGGACCAAGATTTGGTCGTACGCCTCAAAAATTGGGCAGCAAAGTGTCATACACATCTTTGGATCTAAGTGATGTCTCCTTAGTACATGAAATTAATGGTTGAACTGCATCTTCTAAAAAACCAACATCACGGCTAACCAAAATGCATTTTGTCTATGGATGTTATAGATGATAGTCTTTGCTTTCATAACTGTACCCTACAAAAATACATTTTATTGCTTTATCACCCAATTTTCTAGGTTGTTGTGCAGGCACTAATGCATATGCCAAACAACCAAAAACACGTAGATGAGCAACAAATGGCTTGTGACCATGCCAAGGCTCATATGGAGTGATAGATTGCAATGCTTTGATGGGACATGTATTAAGTACATATGCTGCATATATAACAACCTTAAGTGAGAATCTATGTGGTAAAGCCCAATGTTTGATCATAGACTTTTCCATCTCTATGAGTAACCTATTCTTCCTTTTAGAAACTCCATTCTATTGAGGTGTATACGACACTACATTAATGTTTTATCCCATGTTTTCTAGAAATGCATTAAATCAAAAGTCATGTATTCCCCCCTCGATCAAAACGGAGGATGCCCATCTTACATGCTCAAACATTTTTAGCCAAAACCAGGAACTCTTTGAAGCACATAAATACTTTGGACTTTGCTTTCAATGGACACATCCATGCATGCCTAAAACATCATTAATAAAAGTCATGAAGTAAAGGTAGTTCCCAAAAGTGCATGTCTACATAGGACCACAGACATCACTATGATTACGCTACAATTTTTGAATAGCTCAAACTAAACCATCTTATGGGAAGAAGGAACAATACATTTCGCCCAAAATATAGCCTTCACAAACATGTTTAGAAGGTGCCTCAAGTTTGGGCAAAGAGTACACCACTTCAAATTTCTACGCGCATAGCAAACTCGCATAATTCAGATGATCAAAGCATGTGTAGAGCAGAGGAATAGGAAGAAAAAGGATCTCCTTGTAGACATTGTGTCCTTGTATAATACAAAGGGTGTTTTCTCTTCAAGAGCATATTCTTAGAAATGGTGGAAACTTTAGTGAGGTTGGGTTCAGTGAATGAAGTAGAATGATAGGCCTTGATGAGATGCATGCTAGATCTTGCATTTCTCCTTTCTCTCACTCTCTCTACCAACCCCCCTTGTTGCAGCCTCCATCCCCAATCCCACCATCTCTCTCTCTTTCTCTCTCTCTCTCTCTCTCTCTCTCTCTCTCTCCCTTTCCCCCTCTCTTTCTCTCTCTCTTCTCCCTGCCACTCACAATCCTCCTCCACCCTCCTCCTCTTGCAATCCTCCTCCATCCTCCTCCACCCTCCTCCACCCTTCTACACCCTCCTCAACCATCCTCAAATAGCAATGCTCCTAAACCCGCCTCCACACGCAATGATCCTCCACCCTCCTCCATGTGCAATCCTCCTCCATCCTCCTCCATCCTTCTCCACTTGCAATCCTCCTCCACCCTCCTCCACCCGAAATCCTCCTCCAACCTCCTCCATCCTCCTCCACCCTCCTCCACCTACAATCCTCCTCCACCTCCAATCCCACCACAAATTTGCAGCATCTCTCTATCTCTCTCTCTATCTCTCTCTCTCTCTCTCTCTCTCTCTCTCTCTCTCTCTCTCTCTCTCTCTCTCTCTCTCCCCACTGGCCTACCTTTCCCCCACCTGTTGTCCACCATGCAACCCCATTGACTCTCCACCACCGGCTACCCGCCATGCACTCTCACAATTCCTCTCTCTCTCCCTCTTTCTCTCTCGATCTCTCTCTCTTTCTCTCTGTCTCTCTCTCTCTTTGTCCCCCCTCTCTCTTTGTCTCCCTACTAGCCCACCATTCCCCCACTCCTCATCCACCATGCAACCCCTTGTAACTCTTTTCCACCCACTGTTGGTACATTTGGAAATCCTTGATGCTTGACCAAATATCAAAGGTTTACTTACACAACTAGGGTGTGACTATCCATAAGTCATATGTGAACACCTCTTGTAAAATCCATGAGTTTAACACAAGATAAATGTAAACGAAAAGTTTGAGAGAATCTTGTGACTTTACGAGTACTTCATACCAACTAAGTGGTTGGAACAAAATCAATTAGAATCCTAAAAGTTAGGATCACTTTTAGGTAGCAGATTCAAAATTAAAATTGAAGACACATCTATAAAAGGGCCTGACTCTTAGTCGCGGGTAGTAGAGCAAGAAGAAGGACACATTGAGCTTAAAGCTTGTGGGTACACTAAGCCCACATATGTATGAGTAAGCCTACATCATCTCCCTTGTATCACACATTCATAATATCAAGTTATGCAAGTCATTTCATATCTACTGTTGTCTGCTGCTAATTGCTCATTTTAGTGAAATTTTTTTGTGGACTTCTCTACGAATACTTATCCAATCGATGTGATTCAACTTGGGATATGTAGCTTTGACCTTGCTATTTTCAACTATCAATTTTCATATCATTTGATTTAGTACTTTGTGAGATACGTTCTCTGCAGTTCACCTATGTCTACTCAGTATCATCTTCCTACACTACTAGAAATAGCTACGCCCCCGAATTGAAAAAATGTGGGTCTCGTCCCTTATGTTATGCCATCACATAAGCAACAAGCCTGTTTTTTATTAAAAAAAAAGATGTGTCGTCACATAAGCGATGCACAGCGTCGCTTATGCGATGCTAAAAAGATGCATCGCAAAGAGCATCGCTAATTAGTGACGCTTTTAACGATGTTGGCAAAGTGAATGTGACGTCAGATCTTGGCATACACGATGTCCAGGTCTTCCAGAGCATCACATAAGCGATGCTCTCGAATGTTATAAAAAAAATTGATTTCTCTTGACACATTTGTTCCAAGATTAGGATGCGAGAGAGAGAGAGAGAGAAAGGACAGAGAGAGAGATCAACACGGTAGTAGGACACACACATCTCGTGAAGCAAGGTACGCACACACACACACATACACACACAGGTTTACACACACACACACATACACACATACATATTGTTAGGTCATCGGATCGGCACAATGTAATTTTACATTTTCATATACCGCATGCACCGAAAGGGCGTAGCGAAGCGCTGTAACCTTTTTACCCATTGATGAAGAGACATTATGGTGTTCTCCGGTAGTAGAGGAGATGGGATTGCCACACTGTCTGTTTGGGCGACTTGCGACCTTGCGGAGACGTCGTAGTGCAGAGTTTACAGATATCTGAAGTACTGTTAAGTCTGTTCTTATTGATTGCCGTAATTTACTATTACACAGTAATACTGTCGTAACATTAATAAGTATGATCGATTGTGTGATTGAACAACTGCACGTTAATTTACAGTGTGAGGATAACATAAACGGAGGATTATAACTGTGTAATAGAAGTTAATGCCTTGATCTATAATTACTGTTGGGTAATTAGTTAATTAGGAAAATTAAGTAAAGGGCCTCTGCATTGTCAAACCCCTACCATCCCCAAGAACCCGAAAGAGCTTAAAAGTGACTTAGCCAAGTTCCTTTTAACACTGGCGCCGTCTGTGGGAAGATGGCAATAGATTGAGAATAATCAGTAAAGGTAGAGCAGTGTGTAAGGCAAGCAGTGCAGGAGTGATATATGCCAGTTACTCGGTCCGGCGAGTCATATCCCAAGTATAGGAGAGACCAGCATCCCTCGACAGTTCCAAATCTATTAGGGACACCCCCAGATGGTAGAAGTATAGGCCATTTAAGCCTGGTGGTAGAAGGATCAGATCCAGTCAGCAGTGGTTCCGGTGCCAGTTCAGTGACGCATGATGAGATTCCGATAGATTCCAGTGTGATTTCGGTACGTTCTGAAGAAGGTACAGTGACTTCTGAGTGTACAGAGACATAGTGTGCATTTGGTTCGACATCATCTCGTCAGAATCCGACTATTTTCGGTGATAAAGTTGTGTTACCAAGTGAGACCGTTTTCGGTGAAAAGATAACCTGGTGCGGTGAAAGTTCGATAACTTCTGGTGGGAGTTTGGTACCATTTAGTGGGAATTTGAAGTTTTTATGTGATAGTGCGGTACTACCTGCTGGATCTGTATTACGTTCACCACTCTTTGGGGCAAGCTTACCTAATTTTGATACCAAAGCGGAGGACACGTTAGTTGATTTTGTGAAGAGATGGATAAGTATGTGTTTGAAGATGAAGAGGTGTTGCAAAATCCTTGATCTACACCAGCCAAATGAACTCCAGGAGTAGATGGTGGGCCCTTTTAGCTTTCCAATGGATGTATTAGACACCCTATGTACCTTGGAAGATCACTCTCAAAAAGATAGATCAAAACAGATAAGTTGGAGTTAGCTCAGAGAAGAAAACTTGCTATTCTTGGTTCATACACCTGTCCAGTGTTTTACATAATTCTCTGAGCACAGCAGCAATTAGCTTAACTCCTCTTGGGGAAGTCTAGTTAACTTAAAGACCTAACTTTCAAGAGTAATCTCATCAAAAATAATAAACCACACACTGAGAATGAGTTTTAACAAGTGATGACATCATCACGATTTTCACGGGCTGCTATAGAAATAGACCAGTGAGCTGAAAAATAAACATAACGCAAAATTTAGGAATCCAATGATTATGAAAATTTGTATGGTTATACTATACAGTAAGATGAATCCAACATACTTTACATCACGGAATTTGGATAAGTAACCACTGAGAAATGGCTCTGACAAGATGAGTGAAAAAGTCGGGTACCTGACAGAGAAGTGAAGATGAACAGACCCTGTTGACTTCAAATGAACATAACTGAATATTGCAACATCCAAAGGACATGAAAATTTGTGAGCATATAGTAGACTTATAGAGCTAACTTTACCAAGTTAAATCACTGAAAATGATGCACCAACCTCAGAGAAAACATCTATGCAAGCTGACTGAGAAAACTGAGAGTAATGGCAGTGAGTAGTACACTTCACAAGAACATGGAAAGATGAACTCAAATAATCATGAAAATGAAAGTATATTGCTTGTACAATACAATGACTTACTGATACATATGTGTGCCTTGTAATCACACCTTGATATGGCATAAAGCTCAGCTCTTGGAGGTCTTCACATAGGTCTCTCTAACCACGACTAAAACTGCCATCTATTTATAGTTGAGTTTGGGAGGCTAACTTCCCTCAATCACTCTCCAATCAATCAATGATTGATTTGATTTTCTACCTACCACAAATCACAAATTCGTGGCTCCTCTTTCCATTCTTGATCATGTGGACTCAACCACTTAAGATTCTCTTACTTTTACATTAAGTAAACTCTCCAAAAAATTACAAGAGGTAGTTCACAAGTGAACTTTACATAGTCTTCATTTTAAGGCTTTTTTTATGACTTTGTGGGACTCAAGCCAAAACTTAGGCTTGTCATAGACTTGCTCCAACAGCTCTCCCTCAAGCCAAGTATGCTTGAGGTCTTCAATCTTCCAAGATTACCTGCAAACCTATCATAGCCTTGAATTTGCAAAGCTTTGTACCATCCAATGCTTTGGTTAGAATATCTGCACATTGTTGATGAGTAGACACATATGATATTTGAATCTCTTTGCTTAGAACCTTCTCTCATACATAGTGATAATGAACTTCAATATGTTTAGTCCTTGCCTGAAAAATAGGATTAGCAGCCAAATGAATAGAACTCATATTGTCACAAAAAATAGTTGGAGTTCCAAACTCCAATCCAAGATCTTTGAATAATGTCTTCATCCACATAGCTTCTTGTGTAGCTATGGCAAGACCTCTATATTTAGCTTCAGTAGAAGAGAGAGCAACTGTGGGTTGCTTCTTGGATGACCATGAAATAAGCTTTGAACCTGCAAAGGTAAGATAACCTGAAGTGCTCCTTCTATCTTCCTTGGAGCCAGCCCAATCTGCATCACAAAATAGCTTCAAACCTAAATCAGATACATAAGGATAATAAAGTCCTTCATTTATGGTTCCTTTGAGATACTTGAGAATCCTTTTGGCAGCATCCATATGTGGTTTCCTTGGTGTGTGCATAAATTGACTTAGCACACTCACACTGTAACATATATCTACTCTTGTCAATGGTGCATAATTGAGACTACCCACTAGACTTTGATATGATGTGATGTCCTCTATGAGTTCACCTTCATGTGAGCTCAATTTGTGATTGGCTTCCATTGGAGTACTTGCAATCTTACAATCTTGCATCTTGAATTTTCCCAACATGTCCTTAATGTACTTCCTTTGAGTGAGAAACAAACCATGATCTTTGTAGACAACTTCCAAACCTAGGAAGTAGGTAAGTGAACCCAAATCACTTATCTTGAACTCTTCTCTCATCTGATCTTTGATCTTCGTCATACCATCTGCATCATTTCCTATCAATATAATATCATCTACATATACACATAGGTAGATGACCTTGGAATTACTCTTTTTAATAAAGAGTGAAGGATCTGCCTTGCTTGGTTGAAAGCCTTTGTCCTGCAAGAATGAAACAAGCCTGAAATTCCAAGCTCTTGGAGCTTGCTTGAGACCATACAATGCTTTGTTAAGTTTACACACATAATCAGGATAAACTTGATTCTCAAAACCAGGTGGTTGTTCCATATATACCTCTTCTGTTATCCAACCATTCAAGAATGCATTCTTTACATCTAGTTGAAGTATCTTCCAATTCTTGGAAGAGGCAATACTAAGCAAAACCCTAATAGTAGGCATCTTTGCCACAGGAGAGAAAGTCTCCTCATAATCAATTCCCTGAGTTTGTGCAAAGCCTTTTGCCTCAAGCCTTGCCTTATACCTGTTAATTGAACCATCAGAATTCTTCTTGAGTTTATAGACCCATCTTGAGCCTATTACCTTCATGGATGAAGTCTTGGGCACTAAATCCCAAGTGTTGTTTTCCTCAAGTGCTTCAATCTCTTCCTTCATTGCATGCTTTCATTCTATTTTTGCTTTGGCCTCTTCGAATGATGATGGCTCCTCTTGGTTTATGTCATGTGCTATGTAGATAGAATGTTTAGTTACTAATGAGGTGTCAAACCCATACCTTTCTGGTTTTTTCTTTTCCCTCATAGGTCTTCTTAGGCCATGATGTGATGATTCTGCCTCATGTCCAAGTTCCTGCAATTTTGCTTTACCTTTAGATTTCCATGCTTTGATCTTTTCCATGTGAGATTCTTCATCATCCTCTAAGGTGTTTTGTTCTTCAATCTTTGATTGTTCTCTACCAAGCTTTGGAAAATCTTCTTCAAGATCATATGGTAAATTGATCTTCCTGCATGAATCTTCATATCATGAATTGTTCTCATCTAAAACTACATCTCTGCGTACCAAGAATCCTTTGTTGGTAGGGTTGTATAACCTGTAGCCCTTTTGATTGTTGTCATATCCAATAAATACACACCTTTCTGCCTTTGGATCCATCTTTCCTCTAACCTGTGAAGGAAGATGAGCAAAAGCAATACATCCAAAAATTTTACAATGATCTATGCTTGGTCTTCTTCCATTCCAAGCCTCATATGGAGTCATCCCATCAAGGGATTTTGAAGGCAACCTGTTAATCAAGTAAGTGGCTGTAGATACAGCCTCAGCCCATAAGTAATTAGGTAAATGCTTTTCATTTAACATAGACCTTGCAGCTTCAACAATTGTCCTATTCCTCCTTTCTACCACTCCATTTTGCTCAGGAGTGTACCTTGTAGTTACCTCTCTTTTGATTCCTCTTTCTTGAAGAAAAGAATCAAAATCATGGGAGAAGTATTCTCCCCCTCCATCTGACCTTAGCCTTTTTAGTGATTTACCTGTTTGATTCTGCACAAGAGCCAAATATCTTTTGAAACATGAAAAAAATTCATCTTTGTGTTTCATAAAGAACAGGATAGTCCATCTGCTGCAATCATCAATAAAGGAAACATAATACCTTGATCCAGATATTGAAGCTTCCTTGCTAGGTCCCCATACATCTGTATGAACCAACTCCAAGAGATCTCCATGCATATAACCTTTCTTCATGAATGGTAACCTATGAGACTTTCCAAATTGACATGCACTACACTTATAAATCATATGTTGTTTTGAAAAATTAGGAAGTCCAAGTACACTTTGGTCCCTACAGATTTGCTTTAATGACCTTTCACCAACATGTGCTAACCTTTTGTGCCATATGTTGACGTTGTTGCATCACAACTCATACTTGTCAAACCAGGAAGCATCTCATGAGACCCAAATGTTTGCGTAGAAGCACTCAACAGACGTAATGGCGCTTCGTCAACGTATGATTAACAATGTTATCAACAAGAAGATACAACATAAGCATCGCGAATGATGCACCTAATCGTAATCACAAGCATAATAACGACGTAATCATACATCAACGTGTCACAAGCGTTAGACAAGAAGAGAACAAGCACGCATACACATCATGATGACGAGAGAGCAAGAGTCTATCTACAAACTAGCATAATCTCTTTACTTCTCAAAAAGCTCTCCCAAAAGAAGAGGTGGAGACCTCTTTATATACAAAACGGCAAAAAAGCATGCTATGTGGGATTTCTCAACTGAAAGGAGAATGAATCCCACTTATTCTCTAGTGTGGCACTCACACACACCTATACAAGAGTGCTTTATTAACTGAATGAAAGGTAGAAAAAGGTACAAATGATGATGAAAAAAGAGTGGATCCAAGAAATATATATTTTATCTTCAACACTCCCCCCGTCCTTGACTTTGTCGTCCTCGACAAAGCTTTTGCAAGTATGGAGCTTTTGTGGAAGAGTGTGTAGGAGTTCCTTTTGATTTGCATGATCCGTACACCATTGGAGTGTTTTGCTTTGTTGCTTTTCTTCATCTTGCTTTTTGTTTGGAGCCGAGTGCTTTAACTTGGTTCTTTTGCCTCATATAGATGGGAATGAATATGCTAGAATGCCTTTCTTTTTTCTTTTCTTTTCTCTTTTTTTTTTTTGATGGATGGATGATGTATGAGCATGAAATGATAAAAATATAGATGATAGATACGACGCCAAAAGTTGTTGACGTTGTTGCATCACAACTCATACTTGTCAAACCAGGAAGCATCTCATGAGACCCAAATGTTTGCGTAGAAGCACTCAGCAGACGTAATGGCGCTTCGTCAACGTATGATTAACAATGTTATCAACAAGAAGATACAACATAAGCATCGCGAATGATGCACCTAATCGTAATCACAAGCATAATAACGACGTAATCATACATCAACGTGTCACAAGCATTAGATAAGAAGAGAACAAGCACGCATACACATCATGACGACGAGAGAGCAAGAGTCTATCTACAAACTAGCATAATCTCTTTACTTCTCAAAAAGCTCTCCCAAAAGAAGAGGTGGAGACCTCTTTATATACAAAATGGCAAAAAAGCATGCTATGTGGGATTTCTCAACTGAAAGGAGAATGAATCCCACTTATTCTCTAGTGTGGCACTCACACACACCTATACAAGAGTGCTTTATTAACTGAATGAAAGGTAGAAAAAGGTACAAATGATGATGAAAAAAGAGTGGATCCAAGAAATATATATTTTATCTTCAACACTCCCCCCCTCCTTGACTTTGTCGTCCTCGACAAAGCTTTTGCAAGTATGGAGCTTTTGTGGAAGAGTGTGTAGGAGTTCCTTTTGATTTGCATGATCCGTACACCATTGGAGTGTTTTGCTTTGTTGCTTTTCTTCATCTTGCTTTTTGTTTGGAGCCGAATGCTTTAACTTGGTTCTTTTGCCTCATATAGATGGGAATGAATATGCTAAAATGCCTTTCTTTTTTCTTTTCTTTTCTCTTTTTTTTTTTTTGATGGATGGATGATGTATGAGCATGAAATGATAAAAATATAGATGATAGATACAAATAGATGAACTTAATTCATATCTTCTTAGTCCATATGCATGAGTGGGGACTAAGGGTGCATGGGCGGAAAACAAAAAAGTGTCTATGCACGGTCTTGTAATGTGACCCTATCTTATGCATACTCTAAAAATGCATACAACAACAAAAAAATGGTGCAAAAAATGGATGGGTCTTGAGCAAAGTGCTCAAGGGTGAGGCGATGATGAGGCTTTCTCCAAATGTCCAACTCCAAGAGCCGCTTCTTTTCTATCAACCATTTGAAATGGATGCCACCTTTATCCACCAACCTGAAAAAAGAAAAATGAAAAGAAAATTTTTCAAATCTATGTACATGTGCCCTCTTTGTGCCTGGGTTAAACTAAGTGTGCCTAATGCTTGGCCTTTGGATGAGGCCCTATTCGTGTGCATACTTGGTGTGCATCTTAAACATATGTTGTGCATTGGGCAAGGTTGGGTCCGACACCCATGGATGCTGCACGAAGAGGTTTTAGGCCGCCAATATGTCTTCGCTTTGTTGGTCTTAGCCTTGAGGTTTCTCCTTGGATCTTTTCTAAGTGTTGGCTTTATTGCTTTGGATCCCTTGGTCAAAAGTGGTCGTTCTTGATGATAAGGCATGGTGAATCTAGACTGAAGATTATGAAGTCTAGTGTGAGAGGGTTGAGTTTGTATAAGAGCTTTCTTTGGTACCCATATCATAGTGCGATTTGGTTGGGCTCTAAGTAATTGTTTGGCCACCCAAATTTGCTTTACATTACAAAGGGAAGGTGATTTCTTCTTTTTGGCAATAGGGTCTTTTGGGCCTTCTATGTGAGTCTTTAGGGATAACTCATCTTTACAAGGGAAATTCAACAAAGGTTGAGTTTTTTTACATACATCATGCTCATCCAATGGATCATAGGGTTGTGTGGTTTGAGATTGATCTAGAGATTCAGCGATGCATTTATCTGTATTACACATAGAATCTCTAGATATCACTTTATCTTCCATAGAACTCATACAAAATTCGTGAGAAGATTCCAAACTTAGAGGAAGGGAGGGCCCTTCCATATCCTCCAAGCACTTGGAGTCCTCCACTTCATCATTAGTCAAGGTTTCCTGTGACTTACTCAAAGAAAGGTTAGATGAAAAAGCATGAGTGGAAAGACTATTTTGTGAATTAAGAGCACAATCTTTGAATAGATGATTATGTCCACAATCCATACAATGAGGATAATCATCAGGATTTCCAAAAGACTCACTAGTGGGGATGGACATAATAGATGGACAAGGCGCTTCAAACCCTTGATGTTCAAAAAACCTTTGAGTGCCTATGACCAAGTCTTCATCTATACCTTCCATAACAAAAAATGTTTCTAAAAATTCCATAGCATTAACCACAATAGGCAACCTAACTTGACCCATGCAATCATAAGTTTCACCATTCATGAGGATAGAGGAATGAGTGGTTAATTGAATGTTATCCAAAATAATTGTCACTAAATCAATATGAATTAAATTCCACTCACAATGAGGGTTAATAAAAGCACTCATATTTCTACATTCATGACCAATTAGTACATCCACAAAAGTGTTACTATATTCCTTGTTTGCAACAATGGATCCCACCCCTTTAGACATTCCTCCAATTTCCTCTACCCCTTGCAAATTTTCTCTATTTGTTTCACCTTGATCATGTGTGATTAATGCATGCATTTCATCTTTTTCTTCTTTCTTTTGTGCAACCTTTTCCCCCTTCCTTCTTTCTTTTGCCTTTTTCTTTCCCATGTTTTGTTGAAACAATTTTTGGTTTTTTGAGTGTTTTTAATATTTGTTTGATATTTTAGGAGTTTTTAGAATTTTTTTTGGGTTTTTGTGTGGTTTTTGAATGTTTTCTAAGATGTGTAAATAAGTTTCCTAATGGGGTTCTTCTAACAAAAAGAGTTTGTACATCATATATAGAGAGAGGCATCTTATCCACAAAGAAACCTTTGCAAGACCACTCCATAATTGGTAGGCAAGAAAGATCATATTATCATGCATCTACTACTCCCTTATCACTTTTCTCTTAGTCTCCTTTTATCTACCCCCGTTCATGAGAAAACACTCATGCCCTATTTATTTCATTCTACCGATGCTTGAGTGTTTCCTTATAGACATCAATTGGGTCTCCTCTTCATTTAAAAATGACTCTTTATCTCACACGAACCACCAATGTCCAGGGTGTGGGTCTATATGGTTACTTGGTGAGCCTTAAAATAGCCTTAAAATAGCAATGCTTTAAAAATTAAGACGTGAGGAAGCAAGAGCAATGCATTTGTTATGAACGACCGATGGACTTCTGAAAAGTAATGCAAGTGGCGCATTATTTCCCAATGCCCATCAGCCACAAAGATGATGAGCAGTGCTAATGTAATCCGCCAGTTCTACTCTTACCCATCTTTCGCTTGCGTGGCCATCTCAATATCTATTTTCTACTGGTGATGGAGTAAAGCACATGCAGATCAGTAGTTTGCTGAGGCCTTCTTTGTTAGCTACGGCGCAATCTGCGTGCTAGATTCGAGGAGCAATATGTGCTCCATGTACAACCCCCAAATCGACAAATGCGCAGCAGCATGGCCAGATGAATGACACATCCATGGTAGATAATTTTCCATTTCTCCCTGAATCTGCACCACCAGATTGGACACTCATGCTGGACATGAGGACTTGTCAGTCGATGTCAGTGGCATTCAATCTCCACACCCGTCTAGGTCCTGATGGAATGTCATGAACCTTTACTACCTATGCCGTTTAGCGCGTGATGTATCAACTATGGTTGGTGGATGGCGGCATCCCGGATGAGTGCTCTAAGCAGGCCCACATGCATAAAAATTCATGCTCCAATGTGTTACAGTAGTGAATCAAGCCATGTGAAACAAAGAATAACAGAAAGGTTACCATGGAGCTCCACTAAATCAGTCTCTCGATTCTCAAAATCCTTTCTAGAGAGTGCAGAAGATGCATCCATAGATATGGACATTTTCTTCATCATTTTCAAGAATTGATAGCGGTGCGGAAGAGCACTATGCCACGTGCTGAGAAACAACATGGGTAGTTGGATTCTCAGCCAAAAATTATCCATTCTAAAAGTGCAGCTTCTCGTACTTCAAGAATTGCCCTAGTCATACCTAGAGCCCGATCTGGATGGTTGCCTCCCTAACGCTTGCTCTTTCGCCACAACACATAATTATTTCTTTTGTAGCTTCAAGCATGCCAATGCTAGGGCTTCCAATGCTGCAATTCTTGCTGTGGAATCTAAGTCAACTTTGCAGTTTCGATTAGGTATGTTGAATCCTCAAACAAAATTTTGTAGGCTACATCCCCAGCTCCACTCGTTATAGCCGTCAGACCAAGAAACTGTGATGCAAAAGTAGCCTCATAGCTCACCTCTTTCTTGAGTGAACCAATACAAAGATGAAGTAAAGTTTCATGCTTGTCATCCACAAAGCCAATAGCATGCTGTCCTTCTATCTCACTAACCTTTGCTCTGAGATTATTATATTTTGTCCGTGACTTGCGATATTTATCATGCATCTGAGTAAACTCAGCTCTAGCCTCAGACAATTCCTCTTTGTTTTTTATAGATATTGTCTCTAATAGTCTCTTCAATCGATTTGGCATTTGTTCCTCTTGTGATGCTAACTGCTAATTCCTACTCTGAAGCTGCTGGGAATTTTCCTCCAACTTTTTGAGTATCTCTCCATCAACAGCCTGTTGTTGTTGATCGAGCTCCGCCAATGTGCTCTCCTTTAACTACAATTGCATCCATACACTTTCCCATGGCTACAGTGACTCTTTTGCATGGCTACAGTGACTGCAAGATTATACTTTTTCTGGATCAGTCTGCATAAGTCTGTCATTATGACAAACCATCTAGTACAATATTTTCATCCCACTTCATGGTGCCTGAAATCTAAGGATGTGGCAGTAGAAACAGTACTATCTGTGTCATCTGCTGTATCATTCGTATCAGTTTAGCTTTCTTCATCTCTTTTGCTGTACTTGCTCTTGCTTTAGATCCAGCCCAAACATCCCTCGTATTAGTAAATGATCCAAGCGCTGCTCCCCATTTCTTGACCTCCATTTATTTGTCTTACCCATAGCAGAAAGAAATACCAGCACCTCTCTCACTATTCTTATGTGCTTTACGGATATGACTAATGGCAGACGTGGGTGGTCCGAGAGGTTAGAGCTTCCATTTTGGCTTCTCTTTACTTTTCCTCCTAAAGAGCCTTCATTGGTTCTACCATATCTAGATGCCAATGATCCTTCATGTCCTACAATTTGCCATCGTATTTCATAGACTCAGGCTCCCACCTCTTGTATGCAGCAAGGACCCTTCTTTCTTTAGAAAATTTTCCATCCGCTACAACTGAGTGTACCACCTCCTCTATCATTGCCTATTGGAGTTCAAATTCCACTTGCCTGTTCATGGTTTGCAGCCTCTATCCTACTTATTGCCTCATATCCTTCCAGAAGTACATGAGGTAACTCTGTGCCACATCTAGCTTTATTGCTTTGGGAAGCCTGTCAGAAATACTACTATCAAATGTCAATCCACCATGTGCGCTTATTAATCCTAATGATCCACTCTCTGTCTGCATGTTCACACGTTCCACTGTCTTCTTCCAAACATTGAACAGGTCTTCTGGCTCACATCCTCTCCTTCATAGACAAGGCCTCCCCTCAAAATAGTTTCCCAACTATCCTCATCGACTGTTATGATAGTGTCCAAGAAATTTCTGCCTTACCCACCTGGTCACCCTTCATTGCATAGCTACTCTTTGATAAAACATGTGCTGCATATAGTTGCGAAACTTTCTGAAGAATGGCAACCAGCTCGTGCTTGCCTTCACTTTCCCTTGCCTGTCGTATGTATGCGCTGACTGTTGAAAGCATGCCCTCATCCAAAAGACCTTTCTTCTCTTCCAGCTCCAAGACCTTTTTCATTTCTATAATTGCATTTAAATTCCGTGCTTGCCTAATGATTTCCTCATCTTCTTATATACAACCTTCTCAACCACAGTCATTTCTCTGTATCTGACATTGTAGGCTTTCTCCTTCCCCATGCGGCAGTTCTTATTGTTACTACTGCCATGGTTAAGCATGCTACCATGCTGCTCTTAACTCGACGAAGCATAGTTGAATGAGCAATCCTCAGCTTGTTCCGTTTATAGTGCAAAGGTCTCTGATGTGGCATAGTTCTCACAAGGGTAGGGCAGATGCTTCCGGACTATAGATTTACCCATTGTTGCTACAGAAATGGGTGCAAATAGCAGAAGCAAGGTGATCAGTTTGGTGGTTGAAGTGGGCTTGCATAAAAATGCACGCATGAGGAGGGAGAGCCCATAGTAAGTGTGGACATATAGGACACGAATTAGACTTAGACTTAAACTTTTACTTCCATCAGAATCTTCATCGCTGCCTCCTGCAATGCCATCCCCCTCACCACACTCCTACTGATTTCTGCTATCTTACCCGCTCCATCTCTTTCTTTCATTCTCCGCAGACTGTGTGTGATATTAGGGAGCAAAGGGAGAGACGTGTTGATCCATATGATGACTACCAGTCTTCACCCTTGTGATGAGCATTTTCTGCAGGCACCTTGCACACCTTAGCTTTCTCACACTATTCTCCTCATGTTCCCAACTCCCATTTTCTGTGTTGAACACCTCTGAATGCCACTGCTTTGAGCCCTTATCTTGGGTGTCTTATCTTGCACATCAATCAAAATAAGCTTCCTGATTCTTTCTCCTAGGTTGAAGCACTATACCACTTTGCATAGTGGCACATTGCATAGTGGGATCTGAGTAGAGATTGTATCGAACTTCGCAATAGGAACTATCTCGGCACCTGTAGATTCTGCCTTGGGTCCAATCTTGCTTTCTTCGGCTTCCCCATCGACAGTCAAGAACTCAGTTCCATCCTTCATCTTTCCTAGAGTCAACCAAAGATCATCTCCTTTTATTCTGCACCTAGCAGCTCCCTCATTTGTCTATCTCTTCAAAAAACTCTTGAGTCTTTCTCTTACAGATAGCCACAATCCTTTCAAATGACATTCTTTCAAGTTTTCGAGGTTCACAATATGCACATTCATTTTCTCAAAACTTTTCTCCATCTGTTTATCACACATTTTTCTTTGTGGAGGCATATACAAGCATATTCTTTGGCTAGCTCAGCCTTCATTCAGCCTTCCATTACCAATGCAAGCTCCCCTTCTTATGACGAATATCAACCCTTGGGTTTTAAGGCTACTCGATCTACTTACTAGTAAAGCCTTTGATCCAGAAAGGGCCACTCACTTTGCTCTTGATATAGAACAATTGTTCCCTATATGATGTGAAGTGAAGTAGAGAAAGGGTGCTAGAATATGAGGTTCTAAGGAAGGGACAGTTTTGATCCTCTCTTGCTTTCTAACAAATGTGCAATGTGTAAGGTAGAGACTTCACATACCTTGACCTTCCAAGTAACTAGAGCATACCGTTTCCAATTTTGTCGATGAGATGAGGACGATGAGCCAAGATTCCATTTGGTTTTTGTAGAAGAACCCCAGAAAAGAAATTTATTCACACATGATTAGAGAAATCTCAACAAAGTTAATAGAAAAAATCAACATAATGACTAAAAGATTTATAAAAACTACTCTTATCCTACTCGCGACTTGAAGAATCACCACACATGGTGGATTAATCACCCAAAAAGCGAATCTTCATCACACCAAAAATGGCTCATCTCAACAAGTATATAAAAAAAATCTTGCAAGCCGCAAATGCTCACAAGAGCATAATGAAATGAAGAACTCAAAAATCATCATGAAAAACTTGCGTACACGTCTCTTTGATGCCAAAATCCATCACGTAAGTGACAAGAGAACGCTCCCCGGCAACGGCGCCAAAAGTTGTTGACGTTGTTGCATCACAACTCATACTTGTCAAACCAGGAAGCATCTCATGAGACCCAAATGTTTGCGTAGAAGCACTCAGTAGACGTAATGGCGCTTCGTCAACGTATGATTAACAATGTTATCAACAAGAAGATACAACATAAGCATCGCAAATGATGCACCTAATCGTAATCACAAGCATAATAACGACGTAATCATACATCAACGTGTCACAAGCGTTAGACAAGAAGAGAACAAGCACGCATACACATCATGACGACGAGAGAGCAAGAGTCTATCTACAAACTAGCATAATCTCTTTACTTCTCAAAAAGCTCTCCCAAAAGAAGAGGTGGAGACCTCTTTATATACAAAATGGCAAAAAAGCATGCTATGTGGGATTTCTCAACTGCAAGGAGAATGAATCCAACTTATTCTCTAGTGTGGCACTCACACACACCTATACAAGAGTGCTTTATTAACTGAACGAAAGGTAGAAAAAGGTACAAATGATGAAGAAAAATGAGTGGATCCAAGAAATATATATTTTATCTTCAACACTATACTTCCAATTCTGTGAGTGTCTGACTACCATAATTAAAGAGAGCAATGTTTCTAGTGTCCTGTAATTCAAATGTGAACAATCTACCTGTCTTTTCACCTTTTGCAATTCTTCTGAATCCTTGACTTGGATCTTCAACAAATGCTCCTGCTTTTGTGAACCTGACTTGCAACCCTTTCTCTACTATCTGCCCAACACTTATCAAATTCTTTGTAATGGTAGGGACATAGAGTACCTTACTGAGTAGGTTGATGTTTCCATCAAGTGCTTTGACATTTCCTATTTTCTCCACAGGATGTTTTGTATCATCTCCTGTTTGTACCTCATGCTTATTCCTTGGATCTTCTAAATCTGATAGGAGTGCCACATTTCCTGCCACATGATTTGAACAACCTGAATCTATGTAGAAAACATGCTCATCAGATTTACCTTGTGGCATAGCCATGTTCATGATCAATAATGAATCCTCTTTGTTTGAGTCTTCTGTGTAGTTATTGTAGTCTCTCCTTCCTTTGTAGCCTCCTTGATAGTTTGAATGATTGTAGTTGTTGTAGTTGCCATGGTAGTTGTTGAACCTTCCTCTTGAGTATCCATAACTTCCTCTATTGTATCCTCTGCCTCTTTGATTCCTGGAATTCCTAAAGCAATTTTCAGTTGTATGATTAGTTAATCCACAAATAGAACATGAGTTGGAGTCTTGGGATCTCCCCCTGCCTTGTCTACCTCCTCTTCCTCTACCTCCTCCATGTCTTCCTCTACCTGCATAGTTAGCTTGATATGTACCAACTTCATCATCCACTTTCTTTGCCTTTCCTTTGTTATCTTTAGACTTGCTTTTATCCGTGTATAAAGCTGAAGATTGATTACCTTTAGAGCTTTCTCCATTTTTGAAAAGCTTTGCCTCTTGAGTAAGTAGTTGTCCGATGAGTGTGTTAAAATCAGGTACATGCATGTCCATGTACAAATCCATAGCTGTGGTGAATGCTTCCCACTTATCATCTGCCTTCAAGCCATTGATGACCTGCCTTACAATTTTCTCTTCATCTATTACCTCTCCAATGCTTCCCAACTGATCCGCTATGTCCTTGAGCTTTGTGACAAAATCAGTCACATTTTGTTTGGGAGCCTTCTTGAGAGTTGTGAAATCCAGCCATAGTTGATGCTTCCTAGCTTTGGTACTTGAAGAAAAGAAATCTTCAAGTGCATCCCACACTTCCTAAGATGTCTTACAACTTCTAATGTGAGGCAACAAAAAATCTGAGATAGAGTTGAGGAGATAAGACCTTGCAAGTGCATCCTTGGAGCACCATGTGCTCAATCTTTCTTGCTCTTCTTGTGTTGGTTGACTTTTGTTCCTGAAACTTGGCATAACTTCATCTCCAGCCACATAACCATATAAACTTCTACCTTGGAGATAAGCTTCCATCCTTAATGACCAAGTTGAGTAGTTACCTCTGTCCAATTTGTCAATTGATGAAGGAAATCCATGTGCCATGTTGTCCAACCTTGCTTTGATACCAATGTGAAGAGATGGATAAGTATGTGTTTGAAGATGAAGAGGTGTTGCAAAATCCTTGATCTACACCAGCCAAATGAACTCCTGGAGTAGATGGTGGGCCCTTTTAGCTTGCCAATGGATGTATTAGACACCCTATGTACCTTGGAAGATCACTCTCAAAAAGATAGATCAAAACAGATAAGTTGGAGTTAGCTCAGAGAAGAAAACTTGCTATTCTTGGTTCATACACCTGTCTAGTGTCTTACATAATTCTCTGAGCACAGCAGCAATTAGCTTAATTCCTCTTGGGGAAGTCTAGTTAACTTAAAGAGCTAACTTTCAAGAGTAATCTCATAAAAAATAATAAACCACACACAGAGAATGAGTTTTAACAAGTGATGACATCATCCCGATTTTCACGGGCTGCTATAGAAATAGACCAGTGAGCTGAAAAATCAACATAACTCACAATTTAGGAATCCAATGATTATGAAAAATTGTATGGTAATACTAGACCGTAAGATGAATCAAACAAGCTTTCAATCACTGAATTTGAGTAAGTAACCACTGAGAAATGGCTCTGACAAGATGAGTGAAAAAGTCGGGTACCTAACAGAGAAGTGAAGATGAACAAACCCTGTTGACTTCAAATGAACATAACTGAAGATTGCAACATCCAAATGACATGAAAATTTGTGCGCATATAGTAGACTTATAGACCTAACTTTACCAAGTTAAATAGCTGAAAATGATTTGGTTAGAATATCCTGGGGTAGATGGTGGGCCCTTTTAACTTGCCAATGGATGTATTAGACACCCTATGTACCTTGGAAGATCACTCTCAAAAAGATAGATCAAAACAGATAAGTTGGAGTTAGCTCAGAGAAGAAAACTTGCTATTCTTGGTTCGTACACCTGTCTAGTGTTTTACATAATTCTCTGAGCACAGCAACAATTAGCTTAATTCCTCTTGGGGAAGTCTAGTTAACTTAAAGAGCTAACTTTCAAGAGTAATCTCATAAAAAATAATAAACCACACATTGAGAATGAGTTTTAACAAGTGATGACATCATCCCGATTTTCACGGGCTGCTATAGAAATAGACTAGTGAGATGAAAAATCAACATAACTCAAAATTTAGGAATACAATGATTATGAACATTTGTATGGTTATACTAGACAGAAAGATGAATCCAACAAGCTATAAATCATTGAATTTGAATAAGTAACCACTGAGAAAAGGCTCTGACAAGATGAGTGAAAAAGTCGGGTACCTGACAGAGAAGTGAAGATGAACAGACCCTGTTGACTTCAAATGAACATAAATGAAGATTGCAACATCCAAATGACATGACAATTTGTGAGCATATAGTAGACTTATAGAGCTAACTTTACCAAGTTAAATCACTGAAAATGATGCACCAAGCTCAGAGAAAACATCTCTACAAGCTGACTGAGAAAACTGAGAGTAATGGCAGTGAGTAGTACACTTCATAAGAACATGGAAAGATGAACTCAAATAATCATGAAAATGAAAGTGTATTGCTTGTACAATACAATGACTTACTGATACATATGTGTGCCTTGTAATCACACCTTGATATGGCATAAAGCTCAGCTCTTGGAGGTCTTCACATAGGTCTCTCTAACCACGACTAAAACTGCCATCTATTTATAGTTGAGTTTGGGAGGCTAACTTCCCTCAATCACTCTCCAATCAATCAATGATTGATTTGATTTTCTACCTACCACAAATCACGAATTCGTGGCTCCTCTTTCCATTCTTGATCATGTGGACTCAACCACTTAAGATTCTCTTACTTTTACATTAAGTAAACTCTCCAAAAAATTACAAGAGGTAGTTCACAAGTGAACTTTACATAGTCTTCATTTTAAGGCTTTTTTTATGACTTTGTGGGACTCAAGCCAAAACTTAGGCTTGTCATAGACTTGCTCCAACAGCTCCCCCTCAAGCCAAGTATGCTTGAGGTCTTCAATCTTCCAAGATTACCTGCGAACCTATCATAGCCTTGAATTTGCAAAGCTTTGTACCATCCAATGCTTTGGTTAGAATATCTGCACATTGTTGATGAGTAGACACATATGATACTTGAATCTCTTTGCTTTGAACCTTCTCTCGTACATAGTGATAATGAACTTCAATATGTTTAGTCCTTGCATGAAAAATAGGATTAGCAGCCAAATGAATAGAACTCATATTGTCACCAAAAAGAGTTGGAGTTCCAAACTCCAATCCAAGATCTTTGAATAATGTCTTCATCCACATAGCTTCTTGTGTAGCTATGGCAAGACCTCTATATTCAGCTTCAGTAGAAGAGAGAGCAACTGTGGGTTGCTTCTTGGATGACCATGAAATAAGCTTTGAACCTGCAAAGGTAAGATAACCTGAAGTTCTCCTTCTATCTTCCTTGGAGCCAGCCCAATCTGCATCAGAAAATAGCTTCAAACCTAAATCAGATACATAAGGATAATAAAGTCCTTCATTTATGGCTCCTTTGAGATACTTGAGAATCCTTTTGGCAGCATCCATATGTGGTTTCCTTGGTGTGTGCATAAATTGACTTAGCACACTCACACTGTAACATATATCTACTCTTGTCAATGTGGCATAATTGAGACTACCCACCAAACTTTGATATGATGTGATGTCCTCTATGAGTTCACCTTCATGTGAGCTCAATTTCTGATTGACCTCCATTGGAGTACCTGCAATCTTACAATCTTGCATCTTGAATTTTCCCAACATGTCCTTAATGTACTTCCTTTGAGTGAGAAACAAACCATGATCTTTGTAGACAACTTCCAAACCTAGGAAGTAGGTAAGTGAACCCAAATCACTTATCTTGAACTCTTCTCTCATCTGATCTTTGATCTTCTTCATACCATCTGCATCATTTCCTGTCAATATAATATCATCTACATATACACATAGGTAGATGACCTCGGAATTACTCTTTTTAATAAAGAGTGAAGGATCTGCCTTGCTTGGTTGAAAGCCTTTGTCCTGCAAGAATGAAACAAGCCTGAAATTCCAAGCTCTTGGAGCTTGCTTGAGACCATACAATGCTTTGTTAAGTTTACACACATAATCAGGATAAACTTGATTCTCAAAACCAGGTGGTTGTGTCATATATACCTCTTCTATTATCCAACCATTCAAGAATGCATTCTTTACATCTAGTTGAAGTATCTTACAATTCTTGGAAGAGGCAATACTAAGCAAAACCCTAATAGTAGGCATCTTTGCCACAGGAGAGAAAGTCTCCTCATAATCAATTCCTTGAGTTTGTGCAAAGCCTTTTGCCACAAGCCTTGCCTTATACCTGTTAATTGAACCATCAGAATTCTTCTTGAGTTTATAGACCCATCTTGAGCCTATTACCTTCATGGATGAAGTCTTGGGCACTAAATCCCAAGTGTTGTTTTCCTCAAGTGCTTCAATCTCTTCCTTCATTGCATGCTTCCATTCTATTTTTGCTTTGGCCTCTTTGAATGATGATGGCTCCTCTTGGTTTATGTCCTGTGCTATGTAGATAGAATGTTTAGTTACTAATGAGGTGTCAAACCCATAGCTTTCTGGTTTTTTCTTTTCCCTCATAGATCTTCTTAGGTCATGATGTGATGATTCTACCTCATGTCCAAGTTCCTGCAATTTTGCTTTACCTTTAGATTTCCATGCTTTGATCTTTTCCATGTGAGATTCTTCATCATCCTCTGAGGTGTCTTGTTCTTCAATCTTTGATTGTTCTCTACCAGGCTTTGGAAAATCTTCTTCAAGATCATATGGTAAATTGATCTTCCTGCATGAATCTTCATATCATGAATTGTTCTCATCAAAAACTACATCTCTGCTTACCAAGAATCCTTTGTTGGTAGGGTTGTATAACCTGTAGCCCTTTTGATTGTTGTCATATCCAATAAATACACACCTTTCTGCCTTTGGATCCATCTTGCCTCTAACCTGTGAAGGAACATGAGCAAAAGCAATACATCCAAAAATTTTACAATGATCTAAGCTTGGTCTTCTTCCATTCCAAGCCTCATATGGAGTCATCCCATCAAGGGATTTTGAAGGCAACCTGTTAATCAAGTAAGTGGCTATAGATACAGCCTCAGCCCATAAGTAATTAGGTAAATGCTTTTCATTTAACATAGACCTTGCAGCTTCAACAATTGTCCTATTCCTCCTTTTTGCCACTCCATTTTGCTCAGGAGTGTACCTTGTAGTTACCTCTCTTTTGATTCCTCTTTTTTGAAGAAAAGAATCAAAATCATGGGAGAAGTATTCTCCCCCTCCATCTGACCTTAGCCTTTTTAGTGATTTACCTGTTTGATTCTCCACAAGAGCCAAATATCTTTTGAAACATGAAAAAACTTCATCTTTGTGTTTCATAAAGAATAGGATAGTCCATCTGCTGCAATCATCAATAAAGGAAACATAATACCTTGATCCAGATATTGAAGCTTCCTTGCTAGGTCCCCATACATCTGTATGAACCAACTCCAAGAGATCTCCATGCATGTAACCTTTCTTCATGAATGGTAACCTGTGAGACTTTCCAAATTGACATGCACTACACTTATAAATCATATGTTGTTTTGACAAATTAGGAAGTCCACGTAAACTTTGGTCCCTGTAGATTTGCTTTAATGACCTTTCACCAATATGTGCTAACCTTTTGTGCCATACTTCCAATTCTGTGAGTGTCTGACTACCATAATTAAAGACAGCAATGTTTCTAGTGTCCTAAAATTCAAGTGTGAACAATCTACCTATCTTTTCACCTTTTGCAATTCTTCTGAATCCTTGACTTGGATCTTCAACAAATGCTCCTCCTATTGTGAACCTGACTTGCAACCCTTTCTCTAGTATCTGCCCAACACTTAACAAATTCTTTGTAATGGTGGGGACATAGAGTACCTTACTGAGTAGGTTGATGTTTCCATCAGGTGCTTTGACATTGCCTATTTTCTCCACAGGATGTTTTGTATCATCTCCTGTTTGTACCTCATGCTTATTCCTTGGATCTTCTAAATCTAATAGGAGTGCCACATTTCCTACCACATGATTTGAACAACCTGAATCTATGTAGAAAACATGCTCATCAGATTTACATTGTGGCATAGCCATGTTCATGATCAATAATGAATCCTCTTTGTTTGAGTCTTCTATGTAGTTATTGTAGTCTCTCCTTCCTTTGTAGCCTCCTTGATATTTTGAATGATTGTAGTTGTTGTAGTTGCCATGGTAGTTGTTGAACCTTCCTCTTGAGTATCCATAACTTCCTCTATTGTATCCTCTGCCTCTTTGATTCTTGGAATTCCTAAAGCAACTTTCAGTTGTATGATTAGTTAATCCACAAATAGAACATGAGTTGGAGTCTTGGGATCTCCCCCTGCCTTGTCTACCTCCTCTTCCTCTACCTCTACCATGTCTTCCTCTACCTGCATAGTTGGCTTGATATGTACCAGCTTCATCATCCACTTTCTTTGCCTTTCCTTTGTTATCTTTAGACTTGCTTTTATCAGTGTATAAAGCTAAAGATTGATTACCTTTAGAGCTTTCTCCATTTTTGATAAGCTTTGCCTCTTGAGTAAGTAGTTGTCCAATGAGTGTGTTGAAATCAGGTACATGCATGTCCATGTACAAATCCATAGCTGTGGTGAATGCTTCCCACTTATCATCTGCCTTCAAGCCATTGATGACCTGCCTTACAATTTGCTCTTCATCTATTACCTCTCCAATGCTTCCCAACTGATCCGCTATGTCCTTGAGCTTTGTGACAAAATCAGTCACATTTTGTTTGGGAGCCTTCTTGAGAGTTGTGAAATCGAGCCATAGTTGATGCTTCCTAGCTTTGGTACTTGAAGAAAAGAAAGCTTCAAGTGCATCCCACACTTCCTGAGATGTCTTACAACTTCTAATGTGAGGCAACAAAAAAACTGAGATAGAGTTGAGGAGATAAGACCTTGCAAGTGCATCCTTGGAGCACCATGTGCTCAATCTTTCTTGCTCTTCTTGTGTTCGTTGACTTTTGTTCCTGAAACTTGGCATAACTTCATCTCCAGCCACATAACCATATAAACTTCTACCTTGGAGATAAGCTTCCATTCTTAATGACCAAGCTGAGTAGTTACCTCTGTCCAATTTGTCAATTGATGAAGGAAATCCATCTGCCATGTTGTCCAACCTTGCTCTGATACCAATGTGAAGAGATGGATAAGTATGTGTTTGAAGATGAAGAGGTGTTGCAAAATCCTTGATCTACACCAGCCAAATGAACTCCTGGAGTAGATGGTGGGCCCTCTTAGCTTGCCAATGGATGTATTAGACACCCTATGTACCTTGGAAGATCACTCTCAAAAAGATAGATCAAAACAGATAAGTTGGAGTTAGCTGAGAGAAGAAAACTTGCTATTCTTGGTTCATACACATGTCTAGTGTTTTACATAATTCTCTGAGCACAGCAGCAATTAGCTTAATTCCTCTTGGGGAAGTCTAGTTAACGTAAAGAGCTAACTTTCAAGAGTAATCTCATAAGAAATAATAAACCACACACTGAGAATGAGTTTTAACAAGTGATGACATCATCCCGATTTTCATGGGCTGCTACAGAAATAGACTAGTGAGATGAAAAATCAATATAACTCAACATTTAGGAATTCAAAGATTATGAAAATTTGTATGGTTATACTAGAGAGTAAGATGAATCTAACAAGCTTTAAATCACTGAATTTGGATAAGTAACCACTGCGAAATGGCTCTGACAAGATGAGTGAAAAGGTCGGGTACCTGACAGAGAAGTGAAGATGAACAGACCCTGTTGACTTCAAATGAACATAACTGAAGATTGCAACATCCAAATGACATGAAAATTTGTGAGCATATAGTAGACTTATAGAGCTAACTTTACCAAGTTAAATCATTGAAAATGATGCCCCAAGCTCAGAGAAGACATCTCTGCAAGCTGACTGAGAAAACTGAGAGTAATGGTAGTGAGTAGTACACTTCACAAGAACATGGAAAGATGAACTCAAATAATCATGAAAATGAAAGTATATTGCTTGTACAATACAATGACTTACTAATACATATGTGTGCCTTGTAATCACATGTTGATATGGCATAAAGCTCAGCTCTTGGAGGTATTCACATAGGTCTCTCTAACCACGACTAAAAGTACCATCTATTTATAGTTGAGCATGGGAGGCTAACTTCTCTCAATCACTCTCCAATCAATCAATGATTGATTTGATTTTCTACCTACCACAAATCACGAATTCATGGCTCCTCTTTCCATTTTTGATCATGTGGACTCAACCACTTAAGATTCTCTTACTTTTACATTAAGTAAACTCTCCAAAAAATTACAAGAGGTAGTTCACAAGTGAACTTTACATAGTCTTCATTTTAAGGCTTTTTTTATGACTTTGTGGGACTCAAGCCAAAACTTAGGCTTGTCATAGACTTGCTCCAACAGCTCCCCCTCAAGCCAAGTATGCTTGAGGTCTTCAATCTTCCAAGATTACCTGCAAACATGTCATAGCCTTGAATTTGCAAAGCTTTGTACCATCCAATGCTTTGGTTAGAATATCTGCACATTGTTGATGAGTAGACACATATGATATTTGAATCTCTTTGCTTAGAACGTTCTCTCGTACATAGTGATAATGAACTTCAATATGTTTAGTGCTTGCATGAAAAATAGGATTAGCAGCCAAATGAATAGAACTCATATTGTCACCAAAAATAGTTGGAGTTCCAAACTCCAATCCAAGATCTTTGAATAATGTTTTCATCCACATAGCTTCTTGTGTAGCTATGGCAAGACCTCTATATTCAGCTTCAGTAGAAGAGAGAGCAACTGTGGGTTGCTTCTTGGATGACCATGAAATAAGCTTTGAACCTGCAAAGGTAAGATAACCTGAAGTGCTCCTTCTATCTTCCTTGGAGCCAGCCCAATCTGCATCAGAAAATAGCTTCAAACCTAAATCAGATACATAAGGATAATAAAGTCCTTCATTTATGGTTCCTTTGAGATACTTGAGAATCCTTTTGGCAGCATCCATATGTGGTTTCCTTGGTGTGTGCATAAATTGACTTAGCACACTCACACTCTAACATATATCTACTCTTGTCAATGTGGCATAATTGAGACTACCCACTAGACTTTGATATGATGTGATGTCCTCTATGAGTTCACCTTCATGTGAGCTCAATTTGTGATTGACCTCCACTGGAGTACCTGCAATCTTACAATCTTGCATCTTGAATTTTCCCAACATGTCCTTAATGTACTTCCTTTGAGTGAGAAACAAACCATGATCTTTGTAGACAACTTCCAAACCTAGAAAGTAGCTAAGTGAACCCAAATCACTTATCTTGAACTCTTCTCTCATCTGATCTTTGATCTTCTTCATACCATCTGCATCATTTCCTGTCAATATAATATCATCTACATATACACATAGGTAGATGACCGCGGAGTTACTCTTTTTAATAAAGAGTGAAGGATCTGCCTTGCTTGGTTGAAAGCCTTTGTCCTGCAAGAATGAAACAAGCCTGAAATTCCAAGCTCTTGGAGCTTGCTTGAGACCATACAATGCTTTGTTAAGTTTACACACATAATCAGGATAAACTTGATTCTCAAAACCAGGTGGTTGTGCCATATATACCTCTTCTGTTATCCAACCATTCAAGAATGCATTCTTTACATCTAGTTGAAGTATCTTCCAATTCTTGGAAGAGGCAATACTAAGCAAAACCCTAATAGTAGGCATCTTTGCCACAGGAGAGAAATGCTCATAATCAATTCCCTGAGTTTGTGCAAAGCCTGTTGCCACAAGCCTTGCCTTATACCTGTTAATTGAACCATCAGAATTCTTCTTGAGTTTATAGACCCATCTTGAGCCTATTACCTTCATGGATGAAGTCTTGGGCACTAAATCCCAAGTGTTGTTTTCCTCAAGTGCTTCAATCTATTCCTTCATTGCATGCTTCCATTCTATTTTTGCTTTGGCCTCTTTGAATGATGATGGCTCCTCTTGGTTTATGTCCTGTGCTATGTAGATAGAATGTTTAGTTACTAATGAGGTGTCAAACCCATACCTTTCTGGTTTTTTCTTTTCCCTCATAGATCTTCTTAGGTCATGATGTGATGATTCTGCCTCATGTCCAAGTTCTTGCAATTTTGCTTTACCTTTAGGTTTCCATGCTTTTGTCTTTTCCATGTGAGATTCTTCATCATCCTCTGAGGTGTCCTGTTCTTCAATCTTTGATTGTTCTCTACCAAGCTTTGGAAAATCTTCTTCAAGATCATATGGTAAATTGATCTTCCTGCATGAATCTTCATATCATGAATTGTTCTCATCAAAAACTACATCTCTGCTTACCAAGAATCCTTTGTTGGTAGGGTTGTATAACCCGTAGCCCTTTTGATTGTTGTCATATCCAATAAATACACACCTTTCTGCCTTTGGATGCATCTTGCATGTAACTTGTGAAGGAACATGAGCAAAAGAAATACATCCAAAAATTTTACAATGATCTAAGCTTGGTCTTCTTCCATTCCAAGCCTCATATGGAGTAAGTGGCTGAAGATACAGCCTCAGCCCATAAGTAATTAGGTAAATGCTTTTCATTTAACATAGACCTTGCAGCTTCAACAATTGTCCTATTCCTCCTTCTGCCACTCCATTTTGCTCAGGCGTGTACCTTGTAGTTACCTCTCTTTTGATTCCTCTTTCTTGAAGAAAAGAATCAAAATCATGGGAGAAGTATTCTCCCCCTCCATCTGACCTTAGCCTTTTTAGTGATTTACCTGTTTGATTCTCCACAAGAGCCAAATATCTTTTGAAACATGAAAAAACTTCATCTTTGTGTTTCATAAAGAATAGGATAGTCCATCTGCTGCAATCATCAATAAAGGAAACATAATACCTTGATCCAGATATTGAAGCTTCCTTGCTAGGTCCCCATACATCTGTATGAACCAACTCCAAGAGATCTCCATGCATATAACCTTTCTTCATGAATGGTAACCTGTGAGACTTTCCAAATTGACATGCACTACACTTGTAAATCATATGTTGTTTTGACAAATTAGGAAGTCCAAGTACACTTTGGTCCCTGCAGATTTGCTTTAATGACCTTTCACCAATATGTGCTAACCTTTTGTGCCATACTTCCAATTCTGTGAGTGTCTGACTACCATAATTAAAGAGAGCAATGTTTCTAGTGTCCTGTAATTCAAATGTGAACAATCTACCTGTCTTTTCACCTTTTGCAATTCTTCTGAATCCTTGACTTGGATCTTCAACAAATGCTCCTGCTTTTGTGAACCTGACTTGCAACCCTTTCTCTACTATCTGCCCAACACTTATCAAATTCTTTGTAATGGTCGGGACATAGAGTACCTTACTAAGTAGGTTGATGTTTCCATCAGGTGCTTTGACATTGCCTATTTTCTCCACAGGATGTTTTGTATCATCTCCTGTTTGTACCTCATGCTTATTCCTTGGATCTTCTAAATCTGATAGGAGTGCCACATTTCCTGCCACATGATTTGAACAACCTGAATCTATGTAGAAAACATGCTCATCAGATTTACCTTGTGGCAAAGCCATGTTCATGATCAATAATGAATCCTCTTTGTTTGAGTCTTCTGTTTAGTTATTGTAGTCTCTCCTTCCTTTGTAGCCTCCTTGATAGTTTGAATGATTGTATTTGTTGTAGTTGCCATGGTAGTTGTTGAACCTTCCTCTTGAGTATCCATAACTTCCTCTATTGTATCCTCTGCCTCTTTGATTCCTGGAATTCCTAAAGCAATTTTCAGTTGTATGATTAGTTAATCCACAAATAGAACATGAGTTGGAGTCTTGGGATCTCCCCCTGCCTTGTCTACCTCCTCTTCCTCTACCTCTGCCATGTCTTCCTCTACCTGCATAGTTGGCTTGATATGTACCAGCTTCATCATCCACTTTCTTTGCCTTTCCTTTGTTATCTTTAGACTTGCTTTTATCCGTGTATAAAGCTGAAGATTGATTACCTTTAGAGCTTTCTCCATTTTTGATAAGCTTTTCCTCTTGAGTAAGTAGTTGTCCAATGAGTGTGTTGAAATCAGGTACATGCATGTCCATGTACAAATCCATAGCTGTGGTGAATGCTTCCCACTTATCATCTGCCTTCAAGCCATTGATGACCTGCCTTACAATTTGTTCTTCATCTATTACCTCTCCAATGCTTCCCAACTGATCCGCTATGTCCTTGAGCTTTGTGACAAAATCAGTCACATTTTGTTTGGGAGCCTTCTTGAGAGTTGTGAAATCCAGCCATAGTTGATGCTTCCTAGCTTTGGTACTTGAAGAAAAGAAAGCTTCAAGTGCATCCCACACTTCCTGAGATGTCTTACAACTTCTAATGTGAGGCAACAAAAAATCTGAGATAGAGTTGAGGAGATAAGACCTTGCAGGTGCATCCTTGGAGCACCATGTGCTCAATCTTTCTTGCTCTTGTTGTGTTGGTTGACTTTTGTTCCTGAAACTTGGCATAACTTCATCTCCAGCCACATAACCATATAAACTTCTACCTTGGAGATAAGCTTCCATCCTTAATGACCAAGCTGAGTAGTTACCTCTGTCCAAGTTGTCAATAGATGAAGGAAATCCATCTGCCATGTTGTCCAACCTTGCTCTGATACCAATGTGAAGAGATGGATAAGTATGTGTTTGAAGATGAAGAGGTGTTGCAAAATCCTTGATCTACACCAGCCAAATGAACTCCTGGAGTAGATGGTGGGCCCTTTTAGCTTGCCAATGGATGTATTAGACACCCTATGTACCTTGGAAGATCACTCTCAAAAAGATAGATCAAAACAGATAAGTTGGAGTTAGCTCAGAGAAGAAAACTTGCTATTCTTGGTTCATACACCTGTCTAGTGTTTTACATAATTCTCTGAGCAAAGCAGCAATTAGCTTAATTCCTCTTGGGGAAGTCTAGTTAACTTAAAGAGCTAACTTTCAAGAGTAATCTCATAAAAAATAATAAACCACACACAGAGAATGAGTTTTAACAAGTGATGACATCATCCCGATTTTCACGGGCTGCTATAGAAATAGAAAAGTGAGATGAAAAATTAACATAACTCAAAATTTAGAAATCCAATGATTATGAACATTTGTATGGTTATACTAGACAATAAGATGAATCCAACAAGCTTTAAATCATTGAATTTGAATAAGTGACCACTGAGAAATGGCTTTGACAAGATGAGTGAAAAAGTCGGGTACCTGACAGAGAATTGAAGATGTCTTGTTCTTCAATCTTTGATTGTTCTCTACCAAGCTTTGGAAAATCTTCTTCAAGATCATATGATAAATTGATCTTCCTGCATGAATCTTCATATCATGAATTGTTCTCATCAAAAACTACATCTCTGCTTACCAAGAATCCTTTGTTGGTAGGGTTGTATAACCTGTAGCCCTTTTGATTGTTGTCATATCCAATAAATACACACCTTTCTGCCTTTGGATCCATCTTGCCTCTAACCTCTGAAGGAACATGAGAAAAAGCAATACATCCAAAAATTTTACAATGATCTAAGCTTGATCTTCTTCAATTTCAAGCCTCATATGGAGTCATCCCATCAAGGGATTTTGAAGGCAACCTGTTAATCAAGTAAGTGGCTGTAGATACAGCCTCAGCCCATAAGTAATTAGGTAAACGATTTTCATTTAACATAGACCTTGCAGCTTCAACAATTGTCCTATTCCTCCTTTCTGCCACTCCATTTTGCTCAAGAGTGTACCTTGTAGTTACCTCTCTTTTGATTCCTCTTTCTTGAAGAAAAGAATCAAAATCATGGGAGAAGTATTCTCCCCCTCCATCTGACCTTAGCCTTTTTAGTGATTTACCTGTTTGATTCTCCACAAGAGCCAAATATCTTTTGAAACATGAAAAAACTTCATGTTTGTGTTTCATAAAGAATAGGATAGTCCATCTGCTGCAATCATCAATAAAGGAAACATAATACCTTGATCCAGAAATTGAAGCTTCCTTGCTAGGTCCCCATACATCTGTATGAACCAACTCCAAGAGATCTCCATGCATATAACCTTTCTTCATGAATGGTAACCTGTGAGACTTTCCAAATTGACATGCACTACACTTATAAATCATATGCTGTTTTGACAAATTAGGAAGTCCAAGTACACTTTGGTCCCTGCAGATTTGCTTTAATGACCTTTCACCAATATGTGCTAACCTTTTGTGCCATACTTCCAATTCTGTGAGTGTCTGACTACCATAATTAAAGAGAGCAATGTTTCTAGTGTCCTGTAATTCAAATGTGAACAATCTACCTGTCTTTTCACCTTTTGCAATTCTTCTAAATCCTTGACTTGGATCTTCAACAAATGCTCCTGCTTTTGTGAATCTGACTTGCAACCCTTTCTCTACTATCTGCCCAACACTTATCAAATTCTTTGTAATGGTAGGGACATGGAGTACCTTACTGAGTAGGTTGATGTTTCCATCAGGTGCTTTGACATTGCCTATTTTCTCCACAGGATGTTTTGTATCATCTCCTGTTTGTACCTCATGCTTATTCCTTGGATCTTCTAAATCTGATAGGAGTGCCACATTTCCTGCCACATGATTTGAACAACCTGAATCTATGTAGAAAACATGCTCATCAGATTTACCTTGTGGCAAAGCCATGTTCATGATCAATAATGAATCCTCTTTGTTTGAGTCTTCTGTGTAGTTATTGTAGTCTCTCCTTCCTTTGTAGCCTCCTTGATAGTTTGAATGATTGTAGTTGTTGTAGTTGCCATGGTAGTTGTTGAACCTTCCTCTTGAGTATCCATAACTTCCTCATTGTATCCTCTGCCTCTTTGATTCCTGGAATTCCTAAAGCAATTTTCAGTTGTACGATTAGTTAATCCATAAATAGAACATGAGTTGGAGTCTTGGGATCTCCCCCTGCCTTGTCTACCTCCTCTTCCTCTACCTCTGCCATGTCTTCCTCTACCTGCATAGTTAGCTTGATATGTACCAGCTTCATCATCCACTTTCTTTGCCTTTCCTTTATCTTTAGACTTGCTTTTATCCGTGTATAAAGCTGAAGATTGATTACCTTTAGAGCTTTCTCCATTTTTTATAAGCTTTGCCTCTTGAGTAAGTAGTTGTCCAATGAGTGTGTTGAAATCAGGTACATGCATGTCCATGTACAAATCCATAGCTGTGGTGAATGCTTCCCACTTATCATCTGCCTTCAAGCCATTGATGACCTACCTTACAATTTGCTCTTCATCTATTACCTCTCGAATGCTTCCCAACTGATCCGCTATGTCCTTGAGCTTTGTGACAAAATCAGTCACATTTTGTTTGGGAGCCTTCTTGAGAGTTGTGAAATCCAGCCATAGTTGATGCTTCCTAGCTTTGGTACTTGAAGAAAAGAAAGCTTCAAGTGCATCCCACACTTCTTGAGATGTCTTACAAGTTCTAATGTGAGGCAACAAAAAATCTGAGATAGAGTTGAGGAGATAAGACCTTGCAAGTGCATCCTTGGAGCACCATGTGCTCAATCTTTCTTGCTCTTCTTGTGTTGGTTGACTTTTGTTCCTGAAACTTGGCATAACTTCATCTCCAGCCACATAACCATATAAACTTCTACCTTGGAGATAAGCTTCCATCCTCAATGACCAAGCTGAGTAGTTATATCTGTCCAATTTGTCAATTGATGAAGGAAATCCATTTGCCATGTTGTCCAACCTTGCTCTGATACCAATGTGAAGAGAAGGATAAGTATGTGTTTGAAGATGAAGAGGCGTTGCAAAATCCTTGATCTACACCAGCCAAATGAACTACATGAGTAGATGGTGGGCCCTTTTAGCTTGCCAATGGATGTATTAGACACCCTATGTACCTTGGAAGATCACTCTCAAAAAGATAGATCAAAACAGATAAGTTGGAGTTAGCTCAGAGAAGAAAACTTGCTATTCTTGGTTCATACACATGTCCAGTGTTTTACATAATTCTCTGAGCACAGCAGCAATTAGCTTAATTCCTCTTGGGAAAGTCTAGTTAACTTAAAGAGCTAACTTTCAAGATTAATCTCATCAAAAATAATAAACCACACACTGAGAATGAGTTTTAACAAGTGATGACATCACTGATTTTCACGGGCTGCTACAGAAATAGACCAGTGAGCTGAAAAATCAACATAACTCAAAATTTAGGAATCCAATGATTATGAAAACTTGTATGGTTATACTAGACAGTAAGATGAATCCAACAAGCTTTAAATCACTGAATGTGGATAAGTAGCCAGTGAGAAATGGCTCTGACAAGATGAGTGAAAAAGTCGGGTACCTGACAGAGAAGTGAAGATGAACAGACCCTGTTGACTTCAAATGAGCATAACTGAAGATTGCAACATCCAAATGACATGAAAATTTGTGAGCATATAGTAGACTTATAGAGCTAACTTTACCAAATTAAATCACTGAAAATGATGCACCAAGCTCAGAGAAAACATCTCTGCAAGCTGACTGAGAAAACTGAGAGTAATGGCAGTGAGTAGTACACTTCACAAGAACATGGAAAGATGAACTCAAATAATCATGAAAATGAAAAGTATATTGCTTGTACAATACAATGACTTACTGATACATATGTGTGCCTTGTAATCACACCTTGATATGGCATAAAGCTCAGCTCTTGGAGGTCTTTACATAGGTCTCTCTAACCACGACTAAAACTGCCATCTATTTATAGTTGAGTTTGGGAGGCTAACTTCCCTCAATCACTCTCCAATCAATCAATGATTGATTTGATTTTCTACCTACCACAAATCACTAATTCGTGACTCCTCTTTCCATTCTTGATCATGTGGACTCAACCACTTAAGATTCTCTTACTTTTACATTAAGTAAACTCTCCAAAAAATTACAAGAGGTAGTTCACAAGTGAACTTTACATAGTCTTCATTTTAAGGCTTTTTTTGTGACTTTGTGGGACTCAAGCCAAAACTTAGGCTTGTCATAGACTTGCTCCAACAGATTTGGAGATAATTAAGAGATTCAACACCATTTTCGAGCCGAAAGGTGAGCAATCTGACAATATAGATTGTGAAGGACAAGAGACACCTCCTCCACAGACAGATAGCAACAACATTACTCACACTAGCACTATGAGTGGTTCACAGTCTCAGCAACAGACACACCCACAGCCGCAACCGCAGTTTCAGCAGCAACAACAGCAATAGCCGCAACCAATTATACCAGTTCGACCGGTTCCAACAGGAGTGACTTACACCAAGTTCAATGGATTCCCGGGTGACGACCCTGATGCACATGTGCGCACCTTTGAAATAAGCTATGCAGTGCTGAATCATCCACCTGATCCGGTCTACAAGGCCATCATATTTCAGGCCACCTTAGTTAATGAAGTAGCTAGGTGGTTGACTGAGTATGATATTAATCATTTCGTTAACTATGATGCAATGAGAGATGCATTTTTACAGAGGTTCCGATTGAAGAAAAACCCTGTCGAAATCTTCGACTATTTGCAGAACAATCAGCAGAAGCCGCATCAAACTGTTCAGGAATACGCAACATTGTTTCGAACTCACTTAAGGCAGCTGCCTCCGGCACATGCTAATCTACCGGACGATGTTATAACCCAATGGTTCATTAACGGACTGAATCTCCAGCCTAAACAAATCATGATCATCTGCTGTGTGGGTACAATGACACTGGATGCTGTTATTGCGATGGCCCTGCAACTAGAGCATAAAGTTGGAGGATTTAGAGAAGACTTGGAATGGCTGAAAGCCATTAAGAACGTAGCGGATGATCCGGCTAAACAGATGTATTGCACCAAGTGCAAAAATCCAGGGCACACCAGTGCTACATGTGCCCTTAACCAAATGTATTGTGCCATCTGCAACACAATAGGACACTCAACTGAAAATTGTGCATATAATGCCAAGGTGCAGGGAAGAGCAGCTGTAAACGCCATCATACGAGAACCAGGTCAACCGGCAACCCATTACGTGCCACCACAGATGCGAACCAATCAGTCGCAAGGATATAGGAATTACCGAGGTCAGCGGAACACCAATTTCAATTCAAATCGATGGCAGGCGGGTACATTAGCGGAAGGTACTTCTCTTCCACCCCCTTGATGTCATTTTTGCGACGAGGTTGGCCACATCCATAGATTTCTGCAAGGAAGCAGCAAAGTACAACAAAAGGAAGAAAGAGCGAAAAAATCCTATGACCAGCATGGTTTATATTTCACCAGTCGAGTCACAAGCAGCTGTAGTGCAGACAAGATCGGGTAGAAGAAAAATAAATAGCTGCACATCTGTGTTGATTATCAAAAAATGAATGCTGCCACTATACCGGATCCATTCCCTCTCCCCTTTCTAGACACAATGCTCCACAGGGTGGCAGGGCACAAGATGTATTCATTTCTGGATGGCTACAGTGGCTATAATCAGGTGAGGATGGCAGAATAGGACATACCCAAAATAGCTTATCATAAATTGGGGCGTTTATGCTTGTACTGTCATGTGGTTTGGGTTAAGGAATGCCCCGAGCACCTTCCAAAGATGCATGTAGGAAGTCTTTTCACCCTACTTAACTACATCTATGCAAGTATATTTGGACGATTTTTCCTTATTTGGCAAGACTTCGGTGTACCTGTATCATTTACAATGTTGCTTTGAAAAATGCCGTGAATATCGGTTATGCTTGAATCCGACAAAATCTATTTTTGCAGTCTCTTGTGGAAAACTACTCGGACATATTATCTCTGCACAAGGAATACAAGTCGATTCGGATAAAGTAGCAGCCGTGTTGGAGGTGTGAAGAGAGATGGTGGATGCAATCCAAAGATGAGTAGGTGCCGCTACAACCAGCTTCACACCAGCCAATGAGACTTCAGAGTTGATTAGTAGACCCTTTGAGCTTCCTAAATCCACCAAAATATCAGCCAAGTACTTTGGAACATGTATCCCAAAAGTTTAAGTCAAGACCGACAAGTTGCGAAATGACTAGCTCCCAAAACTTGCTATTTTTGGACATACACCTGCTGGAAAAAATGAACAGTGCTCTCAACCTGGAAGAAATTAGAAAAATTCCTTTTGGGCATAGCAAATAGACTTAGCAAGCTTCCTATTCCAAGTTAAAACACTTCAAATGATGGACTGAGCACTGAGAACAAGTTTCATCAAGTTCTGGAACATTCCCACAATTCTCGGGGCTCTGCAAAGATAGACCAGTAAGCAGTAAAATGCAGATATCTCCAAAAGTATAAATCCAATGACCTTGAAAATTTATAGGTAGAAACTAGACAGTGAGAGCTATCCAACCCATATTAAAACACTGAAAAAGGTTCAGTAAAACTCGAGATATGACCTTCTGAAGTTACTGCTCTGAGTGAGTATAGCAGAGAACAAAACAGAGAGGTAGATGATAATAAATGTATAGATTCACATATGATTACAACCACATTGGCAATGAATCTTTGCACAATGGGAGTAGAATGATAGAGCTATGGAGTAAGCTCTTCAATCTCTACAAAATGACATGAAGTGGTCACGTACAAGGCTTGCTAATCGCCTCTTCCTTCTTGCTCCTTTTATAGCTATTCTTGGAGGGAGTTTTGAATTCGAATTCGAATGGCTCCACCTAAAAGTGATCCCCAAAGTTAGGAGAGATTCCCTCAGCTCAAAAATTCGTGATTTTGGTAGTTGGAGCCACGAATTTGCTTTTACATCATGGATGAGGTAAGCCATCCTTTTACTTTTTTCTTTTTCCATTTACAAGAGATAAAATGTACTCTTTTACAAGAGGTGTTCACATGACTACTCATGTGACTTACAAATGAGGATAATATCAAGCATATCAAGCATGTAGGCTTGGGCAAAATGCACCAACAGCTCCCCCTCAAGCCTAACATGCTTGGCCTCCAAATAAGTCTTCAATTGTCCTTGATTTCCTGCAAGCCAATCATCAACTTGAATCTACTTAATTTCGTACCATCAAGAGCTTTCGTCAACATGTCTGCACATTGCATATCTGTAGAGACGTAGGATAGTTGAATATCCTTGCTCATTAGCTTCTCCCTTACATAATGGTAGTGGACTTCAATATGCTTGGTTCTAGCATGGTATACCGGATTAGCTGCTAGATGTAGTGAGCTTGTGTTGTCACCAAAAATGTGAGGTGTTGAAGAATGAAGTCCGAGATCTGTGTACAAAGATTTTAACCACATGATTTCTTGAGTTGCATTAGCCAAACCTCTATATTCAGCTTCAGTAGAAGATAATGCCACGGTTGGTTGCTTCTTCGATGACCAAGAAATGATTTTTGAACCTGCAAATGATATATACCCTGATGTGCTTCTTCTATCATCTTTAGATCCGGCCCAATCTGCATCTGAGTAGACCTTTAGCTCAATATCTGAAGTATATGAATAGAACAAACCTTCATTCATGGTCCCCTTTAGGTACTTGAGGACTCGCTTGGCCGCTTCCATATGTGGTCTTCTCGGCTTATGCATAAACTGACTCAATATGCTAACACTATAGCATATATCCACCCTTGTGAGTGTTGCATAGTTCAAACTTCCAACCAAGCTTTGATAGCTTGTGATGTCTTCAATTGGCTCTCCTTCATAAGCACTAAGCTTATGATTTTGCTCCATAGGTGTACCTGCACACTTGGTATTTTCCATCTTGAACTTGACGAGCATGTCATGGACATACTTCCTTTGTGTGATGTATATACCTGAATCTGTGTAGATCAACTCCAATCCAAGAAAATAAGTGAGTGGTCCGAGGTCACTTATTTTGAACTCCTCCTTCATTTGACTCTTTACCTGTTTGATTCCTTCAAGATCATTGCCTGTGATAATAATATCATCAACATACACACATAAATAGATCACTTCAGATCCATTCCTCTTTATGAACAAAGAGGTATCCGCCTTGCTAGCTTTGAATCCTTGGTCCTGCAAATAAGTAACCAATCTGAAATTCCAAGCTCTTGGAGCTTGCTTCAATCCATACAAAGCTTTCTTTAGTTTGCATACATAGTTAGGATGATGTGCATCCTCATATCCAGGAGGTTGTGCCATATACACTTCCTCAGAAATCCATCCATTCAAGAAAGCATTCTTTACATCAAGTTGATAAAGATTCCAATTTCTAGATGCAGCAAGACTAATGAGAACCCTAATTGTAGGCATTTTTGCAACAGGAGAGAAAGTCTCCTCATAATCAATACCATGGGTTTGAGCAAACCCTTTAGCAACTAACCTTGCTTTGTGTCTATTTATACTTCCATCTGGATTCTTCTTGATTTTGTATATCCATCGAGATCCGATTATCTTCATAGATGGCTTGTTAGGTACAAGCTCCCAAGTGTCATTCTCCTTCAAGGCTTCCATTTCTTCATCCATTGCATCTCTCCAAGCTTTCTTGCTTTGTGCTTCTTCAAATGTGGTAGGTTCTTCATTGGTTGAATCCTTTGCAATGTAGATTGAGTGCTTGGTGACCAAAGAAGTATCATAACCAAACCTCTCTGGTTTCTTCTTCTCCCTCGAAGACCTTCTAAGTGGTTGATGTGAGCTCTCGGGTCCATATGTAGCATCCTGCATCTTTGCTTTACCTTTGTTCTTCCATAGCTTTAGTCTTTCCAAGTCTTCTAGGTCAATCTCCGAATCACTTTCTTCAATCTGCTTTGGCTCCTTTGGTTGAAGTGATGGAAAATCTTCATCCAAGTCATATGGCAGCTTCACTTTCCTGTCATCATCAAACCATGATTTGTTTTCATCAAAAATTACATCTCTACTCACAGAAAATCCTTTATTGGTTGGATTGTACAATCTATATCCTTTTTGGTTTTGATCATAACCAATGAATACACACTTCTCTGCCTTGGGATCCAATTTCCCTCTTACTTGAGAAGGAATGTGAGCATAGGCTAAGCATCCAAAGATTTTACAATGCTCTAGACTAGGTCTTCTTCCATTCCACACTTCATATGGAGTGGTTCCATCTAGTGACTTAGATGGAAGTCTATTTATGAGATATGTGGCTGTCGACACAGCCTCTGCCCATAGGTAGTTCGGCAATCCCTTTTCGTTGAGCATGGACCTTGCAGCTTCGACGATAGCTCTATTCCTCCTCTCTGCTACACCATTGAGTTCGGGTGTATACCTTGTAGTGACTTCCCTTTTAATGCCTCTTTCATGCAAGAAGGCATCAAATTCAAAAGAGAAGTATTCTCCTCCACCATCTGATCTGAGTCGTTTCAAAGTCCTACCTGTTTGGTTTTCAACAAGAGCAATATACTTCTTAAAGCAATTAAACACTTCATCCTTGTGCTTCATGAAAAACAGAATGGTCCACCTGCTACAATCATCTATGAAAGACACATAATATCTTGAGCCTGATATAGATGGCTCCTTACTTGGACCCCACACATCCGTGTGCACTAGATCTAAAGGATTTTGATACATATATCCTTTCTTATTGAAAGGTTGTCTATGAGCCTTGCCGAGTTGACAAGCTTCACACTTATAAATCATGTGTTGCCTTGTGATATTAGGCAAACCAAGTACACTTTGGTCCCTGCAAATCTGTTTGAGTGTCCTCTCACCAATGTGAGCAAGCCTTTTGTGCCATATCTCCAATTCTGTTAGAGTTTGAGATCCATAGCTAAACAAAGCTATGTTCTTTGTATCTTCCACTTCAAAAGTGAAAAGCCTTCCTGTCTTTTCTCCTTTGGCAATCCTTCGAAAGCCTTGCCTTGGGTCTTCAACATATGCTCCAAATCGATTGAATCTAACCTGCAATCCTTTTTCAACAATCTGTCCAACACTTATTAAATTTTTGGTAATTGTAGGGACATACAAGACTTTGCTTAAGAGGTTCATATTCCCATCTGATGTCTTCACATTACCTATCTTCTCCACTGAGTGCTTTGTGTCATCTCCTGTCTGCACTTCATGCTTGTTATGAGGATCTTCCAAATCAGAAAGTAAAGCCACATTTCCTGCTACATGGTTCGAGCATCCCGAATCAATGTAAAATATGTGATCATCATCCTTACCCTTCTTTGTTGATAGATTCATAATCAATAATGAATCTTCTTGACTTTGGTCCTCTGCATAGTTATTGTAATCTCTTCTTCCTCTATGGCCACTTTGATAGTTGTTGTTGTTGTTGTAATTGTTGTTGTAGTAGTTGTTGTTGTTGTAGCCTCCATTGTACCTACCTCTATTTGATCCATAGCCACCTCTATTGAATCCTCTTCCTCTTGAGTTCCTTGGATTCCTGAAACATTCTTCAGTAGTATGGTTAGATAAGCCACATATGTTGCAAGGTTGAGATGATTGGAATCTCCCCCTGCCTTGCTTTCCACCTCTGCCTCTTCCTCTAGCTCTTCCTCTACCTGCAAAGTTTGCTTGGAAAGAGCTTCCTTCATCTTCATTCTTTCTATTCTTTGACTTGTCCTTGACCTTAGCTTTATCAGAATATAAGGCAGAAGTTTGATTACCTCTTGAGGACTCACCACCTTTGCTAATCTTTGCTTCATGAGTGAAGAGTTGGCCCATGAGTGTGTTGAGGTCGGGTACATGCATATCCATGTATAAATCCATGGCTGTTGTGAATGACTCCCACTTGTCGTCTGCTTTGATTCCATTCATGATTTGTCTTATGATTTGCTCCTCTTCAATTACCTCTCCAATGCTTCCAAGTTGGTCGGAAATCTCCTTCATCTTTGTGACATAATCAGTCACATTTTGCTTCGGGCTTTTCTTCATTGTTGTGAACTCCATCCACAATTGGTTCTTCCTTGCTCGAGTGTTGGAAGAGAAGAAAGAAGCAAGTGCATTCCAGGTTTCTCTTGATGTCTTGCATCCCTTGACATGAGGTAAAAGAAAATCAGAGATTGAGTTTAGAATATAGGACCTTGCAAGTGCATCCTTCGAACACCAATTCGAAAGTCCTTCCACTTCTTCATGTGATGGTTGCCCTTTGTTCCTCATGGTTGGCATTGCTTCATCTCTGGATATGAATCCATATAGATTCCTCCCTTGAAGGTAAGCCTCCATCCTTAGAGACCATGCCGGATAGTTGTTTCGATCCAATTTGTCAATTGTTGATGGAAATCCATCTCCCATGTTGCTTGACTATGCTCTGATACCACTGTGAAGAGAGATGGTGGATGCAATCCAAAGATGAGTAGGTGTCGCTACAACCAGCTTCACACCAGCCAATGAGACTTCAGAGTTGATTAGTAGACCCTTTGAGCTTCCTAAATCCACCAAAATATCAGCCAAGTACTTTGGAACATGTATCCCAAAAGTTTAAGTCAAGACCGACAAGTTGCGAAATGACTAGCTCCCAAAACTTGCTATTTTTGGACATACACCTGCTGGAAAAAATGAACAGTGCTCTCAACCTGGAAGGAATTAGAAAAATTCCTTTTGGGCATAGCAAATAGACTTAGCAAGCTTCCTATTCCAAGTTAAAACACTTCAAATGATGGACTGAGCACTGAGAACAAGTTTCATCAAGTTCTGGAACATTCCCACAATTCTCGGGGCTCTGCAAAGATAGACCAGTAAGCAGTAAAATGCAGATATCTCCAAAAGTATAAATCCAATGACCTTGAAAATTTATAGGTAGAAACTAGACAGTGAGAGCTATCCAACGCACTTTAAAACACTGAAAAAGGTTCAGTAAAACTCGAGATATGACCTTCTGAAGTTACTGCTCTGAGTGAGTATAGCAGAGAACAAAACAGAGAGGTAGATGATAATAAATGTATAGATTCACATATGATTACAACCACATTGGCAATGAATCTTTGCACAATGGGAGTAGAATGATAGAGCTATGGAGTAAGCTCTTCAATCTCTACAAAATGACATGAAGTGGTCACGTACAAGGCTTGCTAATCGCCTCTTCCTTCTTGCTCCTTTTATAGCTATTCTTGGAGGGAGTTTTGAATTCGAATTCGAATGGCTCCACCTAAAAGTGATCCCCAAAGTTAGGAGAGATTCCCTCAGCTCAAAAATTCGTGATTTTGGTAGTTGGAGCCACGAATTTGCTTTTACATCATGGATGAGGTAAGCCATCCTTTTACTTTTTTCTTTTTCCATTTACAAGAGATAAAATGTACTCTTTTACAAGAGGTGTTCACATGACTACTCATGTGACTTACAAATGAGGATAATATCAAGCATATCAAGCATGTAGGCTTGGGCAAAATGCACCAACAGGAGGCACCAGTCCCAACGACACCAAAAGAAGTTATGCACATTCTGGGCCAAATTCGGTGGCATGGCAGACATTTACGGTGGTTAGCTCATTTAGCGACACCACTTAATCGGCTTATGACTAGCACTCCGCGACAGTACGAATGGACAGAGGAGTGCCAAAATGCATTTGATTGTTTAAAGGTTTTATTGACACAGGTCCTAATTTTGCAACCACCGGATTGGGAACGTCCGTTCCATAAGAGCCTATCTTTATGGTAAAGCAATATACTTATAAACAAATGGTAGATGAAGCATAGAAAAAATATTAGCCAATGGTATTACTAACCTTACGGTGGACTCTAAATATAAATTCAGGATCTTCCGCCATTGGTTTACTATCTTCTATGCTTCTCCTTTGAGACTGGGGTTGAAGCCGAATCGATAGAAAAATTTAAGGAGGGTAGAGGGGATTTAAGTTGACTAGTTGAAGGTAAAGATGGCATCTTGAGGCTCTTGTAGATGAAGAGGCTCTTTGTCTGCTTGGGTGCGGGTCCTGTACCCACTCACAAGATGCATAAATCAAGAAAGAGTAATGCACAAACAAGTGTTTAATGCACTAAATACCTCACACAAAAATGCAAGGGTCCTAGCATGTGTGATAAACTATAGAGGAGGTAGTGGGGTATCCAACTCTCAAAAATATCCAACTAGAGAGGAAGTTATACTCTCCCACACTTCCAATACTTCACCTATGCAAGGGAAGTTCTTCCTTAGGGAAGTATACCCTATAACATTTCTATGTGCAGGTACACTAGTTGTGCATGTTTGTGCGTTTTACCCAAGCCTACATTCTTTATATGCTTGATATTATGATCATTTGTAAGTCACATGTGTAGTCATGTGAACACCTCTTGTAAAAGAGTACATTTTATCTATTCTAATTGTGAAAAAGAAAAAGGAAAAGAATGGCTTACCTCATCCATGACATAAAAAGCAAACTCGTGGCTCTAACTACCTAAAACCACGAATTAATGAGATGAGGGAATATTTCCTAACTTTGGGGATCACTTTTAGGCGGAGCCATTCGAATTCAAATTCAAAACTCCCTCCAGGAATAGCTATAAAAAGAGCAAGAAGGAAGAGGCAAATAGCAAGCCTTGTACATGACCACTTCATGTCATTTTGTAGAGATTGAAGAGCTTAATCCATAGCTCTATCATTCTACTCCCATTCTCCAAATATTCATTGCCAATGTGGTTGTAATCATATGTGAATTCATGCATTCATCATTCTCTACTTCTCTGTTTGATTCTCTGCTATACTCACTCAGAGCAATAACTTCAAAAGCTCCTAACTAGAGATATACACATTGATTATCCATCTTTTAATGTGCGTTGGATAGCTCTCAAAGTCTCTATCTCTATAGAGCCCCGAGAATGGTGGACATGTTCCAAATTTTGTTAAAAGTTGGTCTGAGTCGTCAATTGATCATTTGAAGTTTTTTAACTTGGATAAGCAAGATTGCTACATCTATTTGCTATGCCCAAAAGGAATTTATCTAATTCCTACTAGGTTGAGAGCATTGTTCATTTGTTCCAGCAGGTGTATGTCAAAAAATAGCAAGTTTTGGGAGCTAGTCACTTCACAACTAGTCTGTCTTGACTTAAACTTTTGAGATACATGTTCCAAAGTACTTGGCTGATATTTTGGTGGATTTAGGAAGCTCAAAGGGTCTACTAATCAACTTTGAAGTCTCAATTGGATGGTGGGAAGCTGGTTGTAGCAACACCAACTCATCTTCGGATTGCATCCACCATCTCTCTTCAGAGTGGTATTAGAGCATAGTCAAGCAACATGGGAGATGGATTTCCATCAACAATTGACAGATTGGATCGAAACAACTACCCAGAATGGTCTCTAAGGATGGAGGCTTACCTTCAAGGGAGGAATCTATATGGATTCATATCCGGAGATGAAGCAATGCCAACCATGAGGAACAAAGGGCAACCATCACACGAAGAAGAAGGACTTTCAAATTGGTGTTCAAATGATGCACTTGCAAGGTCCTATATTCTAAAATCAATCTCTCATTTTCTTTTACCTCATGTCAAGGGATGCAAGACATCAAGAGAGACTTGGAATGCACTTGCTTCTTTCTTTTCTTCCAACACTCGAGCAAGGAAGAACCAATTGTGGATGGAGTTCACAACAATGAAGAAAAGCCCGAAGCAAAGTGTGATTGAATATGTCACAAAGATGAAGGATATTTCCGACCAACTTGGAAGCATTGGAGAGGTAATTGAAGAGAAGCAAGTCATTAGAAAAATCATAACTGGAATCAAAGCAGACGACAAGTGGGAGTCAATTCACAACAGCCATGGATTTATACATATGCATGTACCTGACCTCAACACACTCATGGGCCAACTCTTCACTCATAAGCAAAGATTAGCAAAGGTGGTGAGTCCTCAAGAGGTAATCATACTTCTGCCTTATATTCTGATAAAGCTAAGGTCAAGGACAAGTCAAAGAATAGGAAGAATGAAGATGAAGGTAGCTCTTTCCAAGCAAAATTTGCAGGTAGAGGAAGAGCTAGAGGAAGAGGTAGAGGTGCAAAGCAAGGCAGGGAGAGATTCCAATCATCTCAACCTTGCAATATATGTGGTTTATCTAATCATACTACTGAAGGATGTTTCAAGAACCCGAGGAACTTAAGAGGAAGAGGATTCAATAGAGGTGGCTATGGATCAAATAGAGGTAGATACAATGGAGGCTATAACAACAACTACAACAACAACTATCAAAGTGGTCATAGAGGAAGAAGAGACTACAATAACTATGGAGAGGACCAAATTCAAGAAGATTCATTATTGATTATGAATCTATCAGTGAAGAAGGGTAAGGACGATGATCACATCTTTTACATTGATTGGGGATGTTCAAATCATGTAGCAGGAAATGTGGCTTTACTTTCTGATTTGGAAGATCCTCATAGCAAGCATGAAGTGCAAACAGGAGATGACACAAAGCAATCAATGGAGAAGATAGGTAATGTGAAGACATTAGATGGGAATACGAACCTCTTAAGCAAAGTCTTGTATGTCCCTACAATTACCAAAAATTTAATAAGTGTTGGACAGATTGTTGAAAAAGGATTTCAGGTTAGATTCAACAGATTTGGAGCATATGTTGAAGACCCAAGGCAAGGCTTTAGAAGGATTGCCAAAGGAGAAAAGACAATAAGGCTTTTCACTTTTGAAGTGGAAGATACAAAGAACATAGCTTTGTTTAGCTATGGATCTCAAACTCTCACAGAGTTGGAGATATGGCACAAAAGGCTTGCTCACATTGTTAAGAGGACACTTAAACAAATTTGCAGGGACCAAAGTGTACTTGGTTTGCCTAATATCACAAGGCAACACATGATTTATAAGTGTGAAGCTTGTCAATTCGGCAGGGCTCATAGACAACCTTTCAATAAGAAGGGATATGTGTATCAAAATCCTTTGGATCTAGTGCACACAGATGTGTGGGGTCCTAGTAAGGAGCCATCTATATTGCTCCAGATATTATGTGTCTTTCATAGATGATTGTAGCAGGTGGACCATTCTGTTTTTCATGAAGCACAAGGATGAAGTGTTTAATTGCTTTAAGGAATATATTGCTCTTGTTGAAAAACAAAGAGTTAGGACTTTGAAAAGACTCAGATCAGATGGTGGAGGAGAATATTTCTCTTCTGAATTTGATGCCTTCTTGCATGAAAGGGGCATTAAAAGGGAAGTCACTACAAGGTATACACCCGAACTCAATGGTGTAGCAGAGAGGAGAAACAGAGCTATTATCGAAGCTACAAGGTTGATGCTCAACGAAAAGGGATTGCCAACTACCTATGGGTAGAGGTTGTGTCTATAGCCACATATCTCATAAATAGACGAAACTTTGATGGATTGCCTCAATGCTAGATCTGCATGTATGCCCGTACTTGCTTCTTCCCAGATGATGCCAACACTCTCCCCCCCTAGCGTCTGTCATCTCTGATAGACCTTTGCTCCACGGGTGATCAATGTAGTGTTGGACTATGTCGGTGGCTAGCTCCTATTCTGTGATCCTTAGTCCCCTGACTAGATCTCTTTGAAGAGAATCCCAATTAACCGTGCCCAGAATGTCAAATTGTGGTGTTTTATATAGCTGTGAATGCATAGTCTGTTTGCATGCAAATAGCTGTAGAAGATGGGTTGGTCGTGGCACGAACACTTCAGAGTGATTCCCAAAACCCAGTGGTAAACATATCATCAAAATGTTTTTTATAGCAAGCTGGGAGATATTTGACCCTCGCATGCCAAGCATAAGCAACCCGAATACTAGGAGTTGTGCTCATATCATAGAGTAAGTCATAATTACCATTTATAAAGTGCGAGATCAGAGGCTGGATGTTACGTATATTGCGGAAAGTCTTTAGTACTATTTGCATCATGTCCAAGATCTTTAACATCATCTGAGCAGTGACATCGTTCATGGGTTGTAGTCGTGGCATCCAGTGTCTCATTGTAGCCATCATGTAGGCTACGGATGGTGTGCCTTGTGGTGGAGCAATGGAGGAGTAGTTGAGCCATTGTTTGCAATTAGCATTATTCTGAACTTTAATGGAAAAGGCTTTCCATGATCCTCTTCGCTGCACTGGCCCAAAGCATGGATTATACTTTAAGTGCATGGGGGCATGGTCCCATGTTCGGAGCATCTCTGGATAAGTCTCAAGTAGCTTTTTGAGCCAGATAGGTTGGAAGATTTCCCCTTGCTTGGCTTCTCCCGGGATGTCCTCTGGTTGGAATTGTTTGGCGAAGGAAGGGTACTTGTTGGTTTTGTGTTTAATTTCAGCGTTGTAATCTGCCAATAACACAAAGTAAGGCTTGTATTGTAACTCTGAACTGGCTATCAATTGCCTAAGAGCCAAGTGCCTGAAATGTTGTGATTGAAGTATTTCCTCCTTAATAGCCTTCATGGCCAGCATCTGAGTGGATATGCACTCTTCGTGAGCTGGGCCCATTTCTTCTACTTGTTTCATCCATGTAGGAGGGGGTTCCTTGTATGTGTCTTGTCCTTCATCAATGACCCTGTTGTCGGGAAGAGGTTGAGGTTCATAAGTGTCTTGGAAGGTCTCTTCAACTGGGATGATAACTGCCTCTTCTTCTGCAGGTTGATCGGGTGGAGATGGTGGTCGTTCATATTGTAATAATTTCATCTTTAGCTCAGTGACATGTTGTCGTAGCTTGAGTAGCTCATTGTTGGTTGAGGACTCTGGTGGTGGTGAAGTAGCAATGCTAACCATCTCTCTAGGTTCTGTTGTTTGTGTAGTGGGCATTATTTTTCTTTCTAGTTCTTTCACCTGGTCTACAAGTCTGTTGTGAGCTTCCAAGATATTTGCATAATTTTCTAATATCTGCTCGATATTTGCTGAGGGAATAGCCTGAAACTTAGCAAGATCTATGGGTGCCCCTATAGTTTTTTCAATGGCCGCTTCCAGATTGTCTCTCTAGGTTCTGTTGTTTGTGTAGTGGGCACTATTTTTCTTTCTAGTTCTTTCACCCGGTCTACAAGTCTGTCGTGAGATTCCAAGAGATTTGCATAATTTTCTAATATCTGCTCGATATTTGCTGAGGGAATAGCCTAAAACTTAGCAAGATCTATGGGTGCCCCTACAGTTTTTTCAATGGCCGCTTCCAGATTGTCTTGATTTTGTTGTTGTAGCCATCTATTCTCTCCTTGGGCAACTGCTAGGTGTCGGCGAAGTAATGCCATGTTCGTCTGTAATCGAGCATTGCAAGCTAGTTGATCGAGCGTTGTAATCGAGCATACACAACTCCAAAGCATTGAAACGTGCTTGGCGGTGGGCAGACAGATTACATAGCTCTTTGTTGTGCTCTTTCAATAATCGATATTCCTGTTTAAGTTGTGTGGTAGCTTCGAGCATGGTATCTAGTGCATGACTAAATGAAGTGGATGCAAAGATAGTGGTGGAAGATGCAAGGGGTCGGGACATGGGAAAGGGAAAGGTGGATATTGTGCTTATAGTGGTGGTAAGTGGTGATGTGAGTGAAGTAAAAAGTGGTGATGTTGAGATGAAAATGGTGGTGGGTGGTTCTGTGGAGGGTGAAATGTCCATGGGGTCGGACGTGATTGTGTGTGAAGTGTGAATCGTGAATACTCGAATGGTGGGTGGTGTGTCAATGGTGGGCATGAACGTGGGAGAAGTGGGGTGGGAAAGGGGATTCCTATTATAATCATCAAGTTGTCACATCATATTTACAAGGTTTGCCCAAAATTGGGGTAGGGTGGTTTGTATCGGTTTTGAGGATGTTGAGGGGGGCATTGTGGGTTGGGGTTGGGAAAGAGCGAATGTTGTAGTGAGCAAAAATGATGGTGTCAATGTTTGGGTAGAGACAAGTGGATGTCCCACACCTGGGAGATAAGAAGGATGACCTATTATGGTTTGATGAGTGGCGGGATGACCTATCTGAGGTTCACAAAATTGGCTAGAATTGGGGGAGGTAGGGAAAGGTAAGGATGTGAAAATGGTGGTGTGTGACATAGGTTCAGTGCAATGTATGCCGGGGCTCCCTCTTCACTCACCTCTAATTCATACTCCGGTGCCTCCTCTTGTCCATGTGTGTCTTCAACCTGCGTGTGTGCTTCATCCTCCTAATGTACTCATCGTTCTTCTCGATGTGGACATTCTCTATGGGATGATGATCTGGGACCTTCAATGTCTGAAAAGAACTCTCCATCGGATAGTTGTGTTGTTTGCAAGAAGGTCTCAAAATCAAAGGAGGTATCTTCCACTAATTCACTCATGGAAGCAAACTCAACATTCGTGGGTAATGGAGGGGCTGATAGAGTGGGTTGTGTAATGCCCTTTGACTGTGATCGTTGGAGACGGATAGTGAATGGGGCCACCTGGCTTTCTTCTCTAAGGTTTCATGGTGTACTCATGAGGAATTGGGACATGGGAAAGTGATCCATGAATGCATTTAGCTAGTTGAACCCCTGGTTTTCTTCCTTGGAAGAACTGCAGCTGTGAGTAAGTAAGTGCCCGTGCAATCGGCACATCATAAGCTAGGCATCTATATATGATTCTGGTAACCATTCAAAGAAGGCTTCCTTACTCCTCGTTTTCCTGCTTCATATAATTGATCAAGAATCCAGACTGGCATTTTAATAGGTACACTCCGTGTCTCCGCTAGGTATAGACCATACCAAATCTTTTTGTGAGGTTGTGTGAATCTGTCTTGAGCAGGAAATGCAAAGTGCCGAAGGCACATGCGCAATGGTATGGCAATGTTTGGAGTGAGGGCACATATATCTTTCAACTTCTTGAGATTACTGTTCTTCATAGATTCTGGTATCAAAGGGTCTCGATCAGAGGGCACATGGGTGGCGTATATTTGGAGGGCCTCCTTAATTAGAGTTATGTTCAGCTCGAACTTTTTCATTTCTTCATGGTTTGATAGAGAGGGCACTAGGAATGTGCCTGACTGATCATGATCTCCTCTAGCTTTAAGAGTTGCAATCAAATAGTAACACCTAAGGAAATCTGGTTTAGGCAGGGATGCACTAAAGTAGTCCTTCAAACCTGCTTTCTGCCAAATAACTTGAAGAGCTGCTACGTTTTGTAGTGATTCAAATTCTCTTGAGAAGAACTGAAATGTCCACCACACTCCTCCAAATTCCAACTTAGACTCCTAGATGTGGTTTGCATCCCCCAAATCTCTTGGCATCTCATGGAACCAATAAGAGTGTTCTTTTACTCTTTCTCTTAAGCCACTTGGTGGATCCAAGATGGGAATTCATCTCACAGTTAGATACTCTTCAGGCCTAGCTGTCAATGGGGCCTCCACGGGCATGGTCTCCCAATCAAATTGAGAACTAGTGCCTGCCTGGGAGCTCCTGCCTGCCACTTCTGCCATGAGACTTCTTGTAGCTATTGATGCTTATCTGCTAGAAGAAGAGAGGCACATTAGTGTTGCATAGGAAAGAGGATGTTATGGTGTTCCCTCTACAATACTAACATGACATTCCAAGTGGTTAAGGGTTAGGGGTGAAATGTTTGTGATGGGTGTGAATATTGGTTAGTAGGTTAGAGTCATCCTAGATGCGTACTTTTGGGTGTGCAATGTGCTTAGAATGCACCTACATCAGAGTGGAACCAGATTTACAAAATTGGGTCAAGGGGTTTGATGCGGGGTTTAAGTCTCCAAACTTTGATTATGGATTCGTAGCTTTTAGTGGTGCTAACATGTAAAGGTTTGTGGATTGGATTGTGTTGGAATTGGGACCTTTTGGGTGCCCATTTCCCGATATTCCTAGGTTTGACCAAAGATGTAATGTTGTGGGGTGTAGGTGTCTGACCTGAGATGTTTGCCAAGAGTTCTTATGAGTGTTGATTCATTCTTGTGAATGGAGGTGAAGCTATTGGAGCTTGTAAGCAGGTCTTGGGCACCCATATCTGTTGAGCATTGGGGATAGCCTTCATTGACTCCTTAGGAACCCAAATAGAAATGGTATGTCTAGAGTGTTGCCTAGGGAACTCCTTCGTTGTAATCCTTGACAGTGTAGCTTGTTGGCTTCTTTGAGAATCTGTCTCTAGAGCCATGGGTTTTCTACCCTTGAGTATCCAGATCTGCTTCATGCCACGAGGTACTTCATATTGCACAGGTTGGTGCTCATGCTTCCTAATCATCGGCCTCCTCGGTGTCTGTGTTGCCCGGCTTGCTGTCCTCAAATCTAATTTGGAAAAGAAGGGAACTCCTTATTGAATTCTGTACCTTTGTCTAGAGTGATAATCTTCTGCACCATAGAACTTTGGACAAGAACAACATTGTTATCTTCATGTGGGTCCTGGACAGACCAGGATTTGGTGCCTTTTCTAATGGCATGAGTGTTTGATTTTCTAATTCAATCGTGAGGTAGTTTTGGCTTACCCAAGCCTGAAGAAGTCCACTTCTTAGGTTGAGGTTGACTGCATGACCATAGATCTAGTCTTGGCCCAAGACAAGAGGTTTGGTAAGATCCTCGTCTTCACATATTAGCACTTTTAATGCCATTAGGACTTCTTGAATGTAGAGGGGAAGTTCAACCTCTACCATGCAAGAGGTTTCAACACCTCGCAACTCTATGAGATATGCCTCTATAGGATTGAACTTCAATTGCAATTCTTGGTAGTAAGAAAGCCGTACTGCACTAGTGGCTGCTCTTGAGTCAATTAAAGCTCTCAAGGTCCTTGCACTCTCTCCTTGTCCTACCCCTATGCTCACAAAAGGTTGTCGATCAACTATCCTATGGGACCGTTTACCTTAAGCCTCGCACATGGCCATGTGATAACCTAGAGCTTCATGAGTGTCAGGCATGGGCTGATCTCTACCTTGTCTTCTCAATTTCATTCATTGGATGCGATCTAAAGCTTCTACCTATGCTTCTTCTCGAATTCGCTTTTCCTATTCCCTACGTTTCTTTGCAATATTGAGTCGATTTAGCATCTCTTTTGTTAGGGCTTCTTGATATAACTTGACTCTGTATCCGCTTATGTATCTTGGTAGGATGTCACCTTCTAGAGTGGCTAGTTGTATTGCTCCACTTGTGGAGATCCTATTGATAATCATTGGTCCATAGCCTCTCTTCTCTAATTTTCGTGCATGTTGCTTCAAGGTGTAGACTAGGACTAGGTTTCTTGCTTTCAAGCCCTAATCCTTCACATGTGTGTCAAAATATGCTTTTTGCCTCTTCTTGGATGCGTAGCTAGAGCTCTCAATCATGTTTCACCTAATCGTTCAAGATCAAAGATTCTAGAGGAGAGCTCATGGCCCATCCAGTCATACTCTTGTGCTACTTTCAATGTAGGTATCAAAAAGTCCAATGATAGCACTGCATTTTGGCTGAACACCATCTGAAAGGGTGTGGCTTGGAGTACCGTTTTATAGGCAACTCTCTATGCCCAAACAGCATGATGTAGTTGTATGTCCCAATCAGAGCGTTTATTATTAACCAATTTTTTCAATACGTTGCATAGAATCTTATTTGTGCTCTCAGCCTGTCCATTAGCTTGTGGATGATAGGGGGCAGACTTCTTGTGTATCACTTAGAACTCTTGAAGAAGATTTTCAATAACTTCATTCAAGAAGTGAGTGCCTCTATCACTTACTAGCTCTATTGGTAGCCCGTATCTGGTGAACACATTCTCAAATAAGAACTTAGGAGTGGTCTGCGCATCGTTCTTTGTTGTAGCTTTTACTTCTACCCATTTGGTTAGATAGTCAATGGCCACAATTATGTATTCAGCATGGGAACCCTTAGCTGGGGGGTTAATAGGACCGACAAAGTCTATTCCCCACTTAGAGAATGCACATCCACCTATCATAGGTTTCAATGGCATCTCATCTTTACGTATAGGGTATTGAGTTCGCTGGCAAACATCACACCTCTTCACATAGGTATGTGCATCCATATGAAGTGTGGGCCACCAAAGTCCTTGATCACCCTATCTGGTCCAAAGTGTCATCCTTCTACACCTTTCTTGGTTATAATGGTAGTGAAACTATATATGATGAGTCTTGGCATGATAGATAGGGTTAGCAACAATATGTAGTAAACTAAAATTATCCCCAAATATATGTGGAGTTGAAACATTCAACCCTAAATCTGAATATAGGGTCCTAATCCATATATCTTCTTGAGTATCATTTGCAAGTCCTCTCTGTTCAACATTTGTTGATGAAAGAGCAACTATAAGTTGCTTTTTGGAAGACCATGAAATTAACTTTGTACCTCCAAAAGTAAGCTAACCTGAAGTGCTTCTCCTATCATCTTTAGAGCCTACCCAATCTGCATCAAAGAAGAGCTTAAGATCTATATCAGATGTATATGGATAGTATAATTCTTTGTTGATTGTACCCTTCAAATACTTTAGGATTCTCTTGGGTGCTTCCATGTGAGGCTTCCTTGGGGTGTGAGAAAAATGAATTGACATAGCACACTAACTCCATAGCATATATCTACTCTAATTAGAGTAGCATAATTCAAGCTTCCAACAAGGCCTTGTTAACTAGTCATATCTTCAATTAGCTCACCTTCATGTGTACTTAGTTTCAGTTTTACCTCAATGCATGTACTAGTAACCTTTGTATTTTCCATCTTTTGTTTGATAAGCATATCTCCAATGTAATTTCTCTGAGTAAGGAACATACCTTTCTCTGTGTATACTACTTCCAAACTTAGGAAGTTGTGAGTAGGCCAAGATCACTTATCTTGAACTCTTCCTTCATTGGATCCTTAATCATTCTAATTCCATCTGCATCACTTGTTGTAATGATTATATCATCCACATATACATAGAGGTACATGAATTTCGAGTGGTTCCTCTTGATGAAGAGGGAGGATCTGCCATGCTTACCATAAAGCCTATATCGTGCAAGTGACAAGTCTACGATTCCAAGCTCTAGGAGCTTGCTTCAAGCCATACAAGGCTTTCCTTAACCTGCATACATATTTTGGATATGATTGATCTTCAAAGCCAGGAGGTTGAGCCATGTATACCTCCTCTGAAATCCAACTGTTTAGAAAAACCATTTTGAACATCCATTTGACATATCTTCCAAATCTTGGAAGAAACAATACTCATGAGTAATCTAATTGTGGGGATTTTTGCCATAGGTGAGAATGTCTCTTCATAATCAATACCTTGGATTTGTGAAAATACTTTGGCTACAGTTCTTGCTTTATACCTATTAATTGAGTCATTAGAATTCTTCTTTACCTTGTAAATCCATCTTGAGCCAATGACCTTCATAGATGGTTTATTGGGCACCAATTCCAAAGTCTGATTTTCTTGTAGAGCTTCTATCTCTTCTTCCATGGCATCTCTATGTTCTCGCTTGTTCTTGGCTTCTTCATATGTAGATGGTTCTTCAGAGTTTGTGTCCTGTGCTATGTAAAATTGAATGCTTCATCACCAAAGAAGTGTCATAACCATACCTTTCTAGTTTCCTTTTCTAGATCTTCTTATAGTTTTTTTGAAATGATTCTACCACATTTCTCATTTCCTACACTTTGGTTTTACCTTTGGAGTTCCAAGAGTTGATTTCCCTTCTTCGAGTCTTAAGGTCTTCTTTAGAATCACTTGATTCTTCATGTGTATGATCATTCCTTTTTTACAATATTGGAAAGTGTTCCTCTAGGTCATAGGGAAGTTTGATTTTCCTCCAATCATCCTCAAACCAAGATTTGTTTTCATCAAACACAACATCTCTACTCAGAATAAAACCTTTATTACTTGTATTATTTAGCCTATAGCCTTTATGCTAATGATCATAGCCAAAGAACATACATTTCTATGACTTTGGATCTAATTTGCCTATGGTTTGTGAAGGTATGTGTGCATATGTTATGGACCCAAACATCTTGCAATGATCAAGGCTAGGTCTTCTTCCATTCCATGCTTCATATGGTGTCATCCCATCTAATGCCTTTGGTGGGAGTCTATTGATCGGATATGTGGCTGTGGATAAAGCCTCTACCCATACATAATTGGGCAACTTCTTCTCATTTAGCATTGATCTTGTAGCCTCCAGTATGGTTCTATTTCTTCTCTTTGCCACTCCATTTTTCTTAGTATAACTGGTTGTAATCTCTCTTTTGATTCCTCTCTCTTGGAGATAAGAATCAAAGTCATGGGAGAAGTATTCTCCCCCTCCATTTGACCTTAGCCTCTTCAAAGTTTTACCTATTTGATTTTCTACATGTGCTAGATATTTCTTGAAACAAGAGAACACTTCATCTTTATGCGTCATAAAATATAGTATTGTCCATTTGCTACAATCTTCAATGAATGACACATAATACCTAGATCTAGAGGTTGATGGCTCTTTTCTTGGCCCCCATACATTTGTATGGACTAGCTCCAATAGGTCTCCATGAATGTATCCCTTCTTTGTGAATGGTTCTATGTGAGACTTGCCAAATTGACAAGCACCACATTTATAAATCATGTGTTGTTGGGAGATGTTAGGTAGAACAATCACATTTTCATCCCTACTAATTTGTTTTAGAGATATTTCATCTATATGAGCTAACCTCTTGTGCCAAATTTCCAATTCTGATAAGGTTTGACTACCATAATCGAACAATGCAATGTTGCTAGTATCTTGTGTTGGATGTGATGGCTGGGTACAATCAGAAGATCAAGTTGGTGCTGCTAGACCTGCTTCACACCTGCCCTCTTTTCTCTTCTGATATGGTTAGGAGACTCCTTGAGCTTCCAAATGACACCAAGAAACTATATATGTGCTTTACAAAATGATTGAGTAATGACCAAATCAAAACAGATGATTTTGAACCTTCACAACTCCAAAAACTTTCTATTCTTGTATTGATACCTGCTCAGTCCTAAGCTTAGTGTGTCCAGCACACTTACAATTGGTTCAATTCCTTTTGGGAGTATTAAATTAACTTAACAAGCTACCATTAGCAAGTTAAATCACTCCAAATAACAAACTATACACTGAGCATGATCTTTAGCAAGATCAGAGACACCCCCGACTTTTTAGGAACAACACAGAAATATACCAGTGATCACTTCGACAGCGATTTCTCCCAATTGGCTGAATAGAGTGACTTGAAATTTTGTAGTGTTGTAGAATGCTTTGAACTGGTTCCAATGAGCCCTGGATCATCAAATTTGGTTCAGTAGATCTTGAGATATGCCCTGTTGAAGTTGACAGACTTGAAGGTAGTCACTCAGAGAAAACACAGAGATAATGACTATGAGTATATGTATTGAATCTATAAAATGTACATTCCCATTGGCATGTAGAGTGATGCCCAATGGTACTCAGAGGTGTAGGCTCAATAGTAGCTCTCACACACTCACTAATTTACTTGGATTAGCCTCGGGAAGTGAGCCTCTTAGCCCGCGACTTTTTCATAGTCTTTTTATATGAGTTTGAAGAAGATTTGAATTTCAAATTCAAATATAGGCTCCCTCAAATCTCTCAACTAATCACATGGAGATATTCTCTCCTTTCATAACTTCTAATTTCCACAACTTTTGAATGTAGGTGTGATTACAAGAAATGAGTTGAGTCATTTTGACTTTTACATAAAGTAAGAAGTAACTAAGCATAAGCATGTGTTCCTATGCTCTTCCTTGAAATGAAGTAATCCACACTCTAGCAATAAACTTCAATGTTGATATCCAATGCTAAGTGATCTTTGTGCAATCTTCATGTTGAGTCTTCAAGGCACAAATCAAAGCCAAGTGTTAAGGCTTGTTTGCACCAACAGCTCCCCCTCAAGCCAAACACTTGCTTGAGTCTTCATCCTTAGTCTTCAATGATATCCTGCAATCCAATCATGGATTTAAACCTGCATAGCTTGCTCCCATCCAAAGCTTTTGTAAGCAAATCTGCACATTGAATATTAGTAGACACATATGATAATTGGATTTCCTTGCTAAGTAGTTTCTCCCTCACATAGTGGTAATGAACCTCTATGTGTTTTGTCCTAGCATGATAAACAGGGTTAGCAGCTAGGTGAAGTGAACTTGTGTTATCACCAAATATGATAGGTGGCCTTGTGTATAGGCCCAATTCTGAGTATAGTAGCTTCAACCATATTGCTTCTTGAGTGGCATTGGCTAGCCCTCTGTACTCTGCCTCAGTAGATGATAGGGCTACTGTGGGTTGTTTCTTGGATGACCAAGAAATTGGTTTATCACCTGCAAAGCATATGTAACCAGATGTACTCCTCCTGTCATCCTTGCAACCTGCCCAATCTGCATCTGAGTATACCTTGATGTCAATGTCTGATGAATATGGATAATACAAACCATGATTTTGTGTTCCCTTTAGGTACTTTACTATCTTCTTGGCTGCCTCCAAATGTGGTACTCTTGGCTTATGCATAAATTGGCTAAGTACACTAACACCATATGATATATCAATCCTAGTTAAGGTAGCATAATTAAGACTACCTACCAAACTTTGGTAACCTGTAATATCCTTGAGTTCTTCTCCTTCATGTGCACTGAGTTTGTGATTGACTTCCATAGGAATGTTTGAGACTTTAGCTTCCTGCAAATTAAACTTCTTGACCATGTCCTGAATGTATTTCTTCTGAGTAATGAATATACCTGAATTTGTGTAGACCAATTCAAGCCCTAGGAAGTACTTCAATAACCCAAGATCATTGATCTTGAATTCCTTCATCATTTGACTTTTGATGTGTCTAATTCCTTGAACATCATTTCCTGTAATAATGATGCCATCAACATAGACACACAAGTATATTACTTCTGAATTGTTCTTCTTTATAAACAATGAAGTATCTGCTTTACTCATCACAAATCCTTGATCCAAGAGATAGGTTGTCAACCTGTAATTCCATGCTCTAGGTGCCTGCTTCAATCCATACAGAGCCTTCTTCAATTTGCAAACATGATTTACCTTATTGGGATCCTCATAGCCAGGTGGTTGTGACATGTAGACCTCTTCAGATATCCATCCATTCAAGAATGCATTCTTTACATCCAATTGGTACATGTTCCAATTCTTGGATGCAGCTACACTCACCATAATTCTGATAGTTGGCATCTTTGCCACAGGAGAAAAAGTCTCCTCATAATCAATGCCTTGGGTTTGTGCAAAACCCTTGGCTACCAACCTAGCTTTGTACCTGCTTATTGTACCATCTGAGTTCCTTTTGAGTTTGTAGATCCATCTGGATCCTATAACTTTCATGGAGTCCTTCTTGGGTACCAAGTCCCAAGTATCACTCTCCTTGAGAGCCTCCATTTCTTCATCCATTGCTTCCTTCCATTCTGGTTTAGTAATAGCTTCCTCAAATGTACCTGGTTCTTCACTTAAGATATCCTTTGCAAGATATACAGAGTGCTTGGTTACAAGTGAAGTATCATACCCATACCTAATTGGTTTCTTCTTTTCTCTTTGAGATCTCCTCATAGCTTGAGTTGAGGATTCTGGATTGTCTTCAAGTTGCTTCATCTTCATCTTCCCTTTGGATTTCCAAGCTTTGAATTCTTCAATGTTGATGGTGTCTTCATCATCTGAGCTTGTGTCCTCATTCTGAGTTGGTTCTTGCCTGACAAGCTTTGGAAAGTCTTCTTCCATATCATAAGGTAGGCTAACTTTCCTGCACTCATTATCATACCATGAATCATTTTCATCAAAGATTACATCTCTGCTTACCTTGAAGCCTTTGTTTGAGGGGTTATAGAACCTGTATCCTTTCTGATTCAAATCATAACCAATGAAGATACACTTTTCAGCCTTAGGGTCTAGCTTTCCCCTTACCTGTGAGGGAATATGCACATATGCAACACACCCAAAGATCTTGCAATGATCCAGAGATGGTCTCTTACCATGCCAAGCCTCATAGGGTGTCATTCCATCAAGTGTCTTTGATGGCAACCTGTTGATTAAGTATGTGGCAGTAGATACACTCTCTGCCCAAAGATAATTTGGTAGTTTTTTCTCATTAAGCATAGACCTAGCTGTCTCCACAATGAGTCTATTCCTTCTTTCAGCTACCCCATTTTGTTCAGGTGAGTACCTTGTGGTAATCTCCCTCTTGATGCCTCTTTCCTACAAAAAATCTTCAAAGTCATTGGAGAAGTATTCTCCACCACCATCTGACCTTAGTCTCTTCAAATGTCTACCTGTTTGGTTCTCAACTAATGCAAGATACCTTTTGAAACAATTAAATACTTCATCTTTATGTTTCATGAAGTACAATACAGTCCATCTGCTATAGTCATCAATAAAAGATACATAGTACCTTGATCCTGATATGGATGGCTCCTTGCTTGGTCCCCAAACATCTGTATGCACCAATTCCAAGTAGTCTTCATGCATGAATCCTTTCTTGGTGTATGGCAACCTGTGTGACTTACCAAACTGACAAGCCCCACACTTGTATATCATGTGTTGCTTGGATACATTAGGTATCCCAAGCACACATTGATCTCTACTCATTTGCTTTATTGTCCTCTCTCCAATGTGACCTAATCTTTTGTGCCACATCTCCAATTCTGATAGGGTTTGGTCCTTATAGTTGTACAAGGCAATATTCTTAGTATCCTCAAGTTCAAAGGTAAATAGTCTACCTGATTTCTCTCCCTTGGCTATCCTTCTGAATCCATGTCTTGGATCCTCCACATAAGCACCATGTTGAGTGAACCTGACCTGTAGACCTTTTTCAACAATCTGACCTACACTCATCAGATTCTTGGTGATTGTTGGAACATACAATACTCTGCTTAGCAAATTCTGATTACCATCACTTGTTTTGACATTACCTACTTTAACCACTGAGTGTTTAGTGTCATCACCTGTCTGCACTTGGTGCTTGCCTTTAGGTTCTTCCAAATCAGAGAGTAAGGCAACATTCCCAGCTACATGGTTAGAGCAACCTGAATCAATATAGAACAAATGATCATCATTGATACCTGATTTAGATGTCATGTTCATAATCAACAAGGAATCATCTTGATCCTCTGCATAATTGTTGTAATCCTTTCTGTTCCTGTATCCTCCTTGATAATTGCCATTGTGATTGTAGCTATTGTTGTAGTTATTGTTGTAATTTTTGTTGTAGCCATGGTAGCCTTGAGATTGATTGAATCTGCCTCTGCCTTGGGAGTATCCTCCTCTTTGGTGACCTCTTCCTCTTTGATTCTTGTAGTTCTTGTAGCATTCATCTGTAGTATGGTTAGACAAGCCACAAATATTGCATGGAGATTGATTATAGGGTCTCCCCCTACCTGACTTACCTCCTCTGCCCCTACCTCTAGATGATCTACCTCTCCCTGCATAGTTTGCTTGGGAGGTGGATCCTTCTTCATCAACTTTCTTACCTTTACCCTTGTCTTTAGACTTCTTATCTGCATATAGGGCAGAGGGATTGTTACCTTTTGATTGCTCTCCATTCTTTGTGATCTTTGCTTCATGTGTAAAGAGTTGTCCAATCAGAGTTGTTAGATCAGGTGCTTGGATGTCCATGTACAAGTCCATTGCAGTGGTAAAACTCTCCCACTTGTCATCTGCTTTGAGTCCATTGATCACTTGTCTGACTATTTGCTCTTCTTCAATTTCTTCTCCAACACTTGCAAGTTGATCTGCAATGTCTTTGACTTTGGTGACAAAATCTGAGACACATTGTTTTGATTGCTTCCTGAGAGTTGTAAACTCAATCCATAGCTGATTCTTTCTGGCCCTTGTGCTTGATGAGAAGTATGTTGACAAGGTCTCCCAAGTCTCTTGGGAAGTCTTACAGTTCCTAACATGAGGTAGAAGGAAATCAGAGATAGAGTTTAGAAGATATGACCTTGCCAAAGCATCTTTAGCACACCATTGATTAAGTCTCTCATGCTCATCCTTTGTAGGTAGGCCTCTGGTTTTGAATGAGGGCAACTCCTCATCTCCTGATATGTATCCATACAAGCTTCTCCCTTGTAGATAGGTCTTCATTCTTAATGACCATGCCTGGTAGTTATTTCTATCCAATTTGTCAATGAAGGAAGGGAAACCATCACCCATAATTACCTTATTTGCTCTGATACCACTGTTGGATGTGATGGCTGGGTACAATCAGAAGATCAAGTTGGTGCTGCTAGACCTGCTTCACACCTGCCCTCTTTTCTCTTCAGATATGGTTAGGAGACTCCTTGAGCTTCCAAATGACACCAAGAAACTATATATGTGCTTTACAAAATGATTGAGTAATGACCAAATCAAAACAGATGATTTTGAACCTTCACAACTCCAAAAACTTTCTATTCTTGTATTGATACCTGCTCAGTCCTAAGCTTAGTGTGTCCAGCACACTTACAATTGGTTCAATTCCTTCTGGGAGTATTAAATTAACTTAACAAGCTACCATTAGCAAGTTAAATCACTCCAAATAACAAACTATACACTGAGCATGATCTTTAGCAAGATCAGAGACACCCCCGACTTTTTAGGAACAACACAGAAATATACCAGTGATCACTTCGACAGCGATTTCTCCCAATTGGCTGAATAGAGTGACTTGAAATTTTGTAGTGTTGTAGAATGCTTTGAACTGGTTCCAATGAGCCCTGGATCATCAAATTTGGTTCAGTAGATCTTGAGATATGCCCTGTTGAAGTTGACAGACTTGAAGGTAGTCACTCAGAGAAAACACAGAGATAATGACTATGAGTATATGTATTGAATCTATAAAATGTACATTCCCATTGGCATGTAGAGTGATGCCCAATGGTACTCAGAGGTGTAGGCTCAATAGTAGCTCTCACACACTCACTAATTTACTTGGATTAGCCTCGGGAAGTGAGCCTCTTAGCCCGCGACTTTTTCATAGTCTTTTTATATGAGTTTGAAGAAGATTTGAATTTCAAATTCAAATATAGGCTCCCTCAAATCTCTCAACTAATCACATGGAGATATTCTCTCCTTTCATAACTTCTAATTTCCACGACTTTTGAATGTAGGTGTGATTACAAGAAATGAGTTGAGTCATTTTGACTTTTACATAAAGTAAGAAGTAACTAAGCATAAGCATGTGTTCCTATGCTCTTCCTTGAAATGAAGTAATCCACACTCTAGCAATAAACTTCAATGTTGATATCCAATGCTAAGTGATCTTTGTGCAATCTTCATGTTGAGTCTTCAAGGCACAAATCAAAGCCAAGTGTTAAGGCTTGTTTGCACCAACATCTTGGAGCTCAAAGGTAAATAGTCTCCCCAAATTTTCTCCTTTTGCTATCCTCTTGAATCCTTGATGTGGATCCTCAACAAATGCTCCATTGCAGTTAAGCGCATCTTTCCCTACTTGAGTGGTACTCGACTACTGGGGTTGTTTTATCCCAAGGGGGGATCACTACCACCAGATTTGCATGCTTTTTCTGACTCAAACTGGGTTGGTTGTTATGACACTCGTGCGTCCACTAGTGGATTTTGCTTCATGATTGGTAGCTCATGTATATCTTGGTTGAGCAAGAAGCAGCCTACTGTGGCCACTTCTAGTTGTGAGGCTGAGTATAGGGAAGCTTTGAGAGCTACTTTTGAGTGTCTGTGGCTTAGAAGCCTTATGGCTGATTTGGGTGTTGGTCAGTCTTCTGCCACCACTATCTTCACTGATAGTTAGAGCGCATTGGCAGTTGCGAGGAACCATGTGTTCCATGCTCACACTAAGCACATTGAGGTGCATTATGATTATGTTAGGGAGAGGTTCTCTGCTAGGGAGATCAGCTTGGCATATGTGCCTAGGTAGGAGAACATTGCACACCTTTTCACGAAGGCTCTGCCTAGGGAGAAGTTTGAAGCTTTCCGCAAAGCTTTGGGCTTACTTCCTTTTGTGGAGTGATTTCCACATAGCTTGGCACTTCCATATACATGAGTGCCAGCTACTTGTTCATGGCATCACTCCCAGGGGGGATCTGTTGATATATTTAGGTAGTGATGTGTGTGAACACGCTAGGACTGCCGATGCACTTTTTCCCTCTTAGGAGGTTTTTTCCACCCGGCTTGTATATATGCCTATTGCCCTAATGGGCTACTTATCTTTGTACATTCTCTAGTAATACATTCAGTATTGTGTGTTGCGGTCCAAGCTTCTTCTTCCTCCTTGTGCTATTCACGTGCTTCCGCAGATGTCTAACTCCAACAACAAAGTGTATTAACAATTGAATGTAAAGTAGAAAATTGAACTATTAGAGTTATAGGCAGATATACAATTGGAAAAAAGACTCCCTAAAGAGGGGGAAAATGCCTTAGGGCTCCTTAATTTGTTTACACACATCACTACCAAAATATATCAACAACCCTTATCACGAATTCCTTGTTCACTTTTCAAACGTGAAAGGATTTGAGTCATTTTCAAGAATGTATGCCGTTTTGAGTATGGTACATCCAAAAATATCTTCATTTCAATGTATTTTTAATTACTTTACGGAATTCTAAAAGACAAAATTGACATTTTTTGTCCTGCGTAAGGCTCATTTCTATTTGTTGGATTTTGGGGTCTATGAAAGCATGCAAAAAGCACAAGGAAGAAGAATAAGCTTGGAGCACAACACACAATAGTGAATGAATTACCAAGTGAATGTACAAGGATAAGTAACTTAGTAGGGTTATAGGCATAAATACAAGTTGGGGAAAAAACCTCTTAAAGAGGGTAAAAGGTACCCTGACCATCCTAAGTGTGTTCATACACGTCACTACAAAAATATATTAACAAATCCCCCTATGGGTGATGTAGTGAACAAGCAGATGGCACTCATGTATAAGGTAGTGCCAAGCTATGTGGACAAAGATCAAACCAAAAAAGTGTTGGAACAAATCTATTACAAGACGAAGTATTGGCTTTAGTTTCTAGAAGAAGTAGTAAGAGAAAACAATGTATAGAAATCTAAGAGTTCACTTGTGAACTCACCCTTGTAATTGTTTGATCATTTACTTGATGTAAAAGTAAAAGGAATCAAAAGTGGTTGAGTTCACTTGATAAAAATAGACAGATAAGCCATGAATTCATGATTTGGAGGTTGGAGAATCAATCAATCTCTAAAAATTAGGAAACTACTTTTAGGTGAGCAAGATTCAAATTCAAATCTTGGCTCCAAAACTCTCTATATATATATGGTAGTTTAGTCACACTTTAGGAGGCGTCCATAAGCTGAGCTTCATGCTATATCAAGTGTGGATACAAGGCACACACATGTATCTGTAAGTTCATTGTATTCTACAATCAATATACATTCATATTTATGATCATACAAGTTCATATCTTATGGTTATGTGAGTCTACTCTTCACTGTTATTCTTCCCAAAGTTTTCTGTCATCTTGCAGAGATCACTTCTCTCAGTGTGGTGCATCCTTTTCAATTATTTGAATTGATAAAGCTTTCTTTTAAAGTCTAATATATGCTCACAAAATCTCATTTCTATTGAAGTTCTCAATCTTTAGTTATGTTTAGTTGCAATCAACCCTGTCTGTTCATATTCAGTCCTCTATCAAGTTTTTGATTTTATTAGTCATCTTGTCAGAGCTGGTTCTCCACGTGTACTTTATCAAATTGCATGATTCAAAGCTTGTTGTACTCAAAATACCTTCCATTATTAGCGTACAAAATTTCATAATCATTGAATATTTGAATCTTGAGTTATGATTATTTTTTTGCTCACTAGTATCATTACTCTTGCACCTTGTGAAAATCAGGATGATGTCATAACTTGTTAAAATTTCTTCTCATTGTGTGATTCACTATTTCTGATGAGATTACTCTTGAAAATTAGCTCTCCAAGTTAAGTAGAGTTCCCCAAAAGGAATTAAGCTAATTGCGGTTGTTCTTAGAGAATTGTTCAAAACACTGGACATGTGTATGAACCAAAATAGCAAGTTTTTCACCTCTGGATTAACTCTAGCTTATTTGTTTTGATCTATCTTTTTTAGAATGATCTTCCAAGGTACATAGGGTGTCTTACACATCCATCGGCAAGCTAAAAGGGTCCACCACATACTCCTGGAGTTCATTTGGCTAGTGTAGTGCAAGGATTTTGTAGCACCACTTCATCTTCAAGCACATATCTATCCATCTCTTCAGAGTGGTATCAAAGCAAAGATGGCAGATGGATTTCCTTCATCAATTGACAAATTGGATAGAGGTAATTACTCAGCTTGGTAATTAAGGATGGATACTTATCTCCAAGGAAGAAGTTTATATGGTTATGTGGTTGGAGATGAAGTTATGCCTATATTCAGAAACAAAAGTCAACCAACACAAGAAGAGCAAGAGAACACATGGTGTTCCAAAGATGCATTAGCAAGGTCATACCTCCTTAACTCTATCTCATATTTTTTGTTGCCTCACATTAGAAGTTGTAAGACATCTCAAGAAGTGTGGGATGCACTTGAAGCCTTCTTCTCTTCACGTACCAAAGCTAGGAAGCATCAACTATGGCTGGATTTCACAACCCTCAAGAAGGCTCCCAAACAAAATGTGACTGATTTTGTCATAAAGGTCAAGGACATAGCTAATCAGTTGGGAAGCATTGGAGAGGTAATAGATGAAGAACAAATTGTACGGCAAGTCATCAATGGATTGAAAGCAGATGATAAGTGGGAAGCATTCACCACAGCTATGGATTTGTACATGGACATGCATGTACCTGATTTCAATACACTCATTGGACAACTAATCACTCAAGAGGCAAAACTTATCAAGAATGGAGAAAGCTCTAAAGGTAATCAATCTTCAGCTTTATATACTGCTAAAAGCAAGTCCAAAGAAAACAAAGGAAATTCAAAGAAAAGGGATGATGAAGCAGGAACATATCAAGCTAACTATGCAGGTAGAGGAAGACATGGCAGAGGTAGAGGAAGAGGAGGTAGACAAGGCAGGGGGAGATCCCAAGACTCCAACCCATGTTCTATTTGTGGATTAACTAATCATACAACTGAAAATTGCTTTAGGAATTCTAGGAATCAAAGAGGCAGAGGATACAATAGAGGAAGTTATGGCTACTCAAGAGGAAGGTTCAACAATTATCATGGCAACTACAACAACTACAATCATTCAAACTATCAAGGAGGCTACAAAGGAAGGAGAGACTTCAATAACTACACAGAAGACTCAAACAAAGAGGATTCATTATTAATCATGAACATGGCTAGCCACAAGGTAAATCAGATGTGCATGTTTTCTACATAGATTCAGGTTGTTCCAATCATGTGACAGGAAATGTAGCTCTCCTATTAGACTTGGAAGATCCAAGGAATAAGCATGAGGTACAAATAGGAGATGACACATGACATCCTGTGGAGAAAATAGGAAATGTCAAAGCACCTGATGGAAGCATCAACCTAATCAATAAGGTACTCTATGTCCCTACCAGTACAAAGAATTTGATAAGTGTTGGGTAGATAATAGAGAAAGGACTACAAGTTAGGTTCACAAGAGGAGGAGCATATGTGGAAGACCCTAGCCATGGGTTCAAAATAATAGCAAAGGGAGAAGAAAATAGGTAGATTATTCACCTTTGAGTTGCAAGACACAATAGCTCTCTTCAACTATGGTAATCAAACACTCATAGAACTAGAAGTATGGCACAAGAGATTGACACATATTGGTGAAAGATCACTAAAACAACTATGGTCTCTCGGACTCCCTAATTTCTCAAAACAACACATGATTTATAGATGCAGTGCATGTCAATTTGGAAAGTCTCACAGGTTGCCCTTCACGAAGAAAGGTTGTATGCATGAAGATCCTTTGGATTTGGTTCACACAGATGTATGGGGACCTAGCAAGGATGCTTCAATATCTGGATCAAGGTATTATGTTCCATTTATTGATGGTTGCAGTAGATGGACTATCCTATTCTTTATGAAACAAAAAGATGAAGTTTTTTTATGCTTCAAAAAATATCTAGCTCTTGTGGAGAGTCAAACAGGTAAATCACTAAAAAGGCTAAGGTGAGATGGAGCGGGAGAATACTTCTCCCATGAATTTGATTATTTTCTTCAAGAAAGAGGAATCAAAAGAGAGATAACTACAAGATACACTCCTGAGCAAAATGGAGTGGCAGAAAGGAGGAATAGGACAATTATTGAAGCTGCAAGGTCCATGTTGAATGAAAAGCATTTGCCTAATTATCTATGGGCTGAGGTTGTATCTACAGCCACTTATTTGATTAACAGGTCGCCTTCAGAATCCCTTAATGCGATGAGTCTATATGAGGCTTGGAATGGAAAAAGACCTAGCTTAGATCATTGTAAAATTTTTGGATGTATTGCTTATGCTCATGTTCCCTCACATGTTAGAGGCAAGATGGATCCAAAGGCAGAAATGTGTGTATTCATTGGATATGACAACAATCAAAAGGGTTACATGTTATACAACTCTACCAACAAAGGATTCTTGGTAAGCAGAGCTGTACTTTTTGATGAGAACAATTCATGGTATGAAGATTCATGGAGGAAGGTCAAATTGCCATATGACCTTGAAGAAGATTTTCCAAAGCTTGGCAGACAACATCAACCAAAGATTGAAGAACAAGATACTTCAAAAGATGATGAAGAAACTCAGATGGAAAAAATCAAAGCATGGAAGTCTAAAGGTAAAGCAAAATTGCAGGAACTTGGACATGAGGCAGAATCATCACAACATGGCTTAAGAAGATCTATAAGGGAAAGAAAAAAACTAGAAAGGTATGGGTTTGACACCTCATTAGTAACTAAACATTCTATTTACATAGCACAGGACATAAATCAAGAGGAGCCATCATCCTTTGAAGAGGCCAAAGAAAAATCAGAATGGAAGCATGCAATGAAGGAAGAAATTGAAGCACTTGAGGAAAAGAACACTTGGGATTTGGTGCCCAAGACTTCATCTATGAAGGTAATAGGCTCAAGATGGGTCCATAATAAACTCAAGAAGATTTCTGATGGTTCCATTAACAGGTATAAGGCAAGGCTTGTAGAGAAAGGCTTTGCACAAACTCAGGGGATTGATTATGAGGAGACCTTCTCTCCTATGGCAAAGATGCATACTATTAGCGTTTTGGTTAGTATTGCCTCTTCCAAGAATTGTAAGACACTTCAATTGGATGTAAAAAATGCATTTCTTAATGGATGGATAATAGAGGAGGTAAATATGGCACAACCACCTAGTTTAGAGAATCACATATATCCTGAATATGTGTGTAAACTTAACAAATCATTGTATGGTCTCAAGCATGATGGAGAGTGTTAATCTCCAAAATAACAAGCTATCCTTGGTATTAGACCACCTCTAGACCAAGAATAACTTTAGACTCCACATAATTTTGGAAATCCACTAACACATTACCAGGAAGTTGACTAACTGTGAAGAAATCACTTCTCTGAAAAGTCTGCTGCAGATTAATCACTCATTGACTAATCAATCCTGTAAAGTTTTTAATAAAACTTTGCACAATGTTTTGCGTTAAGGTTGCGCATCTTCTCCAACTTAAATCTCTGCAAATGATTCAGTATACTCTGAGAAATCATACAAACAATTTACCTATGTGTAGAACACCTTCTCTGCAGTAGCGACTTTGACACCTGTAATTTCTTAGCTATAGTTCTCACTTGTGTAAAACTTTACACCATGCACTGAGCAATGTTCATTTCTCTGAACATGAAATCTGCGCCAGTTTTGTCGACTCTCAGAACATCATTACATATGAATGTTCCTATGCAAAATTCTCTTAACCTGATGACAATTAGACTCTCAAATTCTAGCCATAGATTGATTCACTATGGACTTAGATATGTTCAGAAGGATTTCTCAAAAGATTAACTACAGAAGCAACAGACACCAAAACATCGGGCGCGAGATTTTCTTGATTACTCAGAAAATTACAACTACATTGAGGAAGTAACTTCCACTCACTTTCATGTGTTCAATAACACTTTCTACAACTGATTTCTCTCTTCCTATTCTCTATTCACTCATGCCCCGACTTTTTCAAAACATTTATAGGCAAGTATGTACAAGCTTATGACTAATCAAAAGTGTGAGTCACCTATATCTGAACTAATGTACATATGTGTACATAGCTTTGGATTTCTGAGTATGTCCTTCCTTCAAACTTCTGAATTTGTTCTCTTCTTGATTTCTTGACTTCATTTCTTCATAAACTTTCAATTGATGATTGACATGCACCAACAGCTCCCCCTCAATCATTAATTGAGGTTCTTCTCTATATCCTTGAATCTCTGTAGCTTTGGTCCATCTAGACTTTTTGTCATCATATCTGCAAGTTGATCTTTTGTAGGAGTATGCATAACTTCAATTTCCTTATCAATGACCTTCTCTCTCAGAAAATGATATTGTATTTCAATATGCTTAGTTCTAGCATGAAACACAGGATTAGCTACCAAGTATAAAGAACTCATATTGTCTCCACAAATAATAGGAGTACTTTGAATCACATCAAAAACCTTCATAAGTGTCTTTAGCCATATTACCTCCTTTGCAGCTTCCACCATACCTTTATATTCTGCTTCTGTAGATGACAAAGCAAACGTATGTTGCTTCTTAGAACACCATGAAATTAATTTCTATCATACATAACACAAATATCCATGTGTTGATCTTCTATCATCCACATTACCTGCCCAATCTGCATCACTATATATCTTCACTCTTGTATCAGAGGTAAATCCATAGTACAACCCTTCTTTGAGTGTACCCTTGATGTACCTAAGTACTCTTTGTACTGCAATCCAATGTTCCTTTCTAGGACAATGCATGAATTGTGAAAGCACACCAACTGCATATGACAAATCAGGCCTTGTTAATGTAGCATAAATCAAGCTACCAACCAAACTTTGATAGAGCTTCATGTCTCTGAATTCTTCTCCTCCAAATCTAGAAAATTTATGGTTCACTTCCATTGGTGTAGGTGCAACCCTGCAATCTTCCATTTTAAATTTGGTTAGCAAATTTTTAAGATACCTTTCTTGGGTCACATATACTCCATGTTGAGTATATAAAATCTCCATTCCCAAAAAGAATGACAAGTTCCCCAAATCACTGATTTTGAACTCTTTCTCCATCTGCTTCTTGATCATTTGTATTCCTTTATCATCTGTTCCTGTAAGTATTATGTCATCAACATAAATACAAACATAAATGATTTGCTTTGACTAGCAAGCTACTATCTGCCTTTGATGCTTGAAATCCAAGATCATTCAAGAACTTTACAAGCCTATAATTCCATGCCCTTGGGGCCTGCTTTAATCCATACAAAGCTCTCTTGAGCTTACACACATAATTTGGACTCACTTGATCTTTGAACCCATCTGGTTGCTCCATGTATACTTCATCTGAAATGTAACCATTCAAAAAAGCATTTTTAACATCTAATTGAGATAGCTTCCAACCTTTACAAGCAGCAATTGCTATGAGAGTTCTGATGGTTATCATCTTTGCCACAGGACTATAAGTCTCATCATAGTCCACTCCATATGTCTGTGCATACCCTTTCACAACAAGTCTGGCTTTGTACCTAGACACACTTCCATCTGCAAATCTTTTTGTTTTGTAAACCCACTTACATCCAATAATTTTCTAGCTATTAGGTTTAGGAACCAAATCCCAAGTCTGATTCTCTATCAATGCATCATACTCCTCTTGCATGGCTTCTTCCCAATTTCTCTTGCCTTTGGCTTCATCATATGTAGATGGATCTTCATCTGCTTTTACCAAATAAGCATAATCTTTAGTAGTCAAGAATTAGGTGTCATAGCTATACCTTGTAGGTTGCCATTTGTGCCTAGATGACCTCCTAACTTCTAGACTTTTTGAAGTCTCTGGTTCATCACATTCTGGATCAAACCTTGGCCTCTCTTCAACTTCAACCTATACTTCATTATTCTCATTTTCATCAAGTAATCGAATCTTTGCTTTACCTTTCCTTTGATCCACTACTTCTTCAACATCTGCATGTACATTATATTTACCTGCATACCAAGTACCTTTCTCATCAAATGTAACATCCTTGGATACAAGGAATTGCTTTGTGGATGGACTCCACAACCTGTATCCCATTTGCTTATCATCATAACCAATGAATACATACTTTTCTGCCTTAGGCTCCAACTTGTGTCTCAATTGAGATGGCACATATGCATATGCCAAACATCCAAATATTCTGCAATGATCCAAGGTAGGTCTCTTACCCCACCAAGCTTCATATGGTGTCATACCTTGCAAAGCTTTACAAGGCAATCTATTGACCAAATATGTAGCTATATTAACAGCTTCAGCCCACAAATAATTTGGGCAATTCTTCTCTTTCATCATGGACCTTGCAAACTCAACAAGAGTCCTATTTCTTCTTTCTACTACCCCATTTTGTTGAGGAGAGTACCTGCAAGTAACTTCTCTCTTTTTACCTGCATTCCACAAGTAATCATTGAATTCATTTGAAAAATACTCTCCCCCTCCATCTGACCTTAGTCTCTTCAATTTTTGACCTGTAATCCTTTCTGCATATGCATGATAGTGTTTAAATGTATTAAACACTTCTGATTTTTCTTTAATCACATAAATTGTGATCCATCTGGTAGCATCATCAACATATATGACATAATATCTTGAACCATTTATACTAAAGTCCTTTGAAGGACCCCACACATCTGTATGCACCAACTCAAGTCTTTCTGAATACATAAACCCATGCTTGGAATAGGATTGCTTATGAGCTTTACCTAATTGACATGCTTCATATTTGTATGTCATGTGTTGACCTGCAATGTTAGGCAACCCAAGCACTGAATCATTATTAATCATGTCTTTGATACCTCTTTCATTGAAATGTCCAAGTCTTTTGTGCCAAAGATCCAATTCTGACACCTTCTGTTCTCAATATGTGAACATAGCATGTCCAACATTCCCTTGTACCTTCAATGTGAAGAGCCTCCCTTCTTTCTTTCCTGTAACAACCTGTTTATACCCTTGACTAGGGTCTTCAACATAGACTCCATCATTGGTGAATCTTACCTCATATCCTTTTTCCACAATTTGACCTACACTGATCAAATTCTTTGGAGTTGTGGGAACATAAAGAACCTTACTCAGAAGAGTGCTCCCATCTTTAGCCTTGACTGAACCAATTGACTTTACCTTATGCTTTGTATTATCACCTGTCTGAACTGTATGATTAATTGCATTATGATCTAGATCAGTCATCAAAGCAATATTTCCACTTAAATGATTACTACATCCTGAATCAATGTAGAACACTCTCATGTCCTCATGTGAGGTTTCATATGTTGCATTCATAATGAGAGTTGAATCCTCCTTCTGATCTGATGCATAGTTGTAGTAGGTGTTTTTTATAGGATTGATTTTGGAAGCTTCTTCCTCCACCTCTTCCAAAAGAATTCCTACCACCTCTACCTCTGAAGTTTCCTCTCTGAAATCTACCACCTCTTGCTCTTTGATTAAAATTCTGATAATTACCATTGTTCTGATTATTGTGCCAACAATCATGAGATAGATGATTGGTCTTACCACATATCCAACAAGCTCTTGCATTATCTTTGTTGTTTCTGCCTCTTCCTCTACTTCTGCCATTTCTTTTTCCTCTTATGAAATTTGCTTGGTTTGAAGTACCTTCTTCTTCACCTGATTGTTGCTTTCCTTTGTTAGCTTTCTTCTTGTCTTTAGAGTACATTGCATGACCTGCATTCTTATCAACATCTCCTTTGATATCATTCTCAAAAGTTAGCATATGACCTAACAATTGATTCAAATCAGGAGTAAAGTGATCTAATGAAAGTTCTGTAGATAAAATAAAAGGCTTCCACTTCTCATCTCCTCTTAGCCTTGTGAAAATTTGTCTTACCAATTTATCTTCTTCAATATCTTCATCCACTGCACCTAAAGAATCTGCAATGTCCTTCATCTTTTTCACATAATCAGAGATTGATTGTGAGGCCTTCTTTTTGAAAGTAGTAAATTCTGCCCATAGTGAAGCCTTCCTTGATTTGGTTGTGTTTTGGAAATGCTCTTCCAAAGCATTCCAAATGTCACTTGCACTTTCAAGTCCTCTAATGTGAGGAAGCAAATAGTCATTGACTGCCATGTAGATTATGCTCCTTGCTTGAGCATCCTTCTTCATCCAATTCTTTAGATCTGACAATTCTTCCCTAGTTGGAACACTAGGATCTCTGAACTGAGGCTTCTCTTCTTCACCTGTAATATATGCTATCAAATCTTTGCTCATCAGATGAGCTTCCATTCTCATAGACCAAGCTGGATAGTTCTCTCTATCCAACTTTTCAATTTGGAGACTATCTCCCATCCTTGCTTCACGTGTAGTCTCAAGCTTTAGACTTTACAAGAAATAAATGTACCTTAACTTCGAGTGTTGCTTCTTCTGATCCTTTTGATAATCTTTGCGTGTCTCCCTTCAATCTTTCTTCAACACTTTATCCTTCTGAACCTTCGAAATGTAGAACTTGTATGTCTGCAGCAGTCGGAGTCTTCCTTTCCTTAATTTTGACACAACCTGCTCTGATACCACTGATGGAGAGTGTTAATCTCCAAAAGAACAAGCTATCCTTGGTATTAGACCACCTCTAGACCAAGAATAACTTTAGACTCCACATAATTTTGGAAATCCACTAACACATTACCAGGAAGTTGACTAACTGTGAAGAAATCACTTCTCTGAAAAGTCTGTTGCAGATTAATCACTCATTGACTAATCAATCCTGTAAAGTTTTTAATAAAACTTTGCACAATGTTTCGCCTTAAGGTTGTGCATCTTCTCCAACTTAAATCTCTGCAAATGATTCAGTATACTCTCAGAAATCATACAAACAATTTACCTATGTGTAGAACACCTTCTCTGCAGTAGCGACTTTGACACCTGTAATTTCTTAGCTATAGTTCTCCCAATGTCGAACCCGTTTGATCAAGATCTTTTAGCCATAGATGGATTACCTTCCAACTTAGATTTTGAGCCCTCACTTGTGTAAAACTTTACACCATGCACTGAGCAATGTTCATTTCTCTGAACATGAAATCTGCGCCAGTTTTGTCGACTCTCAGAACATCATTACATATGAATGTTCCTATGCAAAATTCTCTTAACTTGATGACAATTAGACTCTCAAATTCTAGCCATAGATTGATTAACTATGGACTTAGATATGTTCAGAAGGATTTCTCAAAAGATTAACTACAGAAGCAACAGACACCAAAACATCGGGCGCGAGATTTTCTTGATTACTCAAAAAATTACAACTACATTGAGGAAGTAACTTCCACTCACTTTCATGTGTTCAATAACACTTTCTACAACTGATTTCTCTCTTCCTATTCTCTATTCACTCATGCCCCGACTTTTTCAAAACATTTATAGGCAAGTATGTACAAGCTTATGACTAATCAAAAGTGTGAGTCACCTATATCTGAACTAATGTACATATGTGTACATAGCTTTGGATTTCTGAGTATGTCCTTCCTTCAAACTTTTGAATTTGTTCTCTTCTTGATTTCTTGACTTCATTACTTCATAAACTTTCAATTGATGATTGACATGCACCAACAAAGCAAGCCTGAAGAGCTTGGAATTTAAGGCTTGTTTCATTCTTTCATGACAAAGGCTTTCAACCAAGCAAGGCAGATCCTTCACTCTTTATGAAAAAGAGTATTTCTGAGGTCATCTACTTATGTGTATATGTAGATGATATTATATTGTCAAGAAATGATGCAAATGGTATGAAGAAGATCAAAGATCAGATGAGAGAAGAATTCAAGATAAGTGATTTAGGTTCACTTACCTACTTCCTAGGTTTGGAAGTTGTTTACAAAGATCATGGTTTATTTATCACGCAAAAGAAGTATATCAAGGATATGTTAGCAAAATTCAAGCTGGAGGATTGTGAAATTGTAGGTACTCCAATGGAGGTCAACCATAAATTGAGCTCACATGAAGGTGAACTCATAGAGGACATCACATCATATCAAAGCCTTGTGGGTACTCTCAACTATGCCACATTGACAAGGGTAGATATATGCTATAGTGTGAGTGTAGTAAGTCAACTCATGCATACACCAAGGAAACCACACATGGATGCTACTAAGAGGATACTCAAATATCTCAAAGGAACCATAAATGAAGGACTTTATTATCCTTATGTATCTGATTTAGGGTTGAAGCTATTTTCTGATGCAGATTGGGCTAGCTCCAAGGAAGATAGAAGGAGAACTTCAGGTTATCTTACCTTTGTAGGTTCAAAGCTTATTTCATGGTCATCTAAGAAGCAACCCACAGTTCCTCTCTCTTCTACTGAAGCTGAATACAGAGATCTTGCCATAGCTACACAAGAAGCTATGTGGATGAAGACATTATTCAAAGATCTTGCATTGGAGTTTGGAACTCCAACTATTTTTTGTGACAACATGAGTTCTATTCATTTAGCTGCTAACCCTATTTTTCATGCAAGGAGTAAACACATTGAAGCTCATTATCACTATGTAAGAGAGAAGGTTCTAAGCAAAGAGATTCAAATATCATATGTGTCCACTCATCAATAATGTGTAGATATTTTGACCAAAGCATTGGATGGTACAAAACTTTGCAAATTCAAGGCTATGATTGGATTGCAGTTTATTCTTGAAGATTGAAGACCTCAAGCATACTTGGCTTGAGGGGGAGCTGTTGGAACAAATCTATTACAAGCCTAAGTATTGGCTTGAGTTTCTCGGAGAAGTAGTAAGAGAGAAAAATGTATGGAAATCTAAGAGTTCACTTGTGAACTCACCCTTGTAATTGTTTGATCATTTACTTGATGTAAAAGTAAAAGGAATCAAAATCGGTTGAGTTCACTTAATAAAAATAGAGCACGAATTCATGATTTGGAGGTTGGAGAATCAATCAGTCTCTAAAAATTAGGAAACAACTTTTAGGTGAGCAAGATTCAAATTCAAATCTTGGCTCCAAAACTCTCTATATATACATGGCAGTTTAGTCGCACTTTAGGAGGCGTCCATAAGCTGAGCTATATGCTATATCAAGTGTGGATACAAGGCACACACATGCATCTATAAGTTCTTTGTACTCTACAATCAATATACATTCATATTTCTGATCATACAAGTTTATATCTTCATGGTTGTGTGAGTCTATTCTTCACAGTTATTCTTCTCAAGTTTTTCAGTGAGCTTGCAGAGATCACTTCTCTCTGTGTGGTGCATCTTTTTCAATGATTTAACTTGCTAAATCCTTCTTCTAAAGTCTACTATGCTATTGGAGTTCTCAATCTTGAGTTATGTTCAGTTGAAGTCAACCCTGTCTGTTCATATTCACTCCTCTATGAGGTTTTCGATTTAATGAGTCATCTTGTCAGAGGTGATTCCCCGCGTGTACTTTATCAAATTGCATGATTCAAAGCTTGTTGGATTCAAAATACTGTCTATTATTGGCATATAGAACTTCGTAATCATGGAATATTTGAATCTTGATTTATGATCATTTTTTTTATCATTGGTCTCAGTACTATTGCAACCCGTAAAAATCGAGATGATTTCATAACTTGTTAAACTTCCTTCTCATTGTGTGATTCACTATTTTTGATGATATTACTCTTTAAAGTTAGCTCTCTAAGTTAATTAGAGTTCTCCAAAAGGAATTAAGCTAATTGCTACTGTGCTTAGAGAATTGTTCAAAACACTCGACAGGTGTATGAACCAAAATAGCTAGTTTTTCACCTTAGAATTAACTCTAGCTTATCTGTTTTGATCTATCTTTTTGAGAATGATCTTTGAAGGTACATATGGTTTCTAACACATCCATTGGCAAGCTAAAAGGGTCCAGCACATACTCCTGGAGTTCATTTGGCTGGTGTAGTGCAAGGAGTTTGCAGCACCACTTCATCTTCAAGCACATATCTATCCATCTCTTCAAAAAAAGGATGTAGGTCCAAAACTTTGCAAAAAACTTCAAACTTCTCTCTAGGGAGAGCCTTTGTGAAAAGTTCTACATTGTTAACATGTGTGGGCACATATGACAAAAACATCTCTTTAGCTTTGAACATCTCCTTGACATGATCATAATTCAGCTGAATGTGCTTTGTGCAAGCATGGAACATACGATTCCCAACAACTGCTAATGCACTCTAATTGTTAGTGCAAATGGTGGTGTTTGAAGACTGACCGACATCCAAATCAACCAAAAGAAATCTCAGCCACACACTCAAAAATCGCAACGAAAGCTACCCTATACTCAATCTCACAACTACAAGTGGCTATAATAGGCTAGTTATACTACAAATCCTTTCTAGTTCCATCATGGATATCCATCATCATATGTTCCAGTACAACATATCAAGAACTCCATAAAGACCAATAGCTATAAAGATTGAAGTTCTAGAAAAACTCAGAGTTACATAATGGCATCGGGTGGAACTCATCACTTTGAGAGGGAGGTGATGCCACAGACACAAAGTGAATCATCCTAAAACCTTAAATTCTATGCAAATGTATATATCTCATGATTGGTTCAAAATTTGGAGAAATTGATCCTATCATCACATCTAGAACATGAAAAAATCCTAAGATCGACTATCTACTTGTCTGATTCTGACATTTGGAGCCTCGGCAACCTCAAAAAACACCAAAAACGGGGTAGCCACAGAAACATGGGACAGGCATCTCCAAACCTTTTGCACAGGCCTATTCCGTGTTTCTATGGCTGCCTCTTTCTTGGTGCTTTATGGTCGTGCAAGATTATTAATGGTGGAAATAAAAATTATTTCTTGCAAACTTTAGGGGAATTGATGAACTATACAACTGGAGAAACTAGATAGGATCATGTATGACACTACAACATATGAGGGGCATACCAACGGTCACTCCCAGCATCGGTATAAACGTTGGAAAAGTCCACTTAAAGATACCGACGGTCAAGTGACCGTCCGTATGATCGTTTAAAATGGATCGTCAGGATGTCCCGTGATCGCCGGTATGGGCATCGGTATGAGCGTCGGTATATGCATCCATATAAGTGTCGATATAAGCGTCAGTAATTTACTGGAAATTATCGATGCTCTTGCACGTGTTTTACACTGAGTACTGGTTGTCTTCTCTCAAACTTGCATGCGCGAATCGAATTGTGACCTGCATTGTCTTGTGCACACACACATACATAGAGATCTCTCTCTCTACACACATACACACTCTCTCTCTCTATTTAGATCTCACATCTTGGTAAGTGGTGCGCGTACTCTTAGCCTTTGTCTTTCTCTATGCTTTAGGTTTTATAATTTCTCCTCTTTGAATTTGCAGAAGTTTTTTGGTGTCGATTCTTTGGAATTCGACGATAGACGACATACACTACACTTTGAAGACAACGATCCAAAAGAGGGACATACCTATAAGTGATTGTTTTATTCTCTATTGATAGAGAGAGAAAGAGAGAGAAAGAGAGAGAAAGAGAGAGAAAGAGAGAGAAAGAGAGAGAGATGAGAGAGAGAGATAGAGAGAGAGAAAGAGAGAGGAGAGAGAGATGCAAGAGAAAGAGAGATGCAAGAGAAAGAGAGATAGAGAGATAAAGAGAGAGAGAAAGAGAGAGAGAGAGAGAGATAAAGAGAGATGAAAGAGAGGAAGATAGAGATAGGAAGATAGGGCATACATACACACACACATACATACAGACACACATCTACACATGCATACATACACACACACATGTACACACATGCATACATACACGCATACACACATGCATGCATACATACACACACATGCATGCATACACACACATACACATATACACACATGCATACACACATACATACACGCACATATATACACATATGCATACACACACATACACACACATGCATACACACATACATACACACACAGATACACACATACATACACACATGCATGCATAGATACACACACATATACACACATGCATGCATACACACATATACACATATACACACATGCATACATACACACACACACGTGCATACACACATACATACACACACATATACACATATGCATACATACACATACACACACACACACGAATACACACATTCATACACACACATATATACACACATGCATACACACACACATACACACACACAGATACACACATGCATGCATACATACACACACATATACACACATGCATACACACACATACATACACACATGTACACACATGCATAAATACACACACACACATATACACATGCATACACACACATACACATATACACACATGCATACATACACACACACATGTACACACATGCATACATACACACACATATGTACACACATGCATACATACACACATATACACAGGTGCATGCATACATACACACATATATACACACATGCATGCATACACACACACACGCACACACACGCACACATACATACACACATGCATGCACACACACACATACATACACACATGAATGCATACACACACATGCATACATACACACACATACACATATACTCACGCATGCATACATAGACACACATACACATATACACACATGCATACATTCACACACATGCATACATTCACACACATGCATACATTCACACACACATACATAAACACATGCACACATATACACACACGTATATGATTTCTGTATAGATAAATAAATATGAAAATAGCTAGTGTTTTAATTAAATATATATAATTAAATATATAAAATTACGATATTAAAGTTTTTTTTTACATCAAATATATAAAAATAGGATTAGGGTTTTTAGGCTATTTGCACATACATACACATATACTTATACACACACATACGTGTATATATATATATATATATATATATATATATATATATATATATATATATATATATATATATATATATATATATATATATATATATATATATATATATATATATGTGTGTGTGTGTGTGTGTATATATATATATATATATATATATATATATATATATATATATACATATACATAAACATACACATATATATACACATGCATACACATACACACATGTTTTAGGTCTAGGTCTTTTCGATTAGGGTTTTAGGGTTTTTACACATGCATAACATATATACACACATACACATACACATATAATACATATATACATGTATATACACATGCATACAGAAATATACATATTTTAGGTCTAGATCTTTAAGATTAGGGTTTTAGGGTTTAGGCATACATATAATTCAATTAAATTTATATAAAGAGAAAATATAGAAAAAATTAAGAAAGAAATCTGAATATATAAATATATATATATGTATATATAAAATAGGATAATTATATAGATATATAAATATGAAAAGAAGTAGTGTTTTAAATAAATAAATTAAATATATATAATTAAGTATATAAAAATAGGTTTAATTTTAAGGATTTTAATTAGAGTAAATATATATACACTTACACATGCACACATATACTTACACACACACACACACACACACACACACACACACACACATATATATATATATATATATATATATATATATATATATATATATATATATATATATATATATATATATATATATATATATATATATATATATATATATATATATATATATATATATATACACGCACACATATATATAGAGATGCATACACATACATACATGTTATAGGTCTAGGTCTTTCCGATTAGGGTTTTAGGGGTTTTACACATGCATAACATATATACACACATACACATGCACATATAATACATATATACATGTACATACACATGCATACAGAAATATACATATTTTAGGTCTAGATCTTTAAGATTAGGGTTTTAGGGTTTAGGCATACATATAATTCAATTAAATTTATATAAAGAGAAAATATAGAAAAAAGTAAGAAGAAAATTGAATATATAAATAAATATATATATAAAATAGGATAATTATATAGATAAATAATATGAAAAGAACTAGTGTTTTAAATAAATAAATTATATACATATAATTAAATACATAAAAATAAGTTTAATTTTAAGGATTTTAATAAGAGTAAATATATATACACATACACATACACACATATACATATACAAATATATATACACACATATATATACACATACACATATATATACCCATGCATACACATATATACATGTTCTAGGTCTATTCAGCTTCATTTATTGGTTCATGTGGTAGATGAAGTTGCAATAGGAGGAACTGTCCATAGTCGATGGATGTTCTTCTTAGAGTGCTTTATGAAGACATTAAAAGGGTTTGTTCAACAGAGAGCACGTCCAGAGGGTAACATGGCAGAGGGATGGCTCGTACAAGAGTCTCTTGTATTCATAAGTGAGTTTCTACGTATGTCGGATCCAGAAATGCCTCGCTTATGGAGTGATGATAAAGATGTTCCTCTCATAGGTGATGAACCACAAGGTAAAGGGTTGCAAAGAAAAATGGATGCAACTTTCAGAGAGAAGGCAATGAAGTTTTGCATAGTTAACTATGAGCCTATGCAGAAGTGGTTAGAATAGTTTGAGCTTGCTAAGGAGATATGCAACGCAAAGGAAAGAGCTCAATTTCGAAGGAATCATTCCACACGATTTTTGCCTCTTCTAGAAAGTCTTCCACCTCTTCCACCTTTTGCAACAAGCAGATGGCTAGACGTAGTAGTTTCAGAAGCAAAGATAGTGGGTGAAGATATCTCTAAAGAAGAAGAAGAACTTGCAAAGGGATGTGATTGGGAGTATACTAAATACGGTGCACTATGGTCTATGGACGAGACTTTTGGATCTCACAAATCGATAAAAATAGGTCTAATTTTGATAGTGGGGTGATGGTGAACTTTTTGCAAAAAAGTAGAGCAAGTGCAAGAGATGATAATGCTCAAGAAGGCCAGCTCGATTATTTGGAGTGATTCAAGATATCTTGAAACTATCTTTTAGGAATTTTGATTACTTTGTTTTTTATGTGAAATGGTTCAAAGTAGTCACCTCTTGAAGAAACGCAATAGTGAGGCAGGATAAAAGCGGTTTGCTTCAAGTCGGCTCCACAAAATTATGGACGGATGAAAGAGATACATTTGTACTTCCCGAACGTTGTGAGAAAGTTGTTTTTATACCTTATTCAAAAGAACCAGAGTGGCTATTTGTTTTATAAGTTGCCCCATGTAGTAGAAAAATTTGTCAGAACATAGATGTAGAAGAAAGTCCATCTGTAGTGGACTCAGAGATTCATTGGATAGTTGAGGGGCAAGAGATCATTGTTCGAGAAGAGGTCATTGAAGAAGACGAAATGCAGGATGAAGCAATAGATGATGATCAGGAAGAAACCAGAATAGCAAGTGTTTTAGAATTCGTCAATATAGAGATAGATATTCTCTATGCATCGGATCTCCAAGAGGATGCTAGAATAGACGAGTTTTGAATCAAACACTTGTATGTACTAATTTTTGTTTATCTTTTTTGCGAGGTTAATTTGTACACTACCATTTCTCTATATTACCTTTATTATCATATGCTAATTATTTGAGTCTCTTTTGTTACAGAGTGGAGATAGTCCTCCAATCACTCCACATTCCATTACAGAGGAGTAGTTCTTAGAGTTCATCTCTCAGGTAACTCCCGCGTATATGGTAGTTGCATCATAGTATTCGATTGCTCGTGGTAGCACTCCCCCCGGGCCTCACTCCTGGCAACCTCACTCTTGGGTGTCTCACTCCTTCCGGCCTCACTCCCACTGGTGTCACTCCTACCGGCGTCACTCCTACGGGTGGTGCTACTCCCGTCAGAGGTATGTCTCCTAGCTTTATGACTCCACTACGAACATCTTTTCAGCCATCCCCTATTGGCTCTAGTAGTAGACATGTGCGTTCGACACCTCAACGTTATATATATATATATATATAACGTTGAGGTGCTACTCCCATCAGAGGTATGTCTCTTAGCTTTATGACTCCACTATGACCATCTTTTCAGCCATCCCCTACTAGCTCTACTAGTAGAAATGTGCGTTCGATACAGGTGCTGGCACATCTCATAGGTCGAGGTCACGCTCTAGAGCAAGAGGTTCTAGGAGTAGATCTACAGGTAGGTCTTGAGGAGGCGGCTGTTGTGGAGGCAGTGTGACAGATTTTGTGCCGCCCATTTCTACTCTTAGGATGAGTACCTCAGATGTAGGTATGCCATGTGGAACACCACCTACACCTTGGGGTGCTCATGACCATGATGACTCCAAGGTGTATAGTATCCGAGATGGAGCTCTGGTGATGGATGTGGCCGGAAAAGCAATGTGTGCACGTATACAAAGTTTGGACACTCTATCATGTTGAAATGGAGTGAACAAGATAAAGATCGGAAGAATTATATCACAGAGATGATTTACCAGGAGTTTTGACCAGTGGATGGATAGCCTCTTGTCAGTTCAAAGTGCATTTTGCACACTGCACGTGAAGTTATGTCCCATCGATGATCTGAGGCTCATGATGCTTTCAGAGCAGGCATACCAAAGCCTATATGATTAGATGTTGAGGAGTGGGATATGATTCGCGACAAGTAGCAGCAGACTCCTGACCGATATCACCAGCAGGGAGATGTCGCAACCACATGTTTAGATACGGTTGGACCGTCACATTTGGGCAGCAGTGGATATGACACGATGCATCATGAGTTTATTTGTTAAGCTTCTCATGTATATTCCTCTAATGTTTTGTATATTTGTTGCAGGAGCTGGCGATGGGTCGTCCTCCAACACGAACGAAGGAGGCTTATGGATATCGTCATGGATTGAATGCACTATTGGAGGACTTGGAGGGACGCGGTGCAATCATTTCATGGGAGCATTTGTGATGAGGTGATGAATTTATAAACTTGGTTTTCACTTGTTGTTTGTAAATCTCATGTGAATTTATCTCATTTCATGAATGTTCTTTGTTGCATGACTCTTGATATGGAACATTCTTTGCATGTGTATGGCAGCGGCACACCAAAATTTTATATTTGATTTTTATATGGAAATGCAATGCTTTGCCACATTTTGTAAAAGCCTCATATATGATAGTGGTTTGCCACACTCTTGTACATGCTTCATTTATGAAATATATAACTCTTTATGTACATGGTTCATGGTTCATGGTTTATGGTTCATGGTTCATTTTGATTATCTCTTTTGTGTCCAATAATATTTTGTTTTATGAAATCATATTTCCGTTGACATTAGAGTACACATCACATGTACTCGGTTTTTTTTTGGGCAGAGTGTAATGTCTTTTGCTAAGTAAGATCATGGTAATGTTGTTGTAGCAAAATACAACACACTCTTTGCAAAAAAAATTTGCAAATATGGTCATCGGTATAAGCGATGGTACTTCCTGTAATTCCATCGGAATAAGCATTGGTACACCTAGCGGGCATCGGTATACGCGACGGTGTGCCCAGCAGAGGCATTGGTATAACCGTTGGTATGAGCGTTGGTATTACCGATGCTCATACCGACGGTTATAACGATGCTCGTACCGATAGTTATACCAACCCCTATATCGGTGCTTTAATTTCGACGCACATACCGACACCTACATCGACGTCGGGGCAAAAATGTGCCCCTTCAATTCCCTCGGTAAAAGCCTCGGTATACGGCCGATCTATTGTAGTGTGAATATGTGATCATTCTTCTTGAAGAGATGTTTTTTAATGTGAAATTATCTTATTGGTCATATACTTTTAGATAACCTTTCTTACACATGCTCAAGTGCACAATGATCTATATCATATCACTACAAGAAATAGGGGGCGTAGCGATGCCCCCGAATTGAAAAAAAAATGAGATTCGTCGCTTATGCGACGCTATCATCGCATAAGTGATGGTCCTCTTTTTGGGTTTTTTCTTTTTAATGAGCGGTCATCACATAAGCAATGCTAGCGTCGCTTATGCGATGCTAAAAGTATGCATCACAAATAGCGTTGCTAAGTAGCAATGCTATTTGCGATGTTGGCAAACTAGCTGTGACGTTTTAGTGTCGCATAAGCGACGTCCTATGTTCTAGAGCATCGCATAAGCGACACTCTGGAATGTTAAAAGAAACTTTGATTTCTCTCGGCACATGTGTGTCGGGATTTGGACGCACAAGCGAGAGAAAGAGAGAGAGAGAGAGAGAGAGAGAGAGAGAGAGAACGAGAGAGAGGAAGATATATATCGTTGAAGCTAGGTATGCACACACACACACACATACACACACATACATATGCATACACACACACATATATACACACATAGACACACACACATAGACATAGACACACACACATAGACATAGACACACACACACACATACACACACATACACACATAATGATGCATACACACACATATACATGCATACACACACATACATGCACACACACATATACACATACACACACATATGCATACATAATGCATACATAATGCACATGCATACATACACATACATAATGCATACATAATGCATACACACACATACACACACATATGCATATGTACATGCATACACATACATACATAGACACATACACACACATAGACACATACACACACATAAACACATACACACTCATAGACACACACACATACACATAGACACACACACACATACATACACACATATACACGCACATACACACATAATAATGCATACACACACATACACATGCATACACACATACACACACACATACACACATACACACACACATATGCATACACACACACATAGAGCGACATGCACACACATACACATACATGCATACATATGCATACATAAAGCATATGCATACATACATACTTACATGCATACACACACATATGCATACATAATGCACATGCATACATACACATACATAATGCATACACACACATATGCATACATAATACACACACACACATACACACACATATGCATACATACATGCATACACATAGACACATAGACACACATAGACACATGCACACACATAAGCACATACACACTCATAGACACACACACATACACATAGACACACACACACACATACACACACATATACACACACATACACACATATACACATAATGATGCATACACACACATACACATGCATATACACACACACATACACACACACATACACACATACACACACATATATGCATACACACACACATAGAGAGACATACACACACATACACATACATGCATACATAATGCATATGCATATGCATACATACATACTTACATGCATACACACATATGCATACATAATGCACATGCATACATACACATACATAATGCATACACACACATATGCATACATAATGCATACACACACATATGCATACATACATGCATACACATACACACATACACACATACACACATACACACATACACACATACACACATACACACACATAGACACATACACACACATAAACATATACACACTCATAGACACACACACACATACACATAGACACACACACACACACATATACACACACATACACACATAGACACATACACACATAATGATGCATACACACACATACACATGCATACACACATAGACACACACACACATACACACACACATACACACACACATACACACACATACACACACACACATATATGCATACACACACATAGAGAGACATACACACACATACACATACATTTATACATATGCATACATAATGCATATGCATATGCATACATACATACTTACATGCATACACACACATATGCATACATAATGCACATGCATACATACACATACTTAATGCATACACACACACATGCATACATAATGCATAAATAATGCATACACACACATATGCATACATAATGCACATGCATATGCATACATACATGCATACACATACACACATAGACACATACACACACATAGACACATACACACACATAAACACATACACACTCATAGACACATACACACTTACACACACACATCCATACACATTTACACACACACATACACATGCACACCGACACATATATATAGATACACACGTATATGCACACATAGACACACACACATACACACATAGACACACACACACATACACATACACACAAATATACACACACATAGACACACACACTTACACACACACATCCACACACATTTACACACACACATACACATGCATACAGCCACATGTATATAGATACACACACATACACATACACATGCATATGAATACATAATGCACATGAATATGCATACATACATGCTTACATGCATACAACACATACACATGCATACACACATTTACACATACACATACACACATAGACACACACAGACACATACACACACACATACACACACATATATGCGTACACACACACACATTGAGAGACATACACACACATACACATACATGCATACATATGCATACATAATGCATATACATATGCGTACATAATGCATATACATATGCGTACATAATGCATATACATATGCGTACATAATGCATATACATATGCGTACATAATGCATATACATATGCATACATAATGCATATACATATGCATACATACATACTTACATGCATACACACACACATGCATACATAATGCACATGCATATGCATAGATACATGCATACACATACACACACATACACTCACATACACACACATACACACACATGCATACATATGCATACATAATGCACATGCATACACATATACACACATAGACACATACATACACATAGACACATACACACACATATACACATAGATTTACACACACATACACATGCATACACACACATACACACATAGACATACACACACATACACACACACACGTACACACATAGACACATACACACATAATGCATATGCATATGCATACATACATAATTACATGCATACACACATTTGCATACATATGCATACACACATACACACGTAGAGAGACATACACACACATGCATACATAATGCATATGCATATGCATACATAATGCATATGCATATGCATACATAATGCATATGCATATGCATACATACATGCTTACATGCATACACACACATACACACAGATACATATACACACATAGACACACACACACGTAGAGAGAGACACACACACATACACATGCACGTAGAGCGACATACACACACATACACATACATGCATACATATGCATACATATGCGTACATAACGCATGTGCATATGCATAGATACATGCATACATGCATACACAGACATACACACATATACACACACACATATGCATACATACATACTTACATGCATACACAGACATACAAACATATACACACACACATACACACACATGCATACATATGCATACATATGCATACATAATACACATGCATATGCATAGATATATGCTTACATGCATACACATACACACATAGACACATACACACATGGACACATACACACATATACACATACACACATATACACATATACACATACACACATATATACACGCAGTTTTAAACACACACATACACAGAAACACTTACACATGCATACACACATAGACACACACACATACACACATATAAACTTACACACATAGAGATACACAAACACCAATATAAACAAACACATACACACATAGACACATACAGACCTACACACACACATACACATGCATATGGACATATATATATATACACATACACACACACACATATATACACACATAGACACACACATATACACACACATATATATATGTATATATATATACACACACACACACATATATACACACATAGACACACACATATACACACACATACACACTTACACAGACACATACACACATCCACACACATTTACACACATACATACAAATGCATAGACACATATATACAGATACACACATATATACACAGAGACACACATAGACACACACACACATAGACACACACACACATACACACACATGGACACATACACACATATATATGCATAGACAGACACATAGAGACATACACACATATATATGCATACACACACATATATGCATACACACACATATAGACACATACAAACACATACACATGCTTGCATACATATGCATACATAATGCATATGCATACATACATACTTACATGCATACACACACACACATACACACACATGGAATTTGCATACATAATGCACATGCATATGCATACATACATGTTTACATGCATACACACACTCACATATACACCATACACATATACACACATACATATGTACACACATATATATATTGATTTCTAACCTATTTTGTTTTATATGTTAGGTATTATGGATCCTAGTAGAGAGAGAAAGGCAAAACTCACTCTCATAAAAAGTCTTATGAGAGAAAAAGTTTCGTCTGATACTCTAGGGGTCATCATGCATGAGTACTCAGAGATGCTTGATGATGAGCTGGATTATACGATCTAGAGGAGGGCTCTTCTGCGGCCCCACATGCAGGAAGACAGCTATTTGCTCATAGGTATGTTTTTTTTTCATAAACTTTTTTAATGATATTATAACACATATTTTTATTTATTTTTATCTATCTTTTTTTAGGACACCTATACCACCTCCATATCATGATTGTAGAGCAGAGTTGCCTATGAGGACATGCATAGGCACCTTAGGGCTAGAGTGTGATATAGAGCCAGAGGGGAACATTGTGTACATAGGGAATGGATTGGAGTTCAAGAGAAGAATGCGGGCATTATGTGACTCTTACCTACGCCTTGTCCGCTTATTGTGGAAGTAAGTATAAATTTTACATATAAATTGAAAAAAATATCTTATGTTTTTTTTCCATGATTTTTTTTTATTTTTATAGTGAGCATGATGAGAGGGATAAAAATGCATGCTTAGTTCACTTGAGACAAAGTTTGGGTTAGGATGGTCACATAAGTTGTGTCTAAAAAAGATGCGGACACTTATGGCTCATCGTCGTGATAATGCACGGTACGCATTGCTTTTATGTATATATATGTGGATATGAGTATGTGTGTTTATGTATGTATGTATGTATGTATGTATGTATGTATGTATGTATATGAGAGAGAGAGAGAAAAGAGTGAGACTAGAGGTACAAATACACGCATACACACATATACATTATACATGCACATTTACACACATATACACATACATGCACATTTATACATACACACACATACATGCACATTTTTGCACACACATACACATGCATGCAGTTACACACATACAATGAATACACATAGACACATACACATACTCACATAAACATACACATACTCACATACACATACACATGCATAATCATATGTACACACACATAGACTCATGTAACCATATTTACGTGCATATATACATATACACATGCATATACACACACACACACACAACACATGCATATGCACATATAGATACACATACATAAATTCACATGCATAATCATATGTACAAACACATAGACTCATATAACCATATTTACATGCATATATACATATACACATGCATGTACACATACACACAACACATGCATACACACATATAGATACATATACATACACATGCATATGCACATATAGAAACACATACATACACACATGCATGCACACTGATATGTCTATATGTATATGTATATATATATATATATATATATATATATATATATATATATATATATATATATATATATATATATATCCTATTTCAAAAATCCTATTTTGAAAACACTAATTTTGATATTAGGGTTTTAAAACTCCTAATTTAAAAACTCTAATTCAACCTTTTAGCCATATGATTGAAGTATATGTATACGTTGCATCTATTCCTCGGATATCCTATAAATAGCGATATATATAACGATATATACACATCATGTAGATACACATACATAAATATAAAATGGAGTAGATATATAATGCATCACATACATGCCTAAATGCACACACACACACACACACACACACACACACACACACACATATATATATATATATATATATATATATATATATATATATATATATATATATATATATATATATATATATATATATATATATATATATATATATATATGCATACATATTTACATGTACACATTTACACATAGACACATATACATATATACATGTACACATCACATATAGATGCCTACATGCACACACACACACACACACACACACACACATATATATATATATATATATATATATATATATATATATATATATGTGTGTGTGTGTGTGCATACATATTTACATGTGCACATTTACACATAGACACATATACATATATACATGTACACATCACATATACATGCCTACATGCACAAATGTATACTTATACATGCATACACAATTATAAACACTTGCATATATTACATGAATATTTTACATAAATGCATATGCATATATACACATATGCATACTAACACATGTATACATATATCACACACATGCACTGAAAATTATACCTTAATAGTGTCAAAACAGATACATTACTCCATCAAAAATGATTTTGAAGATTGAGAATAAGTAAGCTCGCACTTAGTCATGTCAAAAAACTTCCTTCATATACATTCTTTAGACATTCCTCTCGAAGATTTTTCTCATTTTTAGAAATATCAGTGCTCTCACTATCATTTTGATACCAATCCTTAACAAAATCTGCCATGCCATCATCTTCATCATTGTCGCACAAATCTTGTACTTTATCTTCTTTTGAATATAGATCTTTCAACCTTGCATATTCCATAGGATTACTTTTGTGTAGCCTCCTCATAGAAGCTTCTGATAAATGAGGTCTTACTGGCAATTGTGAATGGTGTGGAGTAATATCATCAACATCATACGTTGGAATCTACACATATAAATTAAAATCATTAGTATTCCATAAATGAATAAAAAGTAAACTTTCAACATATATCAGTAATTATTAAATATGGATAGAAAATTTTTATTCTTTCTAGCTAAAAGGTGTTGTTGGAGGTCTACGCCATCCATAATTCACTAATAGTTCATCACCAGCATGTAATGTAGTAATAGCATTGACAACTATGTATCTTGATACATCTCTACTCATGTATGGTGATTCATATTTATTAAACTTGCTATATTTCCATGTGTGTAAGGTCTTCCATCAATATATAATCTTTCATTTTATGCATGTAAAATCCTTCTACTAGTAAGGGATGTTGCGTTCAAGCATATTCCAAAAGTACTCATGCTTTGAACATAACGTGAAAGTCGATGCCAATCTCCCCATCCATATATAGGACCACAAAATGACATAAGAGTGACTTCAGAGTTCGGAGGCACATACAGATCCTCTACAATAAAGAGACCACGACGAGCATTAGTTATAGTGGATGGAGAAACCATATAGCAACCTCTCCATCTAAAGGAAGTGGTCCTCTATTCCATCCTCCATATCTTCTTCTATCATATGTTTGTACTAGAGAACGATCACAAGCTGGCAATGGATAATCTCCTGCTGTTTCAGTCTCTAAACCAGGAGGTAGAGGATTTCTAGAAACCTTTGCTTGTAACTGATCAACAGCAAGTCCATGATGTGTACGAGGTATATTAACATTATGAGAAAAATTATCATCATCATCATCATCGAGCAAGTATTCCTGTATATCAACAATAATTTGATTTTGTATATGGTTTTTAAATAAAATAATGACATTAATTTATATAAAAAATACATACCCAAGCATTATTTCGTTGACCAGGCGATGGTGCATGCTCAAAAGTACCATACTCTGCCTCATGTTCAATACATTCCAATCATGGTCTTCGATATGTGCCATAAACAAGAGTTACACCAACATATAATATGCTCTTGATAGTAAAATTCATCATAATTCCTATCGGAGGACACATGTGAAGTCGTTGCATGGGTAGGATGATCATGATTAGGATTCTTGATTATGACATTGGATTATATGTATTTACATTGAAATATATATATATATATATATATATATATATATATATATTATCTATATATTTTTCGTTTCAGTTATGTTTTGAATTGTGTGTATGGTATTAAGTAATGAAGAGTTTTGTTCTATTGATTGTTATTATTGTTTATATTAAGCATGTGTTTTAATACTTTAATTATATAAAGCATTCATATGTGTGTACGTAAGTGTATATGTATGTGTGTGTATATGTATGTATGTGCATGTGTATGTGTGTGTATATGTATGTATGTGCATGTGCATGTGTAAGTGTATATGTGGGTATATGAGTATGTGCATGTCCATGTGTATGTGTGTGTATATGTATGTACATGTATATGTGTAACTCTATGTGTATATGTGTGTATGTGCATGTATATGCGTATATGTATGTATGTGCATGTGTGCACGCATGTGTATATGTGTGTGTACGTATGTGCATACATATGTGTATATATTTGTATAATGTATGTATATGCATGTGTATATGTATGAAACATGCATGTGTATGTGGATGCATTTCCATTTGCATCCATGTGCATGCATGTGAATGTGCATGCATGTGGATGTGTATATACATGTATTTAAGTATATGTTAATGTGTGTATGTGTATATATATATGCAATAATGTATGCATGTAAGTCTTTTTATGTGGTTGTAGAAATGTTTGTGCATATGCATGTGTATGTGTGTGTATGTCTAAGTGTATGTGCATATGTATCTGTGTGTATATATGTGTGTGTATGTGCATGTGTATGTGTATATATGTGAACGTGCATCTTCATCATGTATAAGTGTATATGTGCATATCGATAAGTGTGAGTATGCTATCTAATGGAAATAACACAATTCAAATGATATACAAAGAATAGAAATTGTACATACAATAGTTAGCCATACTTTTTGCTTGGTTAGCTTCTTGAATAACCTGCAATAAAGAGAGAGAGAGAGAGGAAAGAGAGAGAGAGAAGAGAGAGAGAGAGAGAGAATTCAAAGAGAGAAAGATGTAGAAAGAGAGAAACAGAGACAGAGAGAGACAATAAGATAGAAATTAGGCAAAACAACAATTCTGCATATACTTGTTTCAGCTCGTAAGCATAGCGCAATTGCGAATGTTGGAGAGCTCTTCGATTAGATGCATGAAAATGCCGATCGAAGAGCCTCCAATGTTTTATTTTTTTTTCCATCAACAGACTGTCGTGTATGCGATGGTAATGCGTCGTAAAAACCACTGGAATTGGCGTCGCATAAGCGACATTTTTTAGCATCGCTTATGCAATGCAAAAAGCATCACTTATGTGATGCTTTTTTAAACGGTCATGTTAATGATGCTCTATGCGAGCGTCGCACACCTCATCACACTACATGTCGAAAAAACATCGTTTGGCTCGTCATTTAATTGACGGTCTGCGCTCGATGCTCATTGCAATGCATTTTGCAATTTCATAGTGACAAAATTGTGTCGCCTTAACCGTCGCTATGCGCCCATATTCCTTGTAGTGTATGTCCACAATCATATGCACTCAATTCAGCATGCTATGTGTGCAAAGGAAATCATTTATCATTAAAAAATCAATTTTCCATTGGTAAATTGAGTTAAGCACATAATGAGTTTCATGGACCTTAAATTTGTAATGATAAAGTTTCATATCCACTAGAAATAAACTTGCATGGCCTCAAAAGCACCAAAAAACTTCATCCACAGAAACACACAATAGGCCTCTACAAAATTTTTGCAGAGACCTATCCTGTGTTTGTGTGGCTCCCCATTTTTTCTACTTTTGAGGCCATGCAAGGTTATTTTTAGTGGATCTCAAACTTTATTCTTGAAAGTTTTAGGACCATGGAACTTATTTCTAACAAGTCACTTACTTTATAGTGATCCATACATATATAGCTTTTACAATGGGAGCCAATATAGATAAACATAGTCACGTGAGATAAAATAGTTTGTAAAATATAACTTCTGATAGTATCTTCATGTCTGGAAGTTTTTTTGTGCCTTTGTACCCTACATAAGGTGGAAATCACCCCTTTGAACTCCTCCCATTAAGGTTCTATGGGGAAATTCCATGGCATCAAAGATCCTTTATTTTAACCTTGAATGACAACCAAATTGGCAAACATTTTATGCCCCACTTACCTCATGGCCTCAATTAGAAAGACCATCTATTACCGTAAGACATATAAACCTGATCTAGCTTAGAAGTTAAGGTTCCATGGATGCTTCTGCTCTCAAAGTGGTTTATCCTCATAATGGGGGCCTTATAACTTAGAGAACCATGGATCATTTGTGGTTACTTGAGGAGTAAGTATTGATTATATCTAACATGAATGACCTTTTTGAGATATATCCTTTGTAATTTCAAACTTCATAAACGTTCATCTATTGAGAAAATTAACCAATAAAAATTCAATTAATGTGAACTTGAACATACTCTATATAAAAGTGAAAATTGAACAATCACCAAGAGACATTATAAATGCATAGTTGTAGACTACAAAAGTGTGAAAGTAGACATGTTTTCATTACAAATATCAAATCTTAAAAAAATTACAAATTATCGATATCAATGATTGTACAACTTAAAGTTCTTGCAAATGCAAGAAATCATCAAAAATTTTGTGACACTTGTCCATGGTATAAAGTATTTGAACCAATTCTAGATCAAAAATATTTTTAGATATTGTTGGGGGATTCTCGAACAAGAAGGGATTTGAGTGTTTGTAGGAGAAATAGGTAAGACAAGAAGAGAAAATACACACTAGAAGCCTCAGACGATTGATTACAATAAGACAAATACAATATTGAAGCACAATACAAGCCAATGCTTCTATGCAAAATCCCACAGAGGGCTCAATTACAAAATACCAAATACCCAAGGAACTTGTTGCTGCCAGCCTCCTCTGCACCAAACCTCCACCTTCTCCAAGCCTGCACTTGTGCACACCTTGCACCAAGCTTCCACTAAGGGGGAGGGATGGGTACCTTTTGTTGGCACGTGCACACTTCAATAAGGCCTTGGATCTTTGGGAGACTAGCTTAGCACTTCTCTGCACACTTCCTTGGCCACTCTTCATGCACACCTTGCACTTCACTTCTCTGCCTCGCACACTGTGTGTCTCTTGCACTTCTCTCTCTTGTCTTGCTTAGACTATGCTCACTCTTGCTTACACTAGAATGGTCCAAGAATGGTCCTTGCCTTGAGTTGAGTGTCGATTCACGTACGCTCCTAAGTGCAAGAGTATCTTGGTACTCACCTTTATGTCCCAAGATTTTCTTTACAAGTGGCAGCCAACGAATCCCTATTTTGTTCTGTAGTGACTTTAGACTAAAAACAAAATTTTTAATTGGGGGGGGATGCTTTTACTTCTATGTACGCTATCGTGTCACATACCTTCACATTTTCCTTTTAACTCTTCAAATGTGCACATAAGGGAGGGTTCACCTGAACCTTCCAAAACACTTTAAAAACACTTTGAACCTTAGGGAAATTAGAGAAATACCTCTGCAACCTGCAACCCACTTTCTCCAATTTACCCTTTGTGGATAAGTAATTGTGCACTACCTGTGCACTTTGACACCTGCGGTTTAGCACTTTGACTTTGCACATGTTGACTTTGACCTTAACTTTGGTGACTTTTACTAGTTTGACTTTGACCTTTTGACTTTGACTATAGTTGACTTTGACTGCGGTTGACTTTGACCAATATGACTTTTATGGGCTCAACAGTTGCCCACCACCTAATGTGCTCTCCGTCCCGGAGAGTTACAGCCAAAACTCCGGCAGGGCAGAGAGGACATATGATTCCTTTGACAAGATCAGCGCCTCTAGAACATTATTCTTGAAACACCTCAATATGGAGAAAATTAGGGAAAATGGGTGACAGGGAAGGGGATGTGTTAGGGTAGAGGGAATGAAGTTGGAGGGTTGTAGTTGGGGTTGGGGGCATGAAAATGGTAGTGGAGGGCCGGTGGGAGGTGAAGGGGGATTGGAAGGGGAACTGGGATAAGAGTAGGGGAAAAGGGGAGAGAAATGTAAATGGAAAAGACAAAAACATAACTGTTCAGAATAAATCAATCAATGGCAGTGAAATAGAAAACTTACAATGGCAGAAATACATTATTAATAACCAAACAAGAGACCGCAGTGATATCCGAGAAGCAAAATCCCATATATATATATATATATATATATATATATATATATAGCCAAATCAGATACAACGATAGCCTCGAAAAGGCCTGAAATACATGAAAGTGCCATGGAAATGGTCGGAAGTACCAGATAGAGCCTATAATCGTAACAAGGGGAAAAGCAAAAATAGGAGGTCAAACTAGATGAATGCGAAGAGGTAAGCCTCGACGAGCCAAAATGAGGCAAAGTGACCAAAATGAGAGGCGATTACATAGGTAGTAGAGACAGCCACTAGTGGGCGAGGTCGGCAAGGTGTCCTAGGAACTAGGGAGAACCCCCCTCATGGGGAGCATCTGGAGGTTGGGGAGGCTGGTCCGGCAATAATGGGGGGATGATAGTTGCATGCTCTGTACAAGCAGCAATCATGCTCCTATAACGAGGCAGATGGTCGCACTCGCGACGAACAAGTCGACAAGCAGGGCTGTCGCAGATGCCCAAAGAAGCCCGCTGCTGCATCTCCAAAAGAGCCCGATTCGCAGAATCGGCCTCATCCCGAAACCTGTCCCGCTCCTGCTGAAGTGTCCTCATAGTGGATAGAGAAGTCTGCCACTGTGCAGCAGCTGAAGCATGTATGCGCTCAATCAGAGAGGCGTACTGGCGATGTAGGGCGGCGATCGCGGTAACTGAATCGAGTGATAGGCATGCTACGTCTGCTTCATCCAGGGCCACTGTGCTTGCATCTCGGAGTAAGTCTAGGAAGGGAGCGCCCACTGAAGGTGGGGGAACGTCATCACGTGAGGGACGGGGGGTCGCGTGCGGTGAGGAAGGTGGGCTGACGACGCGAGGTGGAGTCTGTGGCGGCTGGGAATGGGAGGGCGGGGCGGATACGGAGTCTACGAAAAGAGGAGGGGAAGGGGGTAAGGATGCGGGAATAAGGGGGGGTGGGACTAGCTGGTCCACAGGGGGGCTAGTGTGGGCAGTGTCAGGCGAGTAGGATGCAGTCCGAGGGCGTACCCGACGAGTGGACAGGATGGAGGAAGAAGGGGGGGGAGGCTAGTAGGCGAGGGTGAGGTGATATTGATCGCATGGAGAGGAGGGTGAGCGACACAAGGTGGGGCAGATGGGGCTATGGAGACCTGACCAGACAAATGAAAGAGCCAACCCAGGACGGGGGATGAATAGACCAAAAAAGATCTAGAACCTCGGGAGAGGGCCTCTTGGAAGCGACGGCATCGCAGCTAGAAAGAAGCAAACATGAGGTAGGCATAGGGGTATGGCCGCCCATGGACAAAGCAATAGAGGGGGTCGGCTATACAGATGTCGGAAATCGGCTGGTGGGAAGCCGGGCTACAAAAAAGGAAATGGAAGATGAATGCCTACAGGAGCTGCACCATCCTGCGGGAAGCTGTGGAAGGGCTAAACATCTGAGAGCAGAAAGCGATAGTCTCTTCATGAGAGAGACCGGAGTAAAGGAAGGGAGGTGGCTGATATGTGGTCAACGAAGAACCAATACCAGCCGCAATGGACTGTGGGTATATAGTGCGGGAAGGGAAATGGGGAAACGAAGTGAAGACTGAATAAATATCGTGACCTTGAAACGCCGACCACATGATCGAAGCTAGACGATGAATACCTTCCATGAGTAAATAATCCTCAGTGAAGAGTTTGAACAGGGTGGAATCGGGGAGGGCGAGATGAAGACGGAGGTGAAGGGAAGAAGATGGAATGGCGAAATCGAAAGTGCATGCCTGCTGGGAGGAAGCCGAGCCCGAGTCACTCATAGCAGGCACCGAAAGGATTGGCGGAATGGTAGGTCAAACTGTGGACGGCTCGGGGAAGTGGAAACCCTGTGGGGCACGTGAAGGGCTATTCAAAGATGAGGCAGAGAGTGAGTGGCTAGAAAAGGCTGGGGCAATGAGATGGGAGGGGGAAATGGGGGGTATGATCGGGGCTGGAAGACTGGCGGGTGGAGCAGAGGGAGTATGAAATACCTGGGAATCGGACTGAGGTAGACCTAGGGCAGAAGGCGGGAGCTCTGAATACTCCTCGGTAGCCCTCGAAGAAGCTGGTTCTGGTACGAAGGAAGCCATACTACGAATGAATGTGAGCGTCGCGACAAGTTGACTCTCTGTAATGAAAGGGAAGGTTAGGAAAGCACAAAGTCAACGATACACACTGTATGTGTAGAAATTGACCAAAATTGAGGCCAAAATCCGAATCTACATGTTTAAAAACCCTAAGAAGGACCTAAAAAACGCAGAAAACAGAGAAGGGTGGATAGGGGAAAGATGAATTGAAAAAAAAAAAAAAACAAAGAGAAAGAACAAAATAGGTAGAGAATTATAGAAAAAATATGAAAAAGGAGATAAAATTTAAACAAAAATAAAAAATAGAAATAAGAAAAATAAAAAATAAAAAATAAAATAAAAATAAATAAAAAATAAAAAATAAAAATCAAAGAAATAATAAAATAAATTAAAGGAAAATAAAAGAAAATAAAATAAATTAAAGGAAAATAAAAGAAAATAAAATAAATAAAAATGAATAAAATAAAATAAGAAATAAATAAAAAAATAAAATGAACGTACCTGAAATAATGCACCACGCGAGGGGGGGAGGGGGGGTGGAAGGCTGAGGTGATATTTATAGGGGGGAGGGGGGGGCTGCGGAGGGCCGCGGGCAGGCGGGCGGAAATCTGCGGGCGGGTGGGGGGGGGGGGGGGGGGGAGGGGGGGGGGGGGGGGGCTGTGGAGGGCCGCGGGCGGGCGAGCGGGCGGGTGGGGGGGAGGGGGGGGGCTGCGGAGGGCCACGAGCAGGCGGGCGGACATCTGCGGGCACGCAGGCGGGGATCTGCAGGCAGGCGGGTGGGGGGGGGGGGGGGGGAGGGGGGCTGCTGAGGGCCGCGGGCAGGCGGGCGGACATCTTCGGGCAGGCAGGCGGGGATCTGCAGGCAGGCGGGTGGGGGGGGAAGGGGGGGGGAGGGGGGTTGCAGAGGGCCGCGGGCGGGCGGGTGGGGGGGGGAGGGGGGGGAAGGGGGGCGAGGGGGGGGGAGGGGGGGGGGGGGGAAGGGGGGGGAAGGGGGGGAGGGGAGGGAAGGGGGGGAGGGGGGGGAGGGCGGGCGGGGAGGGGGGGGAGGGGGGGGTTGCGGAGGGCCGCGAGCGGGCGCGCGGACATCTTTAGGCGGGCAGGCGGGGATCTACGGGCGGGCGAGGGGGGGGGGGAAGGGGGGGGGAGGGGGGAGGGGGGGGAGGGGGGCGGGAGGGGGGGTTACGGAGGGCCGCGGGCGGGCGGACATCTGTGGGCGAGCGGGTGGGGGGGGGGAGGGAGGGGGGGAAGGGGGGGGAGGGGGGGAGGGGGGGGGGGAGGAGAGGGGGGGGAGGGAGGGGAAGGGAGGGGGGGGAAGGGGGGGGGGAAGGGGGGGGGAAGGGGGGGGGAGAGGGGGCGGGGGAGAGTATTTTTTTTTAATTTTCATTTTTTTAAGGAAAGTACCTAAAATTAGAGAAAAAGAAAAATGCCGAAAAATTACCAAAAAATATCCCAAAGATGTAGAAAAAATTTTCAAAAATTCTTTACAGGGTCTAAGGCAATATCCTCCATCAAGACCACACAGAGCCTCCTTTATTTCTCTAATTTGGCAAGAAAATGACTATTGAAAGGGATGAAAAATGCTAGAAAAATGCTGGAAAATTTCCCAGAAAATCCTAAAAACTATAGTTTTGCAGAAGTTATGAAATGCCGGCTAATTTTTTCTAAAAAACTTTAGGAACAAACATGAAATGATAAAGAAAACTACTAAAATTGAGCAAAATGAAATGAGAAAGCTATGTACAACCTGGACAGATTTTGCAGTTCCAAGTGATCCATACTTCTTCAAGTGTGTTGATGGTAGGCCTTGAGCCTTCATATGTTAACCAGTGGCAAGGCTTCTCCGTTCAGTGTCTCTAACTCCACAGCACCCAAATTCACCATTGTTTTAACTCGATAAGGTCCTTCCTAGTATGGAAGCCATTTTCCTCTCACTTGTGTTTGGAGATGAGGTCTATGGAGAAGAACTAACATGCCTGACTCGATATTGTTGTTCCATGAGAGACATCACAATCTTTCTTTCCCTGCATGAATGCTACTTTGGGTGATCCATGTAAAAATTCAAAGGGCTCAATTGGCAATATGCCATAAACCAGTTGGAATGGAGAATATCACGTGGCCTCTTTGTAAGCTAACCTATATGCCCATAGGGTACCTTGATAAGCAATGCCCCAGGAAGTGGGTTGTAACATACATTCCTTCCTTAACATGGAAATCAATACCTTATTAGTTGATTCAGCCTGTCCGTTGGCTCTTGGATAGTAAGCACAAGAGGTCCTATGTAGGATTCTATATCTGTTGAAAACTTCGTGCAGGACCTTATTCACAAAATGAGTACCTTGGTCTGTACAAATTTCAAGTGGACATCCAAACCTGCAAGTGATGCTACTGTAAATGAAATCAACAACAGTTTGGGCAGTGCAGTCGGGGGAGGCAATAGCTTCAGCCCACTTTGTCGCATAATCTGTGGCTATCAATAGATACTTCTCTCTTTTTGGAATTGATGGAGGGTAGATGGGCCCTACAAAATCTAGCCCCCACTTCTCAAATGGTTGCCAGGAAGTGGAAACAATCAAGGGATTATGCCTCTGCTTTGTTGGCTTAGGTCCACACCTCTGGCAAATGTCACAGGCCTTTCCCCATTCATCTACATCCTTAAATAATGTAGGCCAGCATCAAGTATCCTCTGACTCATGATATGTCCTGGAAGGTGCCCACCACATGTTCCTTCATGTGCAGAATGAAGGACTTCCCTCACTTCTTCTTCTTCCAAGCACTTCCTAAACCTGTTGTTCTTCCCTTGTCTATATAATTTATCTTCAATGAAAGTATAAGGTTTGCTCTTGAACTGAAAACTAAGAGAAGTCATCCATGAAGATTCTAAGTGATTCCAGCAATAAGGGGCCAAAAAAGAGATTGACCGTTCTGTTAAAGGTGGCTGGAGCATTTCTGAGCCCAAATGGCATTTTTACATACACATATGTTCCCCAAGGTGTGATAAAAGCAGTCTTTTCACGATCCTCTGGGTGTATCGATATTTGATTGTAGCCACTTAAGCCATCCATAAAGCTATATAATGCATGTCTAGCCACTTCTTCAATGACCTGCTCTACAAATGGCATTGGGAATCCATCTGGGATTGTCACCTTATTGAGTGCTCTAAAGTCAACGCAAATTTTGATTTTATTGGTGTTCTTCTTTGTCACTATAACCATAGGTGAGAGCCACTCTGAGTGTTCCACAGGAATAATGATTCCTGCATCCTCCATCTTCTGTATTTCTACATAAACAGCTTCGGCATATTTTGGGTTGAGTCTATGACTCTTCCCTTGTATTGGTTTGGCTCCCTCAACCAGAGGGATTCTATGCACTCCATAATTGGCAGGCACTCCTTCTAAGTTTTTATAATGCCAGGCAAAAACATCTGTATAATGGGTCAAGAATGATCTTACCTTTTCAAGGAGCCCTGGGTGGTTCGAGAACCAAGTGGCCACCAAAAGTGGCCGATTATTGTCTTGAGTGTCTAATTGTATTTCTTTGATAGGATTTCTCTCTACCATATTATCTTCGTGCTCATCTCCTTCCTTGTCTTTTTCCACTAGCTTTTCGTGCATTGCTTCATAAGTAGGGGTATTTTGGATTTCAATGTGTTCCTCCTTGTCCTACATCCATCTTGCAAGTATTTCTTGAATTGAGGAAGAACACTCTTCACTAGAATCTTTTACCTTGCCTTTAGCTTTAGTAACTTCCTTATCTGTGGTTGTCATATCCTCCTCCAAGTTGTATTTGAGGGGTGTCTTCCTGCCCCTTCTGTGGTCTATGATGGGCTCTCCCAATCCATCAACCTGGACTTTTTCCTCATCTTCATCATAACCTTCAGTGGTGCAAGAATTATTAAGAAAAATTCCAAAACAAGAGGAAGATTTTCTTGCTTGGAGCCAATTTAGAATATCCTCTTCTTCCTCGAAATCTATCTGGGGTTGATCCTCTGATTCTGGTTCCATGCAAATGCCAATTGTTTGCATCATGCTGGTGTTTCCTTGATTATCTTGGCCCTCTTCTAAATGAATCTGTGTTAGCTCTTGCCCTTTCTTTTGTACCCACATAGTGTCCTTGCCCCAATCATGAATGACACTTGCATGTCTCAGGCATGGTCTTCCAATTAAGAGGGGAAATCCTCCTTCAACTTGGGGCAATCTTAAAACCACAAAATCCAGGATGAATAGATTTCCTTGTACTTCAAGTGGAAGTTTTGGGATCACTCCCAAGGGCCTTACTTTGCTCTGATCTACCAAAGTAACAGTGAAATTTGCAGGCCTTGAAGGGTGGAGTCCAATCTTTTCCATTGTATGTTCAGGCATCAAGTTAATGCCGGAACCACCATCCACAATAACTCCTTGAAATTCATGACCTTTGATAGATACTGTCAGCCGAGGACTTTTATAATCTGTAAGGGGTGCTTCCCCTACAATTTTTCCTTTATGTAAAACAACAGTCTTTGCTACCAAACTTGTAGTGGAAGCCTCATCAATTATCTGCAATAGTTCTGACCTGAATTTCCCATCCATCTTTATTAAGTAAAAAATACTAACCTCCTTTTTCATGGATTTGAGAAGCTTTGAAGCCTTTGATTCCTTAAGAGCATGGGCTCCAATTGTCTTACCAAACTCCTCCTGAGCCCTATTGAATGCATGCCCAATGGCATCACTGGTACATATGGGATCTCCTTTTTGCCTTGTATCTGCACTTGCAGTGGCCTTGTCTTCAGATGTCTCTTTGTCTTTGTTCAATCCATCAATTCTTGGTTTTTGAGCTATATCTACTTGAGCCTTTCCTTTATTTCTTGTCTGCATTGTAAACGATTCTATTTCTTCTAACTTCACCACCCTGGTAGATGGTGATGGCTCATTGACCTGATCTAACATTTCTTCTTTATGTACAGAAATCATTTGAATATGGGGCCCGGATGAAGAGGCTTGATTCTTAGGACAACAATTTGTATAGTGGTCTTTGGCCTCTAGGCAGTTTCTACAAGGAGGGGCATTTTCTGGTAGAGTGCACCTACTTTGATAGTGCCCACATTCTCCACATCTGAAACAAATGATTGGCCTTCTAGGCCCATTTGCAAAGTTATTCCTCTGTCTAGGGTTGTAAGTGTTACCTTGATTGGGTGCAGCCGCCATTACATTTGCTGGTGGTAGGGGTCCTCCTTGTGTCCGATATGTTGTTGCAGGTATTCCCCTTGATTGGCATTCTTGGGCCTCATGACCAGCTTTCCTGCATAATTGGCAAGTTACACTTAACAGAGGACATTCACTTACTATATGCCCTTGCTTGTTGCACATGGAACACCAAAGTCCACTCTTGATGCCACCCCCTTTGAGTTCCTATAGCTCTTGTCGCACTTGGGCCAATTCCTCTACTTGGGCCTCCTCCTCCTTTTGGAGCTTTAATGCTTCAATCTCCCTTCGCAACTGAGTAACAACATTCTCCTCCTCTTTGTGGGGCTTATTCTTTTTTAAGCCCTCCAGCTCCTTCCTTAGCTGGATTACTAGATCCTCCATTTCTGTAGAATATGGTAGTTGAGAAGAAGTTGCTCCATACTGTTGCCTTATCTGTTCCAATCATGTAGCTGTGTTGATGAATTCCTCTATGGAGGCTGTAGGCAACACTAATTCCTTGATTTTGCATTGGATGGCCACTAGAAGTGTCTTAGCTAACCATTTCTTAACAAAAAAATCATGTGGTGGGTCTGGTAATTTAGCTATTAGTGGCCCTAGTCACAAACTCTAGGAACTTTTCACATGGACCCAATCTCAAATTCTCTAATTCCTCTATGATGATCTCTACAGTATTTCCATGCTGAAATTGATTTTTGAATGCATCTTTCATTAGGTCCCAAGTTGTAAAATAGTTATCAGCAAACTGGCTGAACCATTTATCTGCTAATCCTTCTAATGTGGCAGGGAAGAGTATCAAAAAGGCATCCTCCCTACCCATTAAGCCTCTAGTTTTGCATAGTGCCAAAAACCCTCTAATATGCTCGTCAAGATCTTCCTGAGCTAGGCCTTTGAAAGAAGAAAATTTTATATTTAATCTTGATAGTAAGGTTTCCAAGTCTACCTGACCAGCCATGCTCCTTACTGATGAAGTTGATGAAAGTGGACTAGATGATCTTCTAACAGCCTTCCTTCTTGTTTTCTTGCAGGTGACCCTCAATGTTTGGGACCGGGTTGCGGTCATGGGCTGTTCATAGTCCTCTTAGTATGAGATAATTGATAAGAATAGGTACCTCTTAGTCCACTGAAGTAGTACTGTCGACACTGGAATATTGCTCTCCAAGTGCAATATATCTTCTCCTATGCTCAAATCTCCTTGGAAGTCCCACCGTGAGTGCCAAATTTTGTTGGGGGATTCTTGGACAAGAAAGGATTTGAGTTTTTGTAGGAGAAATGGGTAAGACAAGAAGAGAAAATACACACCAGAAGCCTCTGTCGATTGATTACAATAAGACAAATACAATATTGAAGCACAATACAAGCCAATGCTTCTGTGCAAAATCCCACAAAGGGCTCAATTACAAAATACCAAATACCCAAGGGACTTGTTGCTGTCGGCCTCCTCTGCATCAAACCTCCACCTTCTCCAAGCCTGCACTTGTGCACACCTTGCACCAAGCTTCCACTAAGGGGGAGGGATGGGTACCTTCTATCGGCACGTGCACACTTCAATAAGACCTTGGATCTTTGGGAGACTAGCTTAGCACTTCTCTGCACACTTCCTTGGCCACTCTTCATGCACACCTTGCACTTCACTTCTCTGTGTCACACACTGTGCGTCTCTTGCACTTCTCTCTCTTGCCTTGCTTAGACTATGCTCACTCTTGTTTACACTAGAATGGTCCTTGCCTTGAGTTGAGTGTCGATTCATGTACGCTCCTAACTGCAAGAGTATCTTGGTAGTCACCTTGATGTCCCAAGATTGTCTTTACAAGTGGCAGCCAACGAATCCCTATTTTGTCCTGTAGTGACTTTAGACTAAAAACAAAATTTTTAATTGGGGGCATGCTTTACTTCTGCGTACGCTGCCGCTTCACATACCTTCACATTTTCCTTTTAACTCTTCAAATGTGCACATAAGGGAGGGTTCACCTGAACCTTCCAAAACACTTTAAAAACACTTTGAACCTTAGGGAAATTAGAGAAATACCTCTACAACCTGCAACCCACCTTCTCCAATTTACCCTTTGTGGACAATTAATTGTGCACTACCTGTGCACTTTGACACCTGCACTTTAGCACTTTGACTTTTCACATGTTGACTTTGACCTTAACTTTGTTGACTTTGACTACTTTGACTTTGACCTTTTGCCTTTGACTATAGTTGACTTTGACTGTAGTTGACTTTGACCAATATGACTTTTATGGGCTCAATAGATATCTTAGTAGGAGCAAAAGCATCAAAGACATTTTTTCTCCTATCCATACTTAGTTTGGAAGAATGTTAAAAGAGCTCTCACGCTAAACGAATTGATTAACTAGAAAAAAGACATACTTGGTGATGCTCTTGAATGTAATAAAAAGCAAAGTCCTTTAGAAAATTTAGAAGGAAAGATGTGTTATTAACTCCAGTTACTCATCCAAAGACTGATCCATTGAGAAATCTGTAGATTTCTTGGGTAGAGGAATAAGGAATTTGGGAGGAAACCACCCTTAAAGCACTCAAGGTTGTTTATCTTTTAGAATAACAAGGTGAAAGAGAGTGGATCTTGCATGAAAGCGACATTAGGCTAATCAACCTCCTTTGAAATTCCCTTAAAATTTCTTCTACTCGTCTCCTTTTTTTGAAGTTAAACCTGTTTCAGAGAAAAAACCAAATCATCACATAGAAAAAGATATATAACAATAAAATGCCAACCTCATTTATAGTTCAATTTTGAGCGAGTTTAATTATATTATCCACTCTCTTCAAAACGTATGAACAATCCAAAATAAAATATAAACATTAAAGAAAGAAATATTATAACCTGTATAATAAAAGCATTTGTACATTCCTAACCTTATGCCCTTGTCAAAATAGCCTATATTCAAATAGATCGTCAATTTTTTTTTTCCTCCTAGTAAACCTTATTAGTCATGAGTTGGATATCATCACCCAAAAATTATTGCAATGTACATAAACAAAAATAAAATTCCATCATTAAGAAATGATTGATGCTATGGAATGACTAATGCCTTAAACATTTCATGCAATGTTTAGAAAGCACTTGTAAGGCTATGGACTGGTTGTTCTTCCAACTACATAGAAATAAATGTAGCCAAAGCACAAACAAAACATATATAGATATGTCAAACACATATTAAATGCCATCAACAACTCAAAATTTCACAAAAATGCTCAAATATTGATGCAATTCGTAAAAAGCACACATAAGGGTATGAAGTGGTTGTTCATCCACCAAAGTAGAAGTAAATATATATGTAACAAATAAAAGCATATAGAGATAGGCCAAAGATATATTCAACACTATAAAGCATGCAATATTGTATAGTAGTACTTACAATTGATAAAATATCCCATTCTAGTAGAGTTTTTGAGTCTCAAAGTTGTCATTTCAAGACATGTTGTGCAATAGCAACCATCCCATTGTCTTTGTGGCCACAATCAAGACCCAAGTTTCCAATTCTAACTTGATGAGGCCCATATCCAGAGGGTTGCATGTACACCCATGCACCTTTGGAGTACTCATGTGGCATGCATTGCCCATCTTTAGCTTTGATATTGTGACACAATAATATGAGAACCTCATCTTTTGGTTGCCTACATCCTTTGGATGTTTCCATTGAAGTTCAGGGTCTTCAACCTACAACAATAATTCCATATGGGAGATGTAGATAGCTTGGAATACAAATACAGGAGCTTCAATATTGTGCTACAGAGAGAAACTAATGGAAAAAAGTTGTCCTTTTGGGACCTAGTATGAAAATGTGAGGTAAATACGTCTTTTCTTAGTTATTTTTTTTTAAATTCATTTTTTCAAGCTCAAATCATGAATGAATTTCGAATTTGTGGTAAAACACAACACTTTTGACCCTAAAAAGTAATGGGGCTCCATTGTGAGGTGCTATGATGAGATTTTTAACTTTTTAAAAAATTTGAATTTTTGGGCCTAGCCTAGTTACGAGATTCCTTCTCTCTCTAGAGGCAACTCATTGAATAGGGAGGAAACTTGTCCCCTCTCTCCCCTCCAACCTAGTATTTTATAGGGTATAGACTGTAGCCACCACCCTCGTCTGATGGGTTAATCACTAATCACTCCTTAACCTAAAAGGCCCATGCAGGGTTCATTTTTTCCCCTAATGAATTTTTGTGAATAGAGTCCAATTCACTCCCCATGGCATGCTCCCACTTGACTTGATACTTTGTTTGCCTAGCCTCTTTCTAGCAAGAAATCTCACCAACATCTTTTACCATAACAAAATCCAAACCTAGAACATATCTATCAGGTGGAGACGTGTGCATAGCATCTCAATGGCTGTTGAACAGGCACATTTGCAAACTCATTTGATCCAACATTCTCTTGAACATTCCTAAGTGTAGCATTTTTATGCATGCTAACTTTCTTCTTGTGAGTGGAGACGTTAGGAAGTTGGAGGGAGGTAAGGAGATTGAGCACATATTCTTGAACATATTTGACAAATGAATAGATTGTGCTTTCATTCTTCTTCTTCTATGAAGTGTATACATATTATTCTTTCTTGCTGCAAATGTATATATAATTCCCTGCGGATTTATATATAATGCCATGAGGAAGTTGCTGAGTAAGACGAAAGCTAGTGCAGATGTAAGAACTGGAAGAAAAGTTTTCAATTATCGATGTGATTCCTCAACTTGCATTTCCCTATCTAATTCCTCAAATTATATTTATCTCCTAGCTCTATTGTAGGCTACCAGAGATTCTTTTGGGATTCTAAATTGGAATTCTTGGTCGGCTTTCTGCTTGATCTGATATATCCCATCGATTATAAATCTGAATGTACGTAGGATCTTTGATATGTAGCCCATGTTTCTATAAGGATGAATATTTTTTTTCTGACATTTTCTTCAGTTTTATAGGAGATTGACGTTAGATAATTACTGCAAGTGGAGATAATTTCGAACATCCTTTCCAGTCATATATCTGTCTCTACCTCTTTGGGGCATGGACAAATGGAATATTTGGCTTTTACATAGGAGGGTCTTCTTTTGTTTAATCAAGAGATAGAGATAGAGCATGAGAACAAAAGTACTTCACTTTCCACTTCTAGATTGTATATCTCTTATCCAACCTAAGGCTCTCTTTATCTATTTCTTGCATTTTAAAATGGAACTGCTCTGTTTTGACAAAGTAGAGAGTACTTATGTTAGAGAGAGAGAGAGAGTATCTATTCCTTAGGCCACCACCGGAGAGAAGCAGACCACATTGAGAGAATATCTCCTAGAATGAAGGTACACTTTTAGAGAGTGCCAAAATTTGAACTCAAATTCAAATTTGAATGAAACACTTATATATACTCTCTTGTAAAAGTCATGTGCATGATCATTTTTCCCGAGCTCTCCATTGTCATTTACTTTACGTGTAGGGCCTACATTGTAGCCCACCATTCTTCATCATAAGGCTATGATTACCAAGCCTATGACATTGTACAACATTGTTCATTAATACATTATACTTACATTGTTCATCTATGACATCTCTGTTATAGTCATTCTCTACTGTCAACTAGTGCTACTCATATCTCACTCATTTCTCCACCAAATTCAATTATCTACAGCATCCTAGAATTAGCTCCAAGTTATCTACATGCTGACAAAGTTTGAAGCAATTCTATTTAGCCAATTGAGAGATATCTGCGTCGAAGCACTCACTCGTCAATACCTCTTGAGTTTGTAGATCCATCTGGACCCTATCACTTTCATGGAGTCCTTCTTGGGTACCAAGTCCCAAGTATCACTCTCCTTGAGAGCCTCCATTTCTTCATCCATTGCTTCCTTCCATTCTGGTTTAGTAATAGCTTCCTCAAATGTACCTGGTTCTTCATTCAAGATATCCTTTGCAAGATATACAGAGTGCTTGGTTACAAGTGAAGTATCATACCCATACCTAATTGGTTTCTTCTTCTCTCTTGAAGATCTCCTCATAGCTTGAGTTGAGGATTCTGGATTGTCTTCAAGTTGCTTCATCTTCATCTTCCCTTTGGATTTCCAAGCCTTGAATTCTTCAATGTTGATGGTGTCTTCATCATCTGAGCTTGTGTCCTCCTTCTGAGTTGGTTCTTGTCTGATAAGTTTTGGAAAGTCTTCTTCCATATCATAGGGTAGGCTAACTTTCCTGCATTCATTTTCATACCATGAATCATTTTCATCAAAGATAACATCTCTGCTTACCTTGAAGCCTTTGTTTGAGGGGTTATAGAACCTGTATCCTTTCTGATTCAAATCATATCCAATAAAAATACACTTTTCAGCCTTAGGGTCTAGCTTTCCCCTTACCTGTGAGGGAATATGCACATATGCAACACACCCAAAGATCTTGCAATGATCCAGAGATGGTCTCTTACCATGCCAAGCCTCATAGGGTGTCATTCCATCAAGTGTCTTTGATGGCAACCTGTTGATTAAATATGTGGCAGTAGATACACTCTCTGCCCAAAGATAATTTGGTAGTTTTTTCTCATTAAGCATAGACCTAGCTGTCTCCACAATGAGTCTATTCCTCCTTTCAGCTACTCCATTTTGTTCAGGTGAGTACCTTGTGGTAATCTCCCTCTTGATGCCTCTTTCCTGCAAGAATTCTTCAAAGTCATTGGAGAAGTATTCTCCACCACCATCTGACCTTAGTCTCTTCAAATGACTACCTGTTTGATTCTCAACTAATGCAATATACTTTTTGAAACAATTAAATACTTCATCTTTATGTTTCATGAAGTACAAAACAGTCCATCTGCTATAGTCATCAATAAAAGATACATAGTACCTTGATCCAGATATGGATGACTCCTTGCTTGGTCCCCAAACATCTGTATGCACCAATTCCAAGTAGTCTTCATGCATAAAACCCTTTTTGGTATATGGCAATCTGTGTGACTTACCAAATTGACAAGCCCCACACTTGTATATCATGTGTTGCTTGGATACATTAGGTATCCCAAGCACACATTGATCCCTACTCATTTGCTTTATGGTCCTCTCTCCAATGTGACCTAATCTCTTGTGCCACATCTCCAATTCTGATAGGGTTTGGTCCTTATAGTTGTACAAGGCAATATTCTTAGTATCTTCAAGTTCAAAGGTAAACAATCTACCTGACTTCTCTCCCTTGGCTATCCTTCTGAATCCATGTCTTGGATCCTCCACATAAGCACCATGTTGAGTGAACCTGACCTATAGACCTTTTTCAACAATCTGACCTACACTCATCAGATTCTTGGTGATTGTTGGAACATACAATACTCTGCTTAGTAAATTCTGATTACCATCACTTGTTTTGACATTACCTACTTTAACCACTGAATGTTTAGTGTCATCACCTGTCTGCACTTGGTGCTTGCCTTTAGGTTCTTCCAAATCAGAGAGTAAGGCAACATTCCCAGCTACATGGTTAGAGCAACCTGAATCAATATAGAACAAATGATCATCATTGATACCTGATTTAGATGTCATGTTCATAATCAACAAGGAATCATCTTGATCCTCTGCATAATTGTTGTAATCCTTTCTGTTCCTGTATCCTCCTTCATAATTGCCATTGTGATTGTAGCTATTGTTGTAGTTGTTGTTGTAATTATTGTTGTAGCCATGGTAGCCTTGAGATTGATTGAATCTGCCTCTGCCTTGAGAGTATCCTCCTCTTTGGTGACCTCTTCCTCTTTGGTTCTTGTAGTTTTTATAGCATTCATCTGTAGTATGGTTAGACAATCCACAAATATTGCATGGAGATTGGTTATAGGGTCTCCCCCTACCTGACTTACCTCCTCTGCCCCTACCTCTAGATGATCTACCTCTCCCTGCATAGTTTGCTTGGGAGGTGGATCCTTCTTCATCAACCTTCTTGCTTTTACCCTTGTCTTTAGACTTCTTATCAGTATATAGGGCAGAGGGATTGTTACCTTTTGATTGCTCTCCATTCTTTGTGATCTTTGCTTCATGTGTAAAGAGTTGTCCAATCAGAGTTGTTAAATCAGGTGCTTGGATGTCCATGTACAAGTCCATTGCAGTGGTAAAGCTCTCCCACTTGTCATCTGCCTTTAGTCCATTGATCACTTGTCTGACTATTTGCTCTTCTTCAATTTCTTCTCCAACACTTGCAAGTTGATCTGCAATGTCTTTGACTTTGGTGACAAAATCTGAGACACATTGTTTTGATTGCTTCCTAAGAGTTGTAAACTCAATCCATAGCTGATTCTTTCTGGCCCTTGTGCTTGATGAAAAGTATGTTGACAAGGTTTCCCAAGTCTCTTGGGAAGTCTTACAGTTCCTTACATGAGGTAGAAGGAAATCAGAGATAGAGTTTAGAAGATATGACCTTGCCAAAGCATCTTTAGCACACCATTGGTTGAGTCTCTCATGTTCATCCTTTGTAGGTAGGCCTCTGGTTTTGAATGAGGGCAACTCCTCATCTCCTGATATGTATCCATACAAGCTTCTCCCTTGTAGATAGGTCTTCATTCTCAATGACCAAGCCTGGTAGTTATTTCTATCCAATTTGTCAATGAAGGAAGGGAAACCATCACTCATGATTACCTTATTTGCTCTGATACCACTGTTGGAAGTGATGGCTGGGTACAATCAGAAGATCAAGTTGGTGCTGCTAGACCTGCTTCACACCTGCCCTTTTTTCTCTTCAGATATGGTTAGGAGACTCCTTGAGCTTCCAAATGACACCAAGAAACTATATATGTGCTTTACAAATCAATTGTGTAATGATCAAATCAAAACAGATAAGTTTGAACTTTCACAAGTCCAAAAAACTTACTATTCCTGTAATGACACCTGCTCAGTCCTAAGCTCAGTGTGACCAGCACACTTGCAATTGGTTTAATTCCTTCTGGGAGTATTAAATTAACTTAACAAGCTACCATTAGCAAGTTGAATCACTCCAATTAACAAACTATACACTGAGCATGATCTTTAGCAAAATCAGAGACACCCCCGACTTTTTAGGAATAACTCAGAAATATACCAGTGGCTGCTTCGACTGTGATTTCTTCCAATTGGCTGAATAGAATGACTTGAAATTTTGTAGTGTTGTAGAATGCTTTGAGCTGGTTCCAATGAGCTTTGAATCATCCAATTTGGTTCAGTAGATCTTGAGATATGCCCTGTTGAAGTTGACAGACTTTGAAGATGTTCACTCAGAAAAACACAGAGATAATGACTATGAGTATATGTATTGAATCTATCAAATGTACATTCCCATTGGTAAGAGATGTAATGCACAATGGTACTCTGAGGTGTAGGCTAAAGAGTAGCTCTCACACACTCAATAATCTGCTTGGATTAGCCTCGGAAAGAGTGTAACATCCCGCAACTTTTTACATAGTCTTTTATAGGAGTTTTTGAATGAATTTGAATTTGAATTCAAATTAAAGTTCCCTTGATTCTCTCCACTAGACTTAGGGAGATATTCCCTCACCTAAATCATTTACCTTTTCCACGACTCTAGTCTAGTAGGTGTGATTACATAATTGATTAAGTCATATTGACTTTTACATTGGGTAAAGAGTAACAATCAATTAAGCATCTGTTTCTATGGTTCAAATGTATCCTTCATGGGTTCAAACTTTATCTTTCCAAGGTTCTAATTGTCCAAGCTTTATGTTGAGTCTTCAAAGCACAAAACAAAGCCAAGTGTTAAGGCTTGTTTGCACCAACAGTACATAGGCACATTTATGGTGTCATTGGAAAGCTGAGAGGGTCCACTTATCAACTTTGAAGCTTGAAGGGGCTGGTACAAATCAGGATTTTGTAGTACCTACTCATCACTTGAAGTGTACATCCATCTTTCCCAACAGTGGTATCAGAGCAAAGTTAAGGTAAAATGGGAGATGGTTTTCCTTCTTTCATTGATAAATTGGACAGGAACAACTGTTAAGCATGGTCTCTAAGGATGAAGAGATACTTACAAGGAAGGAGCCTCTATGGATACATCTCAAGAGATGAGGACATGCCCATATTCAGAAGCAAAGGGCAACCTACAAAGGGAGAGCATGAAAGACTCAACACATGGTGTGCAAAGGATACACTAGGAAGGTCTTACTTACTCAACTCAATCTCTGATTTTCTTCTTCCATATATTAGGAACTGTAAGACATCCCAAGAGACCTAGGAAATTGTTATACTTTATGGAATATTTGAAATGAAGGTTTAATGCCTTGAGGATTTTAATGTGTTTTGTGTTTTGATTTAGCAGGTGGAGATCCATGAGGGTATGAAAAAGTATGAACGAGTGTGAACTCACATGGATTTATTCAAATACTTTTGGACATATTTAGAAGAGTAGTTTTAGAGAATAAGTTATTTTTAGAAGATAGTTATTTTTAGCTATTTTTGTAAATAAAGCAAGAGCACGCTATTTTTAACGTGACCCTCATGTATCTTCAATTCAAGACATAATATGAATTACCTATAAATACGCATGCTCTCATAGAGTTGTCCATGAGAGCATGTGGAGGGAGATTGGACCCAATCTTGTGTTGTCTCCTTTTGTCTCTTGTCTCTTGTTTATTCTCTGCGTATGTGCATCTGGGGGATTTGATCATCAACAGTGGTAGCAGAGCAAGGAGGTGAATACTTGTGTTATTATATCTAGCAGATCATCTCTGGCCGATTGACATCTAATCTGTCATGAGAAATCACTGGCTCTGACAATATTGAGTGTGCTCTCTTCTTGCTCAACATGCATGGTGCTAACACCATGATGAACATCAGAACGTGATCGATTACAGATGTTGAACAACTATTCTGACATATGCTCTGATTTATGTCTCTTGCGTGCGTCAACTATGACATACTTACGATACCATCTCTTATGAACTATCGCATTGATCTTAATTGATGATACATCAACAATCAACTTAAACTGATCACTGTTTTCCACAACAAAAGATGCTCTGACAACATCAAAAGGGACAAGCATTTTATGGTCTACCATAATGGAAGATAGCTGATGCCGATGCTATTTTAAGAGCTCCTTCTATAGAGTGGCTGCAAGCCATATTTTGATTTCGATTTCCGTTATTTGGAAAGCTTGGATTTTGCTCCTTCATTTTCAACAACCCTCTTTTGAACAATGTTTTGAAGCACCACTTAGGAGAGGCTTGCAAAGTTATTCTGATGGAGTATGGACCATGCTCAGCACCTAGACACACCTACAAATTAGTTATTGAACGCCCAGATAAGTTTTCTTTGTCAATTTATATGCATGGTTGCTCTCTTTCTGCATCGTATTGCATATATGACATGCAAGTTTTTTTTTTCAATGTGGATTCATCTTGTGCATGTATTCTTCTTCCACGGATAGGTAAATATTTTCTTGCACGTTAGCAAGGAGAAAAATCTTAAGTTGTCAGGGTGTGTAATCCCCTTTCAGTTTCTTTATGGATAGATTGTGCCTATAGGCACCAATATCATGAAAATTGTTTGTCCGAATTTTTCCGGTTTTCAAAATTGCGACGTTATGCTGCTAAAAGTTTTAGAAAATTCGTATCCACATGCATTCAAGTATAAAATCATGGTTAGAAAATCGATTGTTATTTTATCATATCACGATATTCATTTTTGTAATCACTTTTGGATTGCATTTAGACTTAAACCATGCTTATCATTCACATTCACATTAAATTTCAGTTTTCCAGTTCCATGCATGTGTTTTTACATGGAACATGCTTATGATTGTTCAGTGATGGGACATGTGATTTGGCCATCCATGTCTATTTTATTCTTATCAATTGAGGTCAGTTGCTCGACAACTGGGGGGCATGTTATACTTTATGGAATATTTGGAATCAAGGTTTAATGCATTGAGGATTTTAATGTGTTTTGTGTTTTGATTTAGCAGGTGGAGATCCATGAAGGTATGAACAAGTATGAATGAGTGTGAGCGCACATGGATTTCTTCAAATAATTTTGGAGATATTTAGAAGAGTAGTTTTAGAGAATAAGTTATTTTTAGAAGATAGTTATTTTTAGCTATTTTTGTAAATACGACAAAAGCACGCTATTTTTAGTGTGGCCCTCATGTATCTTCAATTCAGGACATAATATGAATCACCTATAAATACGCATGCTCTCATAGAGTTTTCCATGAGAGCATGTGGGGGGAGATTGGACCCAATCTTGTTTTGTCTCTTTTTGCCTCTTGTCTCTTGTTTATTCTCTGCGTATGTGCATCTGTGGGATTCCATCATCAATAGAAACATTGTCTTCTTATTTCTCTTCCAACACAAGGGCCAAGAAGAATCAGTTGTGGATTGAATTCACAACTCAAAGGAAGCAACCTAAGCAAGCTATCTCAGAGTATGTGACCAAAGTTAAAGATGTAGCAGATCAATTGGCAAGCATAGGAGAAGAAATTGAAGAGGAGCAGATTGTAAGGCAAGTTATCAATGGTATTAAAGCAGATGACAAATGGGAAAGCTTCACAACTCCCATGGACTTGTACACGGACATGCAGATTCCAGACCTTACCACACTCATGGGGCAACTATTCACCCATGAAGCCAAGCTCAACAAGAATGGAGACTCATCAAGAGGTAATAGCTCTTCTTCCCTATAAACTCATAAGAATAAGTCTAAAGAGAAAGGCAAGAACAAGAAGGTAGAAGATGAAGGAGCTACCTCCCAAGCCAACTATGTAGGAAGAGGTAGATCATCAAGAGGAAGGGGCAGAGGAGGTTAGCAAGGTAGGGGGAGACCCTATAACTCCTCACCATGCAATATTTGTTGTTTATCAAATCATACAACAGATGAGTGTTTCACGAACTTCAAGAATCAAAGAGGTAGAGGTTATCAAAGAGGTGGATACACACAATCAAGAGGCAGATTCAATCACCACCAAGGATATAACAACAACTATAACAACAACGACAATGGCAACTTCCAAGAAGGATACAAATCTAGAAAGGATTACAACAACTACACAGAGGAGCAAGAAGATTCTCTTGTGATTATGAACATGACATCAAAACGAGGTATAAATGATGACCATCTCTTCTACATTGACTCAGGATGCTCAAATCATGTGGGAGGCAATGTAGCTCTTCTCTCTCACCTTGAGGAACCAAAGGGTAAGCATCAAGTACAAATAGGTGATGACACCAAGCACGCAATTATTAAATTTGGAAATGTTAAGACCTCTGATGGGAACAAAAATCTATTGAGTAGGGTTATATATGTACCAACTATTACCAAGAATTTGATGAGTGTTGGACAGATTGTGGAAAAAGGTTTACAGGTTAGATTCAACCAATATGGAGCATTTGTGAAAGATCCCAAGCATGGGTTCAAGAGAATTTCCAAAGGAGAAAAGATAGGTAGACTTTTCACTTTTGAACTTGAGGATACAAGGAACATTGCACTTTATAGTTATAAAGATCAAACATTATCAGAGCTTGAAATTTGGAACAAAAGATTAGGGCATGTAGGTGAAAGGACTTTGAAACAAATATGCAGAGATCACTGTGTGCTTGGGATACCTAATGTATCCAAGAAACACATGATTTATAAGTGTGGTGCTTGTCAGTTTGGAAAGTCTCATAGGTTACCCTTCTCAAGGAAAGGCTACATGCATGAGGACTACCTAGAACTTGTTCATACATATGTATGGGGACCAAGCAAGGATCCCTCAATCTCTGGATCAAGGTATTATGTATCTTTCATTGATGAATATAGTAGGTGGACTGTGTACTACTTTATGAAGCACAAAGATGAAGTATTCAATTTCTTTAAAAAGTATCTCGCACTTGTTGAGAATCAAACAGGGAGAAATCTAAAAAGGCTAAGGTCAGATGGAGGAGCTGAGTACTTCTCAAATGATTTTGACAAAGAACACTCAATTTTGATAAATAGACAAGGAGATATGACCTCTGCAAGTTTGAGGTTTAATGGACACTTTCAGCAGAGGTGAAACGAGAGAACACACACTACTTGCAGAGAATACTACTCTCAGCTCACAAATCCAATGATTATGAAAATTTATAAGAAGAAAGTAGAGAGTAAGAGCTTTACAATGAGCTATCAAACATGTAATTTGGATATATAATGAGGGAGATACAAGCTTTGCAATCTCTGCATACAAAACTACAGTAGCATAGAGATACACATATGCCTCTCTTGGACTTCCCCCAAGATCACGACTTTTCTCCTCTTTTTATAGCATGACAAACTAATCTAAAACCTTCCTAATACATCTAAAATTGTGTTAGACACTTGGGTGGAGGTATTACATGACTCAAGTGCTCAAATAAGCAAAGTATTGATGGACTTTGAGAACTAGCCACATCGACCTTCCACTAGGACACCACAGCAGCTCCCTTGTGAGTCACTAATTTGACTCACCATGTTCTAGAACTCACATGGTATTTTTGCTATCTTTTATGAATAATATGAGCCTTCTTGAAGTATTTGAAGACTTCCCAAAGGTATTTACATAATTTGAAACTTGTACCCTACATAAAACAAATGTTCGCAACATTCTCCCCCTCAGGTTTCAAAGGGTATTTCCTTCATGCCAAGAATATAGTTGAATCTTTGAAGCTTCGGTCCATCCAAGGATTTGGTGAAGATATCTGCAACTTGATCCTTTGTTCCCATAAAAGAAACTTGTACTTCATTGTTTATGGCCTTCTCTCGAACATAATGATAGTGAACCTCTATATGCTTTGTTCTAGCATGAAAGATAGGATTTGAGGTCATATGAATGCTACTCAAGTTATCCCCATATACCAGTGGTACATCAACCTGCACATTCAAGTCATGAAACAACTTTTTAAACCACATAACTTCAGTAGTAGCCAATGCTAAACTTCTATACTCAGTCTCTGTAGAAGATAAAGCAACTGTAGGTTGTTTCTTTGAACTCCATGTTAATGTCTTGTTTCCTGCTATTACCACATATCCACTTGTGGATCTTCTGTCATCTTTGCTTCCAGCCCAATCTGCATCACTAAAGACTTTAAGAGTTAGATCAACATCATGACTATAAAATAATCCTTCGTTCATGGTACCTTTCAAATACCTAAGCACTCTTTTCGCTGCATGCATATGAGGTACTCTAGGTTCATGCATAAACTATGACAATACTCCCACTGCATAGCATATATCAGGTCTAGTTTTTGTTGCATAAATCAAAGATCCTACCATGGATCTATACACATTCATATCATGCAACTCATCACCTTCCTTTGCACTCAAACTTTACATTACATTCCATTGGAGTAGAAACAAATTTACATTCCTGCATACCAAACCTTTTCAACATATCACATATATACTTTCTCTGTATCAACCACATACCTTCATCGCCATACACAATTTCAATCCCAAGAAAGTATCTAAGCAAACCAAGATCTGAAATTTTAAATTCCTTTCCCAAATTACCTTTTATCTCATCAATTGCTTTTGCATCATTCCCTGTGATCAACAAGTCATCCACATAAATGCATACATAGACACACATGCCATCTACATGTTTTACATAAAGTGAAGGATCAGCATGACTGGCTGTGTATCCTTGCAGCATAAGATACTTTACCAACCTTGCATTCCATGTCGTTGGTGCCTGCTTAAGACCATACAATGCCTTCTTTAACCTGCATACATGATTAGGACATTTTGCATCCACATAACCATCTGGTTGTGACATATACACTTCTTTTTAACTCATCATTAAGAAAGGCATTATTAATATCAAGTTGATATATATTCCACCTTTTACTTGCAGCTAAAGCCAACAAAGTTCTCACCGTTGCCATGTTTGCTACTGGACTAAATGTCTCCTCATAGTCCAATCCTTGAGTTTGATTATATCCTTTTGCTACAAGTCTAGCCTTATATCTTGACACACTACCATCACTATTTCTTTTAATCTTAAACCCACTTGCAACCAATTACCTTTTGCTTTGGTGTCTTTGGAACTAAATTCCAAGTCTTGTTATCCGGTAGTGCTTCCATTTCTTCGCTCATTGCTTTCTCCCACTTTTCATCTCCTTTTGCCTCATCATAACATGTGGGTTCATTTTCCTGCTCAACTTTTGTCATAAAAGCATAATGAGTATTCATGAAAGATTCATACGTATACCTTTGAGGTTGCTTACTCACTCTTGAAGTTCTTCTTACCTCCAATGTAGATGCTCTTCCTTTCTTATTAGGAACCTTTGATGATTCTCCATAGTCACATACATCACTAATTTCCTCTCCTTCATCATTAACTTCAACAAGTTTGAATTTACCTTTACTTTTAACACTAGGAGGTGAATCTTGCCTTAATCTTCCATTGAAAGGTAGCTCTCTTTCTTCATCCAAACCACTTTTCTCATCACTTAAACTTCTTGTGGGCTGAGGTAAGCACTCATCTCCTTCACCTGTATCTTCTTCATCTTCATTTATGACATGCAAACTTTTCTTATCTACATACCATGAAAGTGATTCATTAAAATTTACATCTCTTGAAACAACCACCTTATTGGTATGAGGATTATAACATCTATATCCTCTTTGAGTATCTGCATAACCAATAAATATACACTTTTCTAATTTCACATCAAGTTTTGATCTCACAGATGCATACCATAAGAGAAATAGTTTGTATGATTTGGGTTTACCTTGAATGTAAACAATCTACCTTGTTTTTGACCTCTAGCAATTAACCTCCTTTGCTTTGGATCCTCAATGAAGCAACCTGCATGATTAAATCTTATTTGCAAACCTTTTTCTACCATTTCATCAACTGACATCAAATTCTTAGTGATCGTTGGCACATAAAGTACATCCTTCAAGCAATTTGTCTTGCTCTTATCCTGCATAACATCTCCAACCTGCATAATTTTATGTGTTGTATCATCTCCTGTTTCAACATGACCTTTACATGAAGGATTATGCATATTAGAAAACCATGAAGCATCATGTGACATATGATTAGAGCAACCACTATCTACATACCATACATCACTATTGCAATTCATCTTAGTTTCTACATTCATCATAAGAAGAGAATCATAATCATCACTTTTACCTTCAACTGCATAATTTCCTTGTTGTTTACCTCTTCTTGAATAGCCTCCTCTTCGATTACCACCTTGATTATTTTCATTTTGATAACAATCTTTGGCATAGTGTCCATACCTTCCACATATATAGCAATTGTTGTTATCTTCACTCCTTTGTCTTTGATTGTAGTTGTAGTTGCCTCTCGTACCTCTCACGCTTGATCTTCCTCTTCCTCTTGTGTTGAAGAAGCCACTTGAAGTCCCTTGATCATCGCTCCTTCTTCCTCGACCTCTATTTGAACCTCTTCTTCCTCTGTTTCCACCTCTTGATGATCCTACATAAAGAGCTTGTCCTTGAGATCCTTTTTTATTTGAAGTAGAGCCATTTAGATTCATCTCCTCCGTGACCATAAGAGCAACAAGCTGATCAAAGTCTAGTAATTCTCCTCTAACATGAACTGAAGTAATGAATGGTTTCCATCTCTCATCATCCTTGAGTCCGTTGAGAGTATGTGCAACCAAGTCGTCGTCCTCCACATGAGCTTGAATTGATCCTAGTTGATCTGCAATCTCTTTAACCTTCAACAAGTAATCATTGATCGATGTCCTTGTATCTTTCTTTATGTTATTCAACTCATTTTTGAGTTGAATCTTCCTTGCTCTTGTACCTGTAGCATACAACCTTTCCAATGCAAGCCAAACATCTCTACTTGTGTCTAGATCTTGTATGTGTCCTACCATTGAATCTTGAATATTTTGTGATAAAATGAATATAACCCTTTTGTCTCTTTCATTCCAAAGTCTAAACTCTCTCAAATGTTGTTGATTTGGATCCTCTGGTAATATAGGTTTGATATCCGTTCCATCAATCAAACCATACAAGCCTCTACCTTGCAAGTATGCTGTGATTCTAAATCGCCATGCTTGATAGTTGTTCTTATCAAGCTTCTCTATTTGTGCATGTTGATCGCCCATTGTGTAAATACTAAACTTCCTCCGTTAACCCTCCTTTTGCATATGTGTGATAAGAATAAGTATGAGATTTATCTTTGTTATAAAGTTTATGCACCTTTCTTTGCTTGGATGTTGCTTGAGATGCTTCCTTGCTATCTCCTTCTACCTTTGTGTAGTGTCGATGATGAACCTCTTCTCCAATAGCTTCAAATTCTTCATCAAGGTATTATAACCTTCTCCAAGCTTCACTTCCTTGCTCTGATACCAATGTTGGAGTTTATTGACCTCCAAAATATAGCAAGAAGTAGGTGGAACCCCCTAGGAACAAGTTGACCTTCTCACAAACTTCATCACAGAAAACCAGTCATGCTTGCAGAGCTAAATTTTCTCTAATGGATTAGAATTTTCTAAAACTTTTTTAACCACATACACTAGAAACCAAGAGATTTCCAATGAGCCAAAGAACACTCAATTTGGATAAATACACAAGGAGATATGACCTCTGCAAGTTTGAGGTTTAATGGAGACCTTCAGCAGAGGTAAAACCAGAGAACACACACTACTTGTAGAGCGTACTGCTCTCAGCTCACAAATCCAATGATTATGCAAATTTACACGAAGATAGTAGATAGTAACAGCTTTCAAATGAGCTATCAAACATGTAATTTGGATATATAATGAGGGAGATACAAGCTCTGCAATCTCTTCATACAAAACTACAGCAGCATAGAGATACACATATGCCTCTCTTGGACTTCCCCCAAGATCATGACTTTTCTCCTCTTTTTATAGCATGAAAAACTAATCTAAAACCTTCCTAACACATCTAAATTTGTGGTAGACACTTGGGTGGAGGTAGTACATGACTCAAGTGCTCAAATAAGCAAAGTATTGATGGACTTTGAGAACTAGCCACATCGACCTTCCACTAGGACACCACTGAAGCTCCCTTGTGACTCACTAATTTGACTCACCATGTTCTAGAACTCACGTGGTATTTTTGCTATCTTTTATGAATAATATGAGCCTTCTTAAAGTATTTGAAGACTTCCCAAAGGTATTTACATAATTTGAAACATGTACCCTACATAAAACAAATGTTCGCAACAGATCTTTAGATGTGTAGCATATGTGCATATTCCCTCTCAGATAAGAGGTAAGCTAGACCCTAAGGCAGAGAAGTGCATCTTCATTGGATATGATCTAAATCAGAAAGGTTACAGGTTCTACAATCCTTCAAACAAGGGATTCATGGTTAGTAGAGATGTTGTCTTTGATGAAAATGACTCTTGGTTTGATAGTGAATGCAGAAAGGTAAAACTACCTTATGACTTGGAAGAGGAGTTTCCAAGACTTACTAAGGAGGAGCCTAGTCAGAATGAAGACACCAATTCAGATGATGGACATCATTAACCTTGAAGAGTTCAAGGCATGGAGGTCCAAAGGTAAACTCAAGATGAAGAAATTAGAAGATATACTTGAATCTTTTAATCAAGCAATCATAAGATCACAGAGGGAGAGAAAGAAACCAATCAGATATGGGTATGACACTTCTCTTGTTACTAAGCATTCTATTTATATTGCAAAAGATTTATCAATTGAAGAACCAACATCATATGAAGAAGCTAAGACCAAGGCAGAATGGAAGGAAGCTATGGATGAGGAGATTGAAGCACTCAAGGAGAGTGATACTTGGGAACTAGTACCAAAGAAGGATTCTATGAAGGTAATTGATTCTAGATGGATATATAAGAGAAAAAGAAATTCTGATGGATCAATAAGCAGGTACAAAGCTAGACTTGTGGCTAAGGGTTTTTCACAAACCCAAGGCATTGACTATCAGGAAATCTTCTCACCTGTGGCCAAAATGCCAACCATTAGGGTTTTCTATGGCTGCATCAAAGAATTGGAACATGTATCAATTGGATGTAAAAAATGCATTTATGAATGGCTGGATTTCAGAGGAGGTGTACATGTCACAACCTCTTGGCTATGAGGATCCAAACAAGGTAACATATGTATGCAAATTGAACAAAGCTCTTTATGGATTGAAGCATGCACCTAGGGCATGGAACCATAGGTTGACCACATATCTTCAGGACCAAGGTTTTGTCATGAGTAAAGCAGATACTTCTCTATTCATCAAGAGAAGTAATTCAAAGGTAATATACCTATGTGTATGTGTTGAAGATATCATACTTACAGGTAATGATGCTAATGGCATCAAACAGATCAAGAATCAGATGTTGAAGGAGTTCAAAATTAGTGACTTTGGATCACTAAAATACTTTCTTAGACTTGAGTTAATCTATATTAAATCTGGCATTTACATTACTCAGAGAAAGTACATATAGGATATGTTGAAGAAGTTTGATTTGCAGGATGCCAAAGTTGCAAGGACTCCAATGGAGGTAAACCTAAAATTAAGTGCTCGTGAAGGTGATGTACTTGATGATATTACAGGTTATCAAAGCATAGTGGGAAGCTTGAATTATGCTACCTTGACAAGGATAGACATTTCTTATGGAGTAAGTGTGCTAAGTCAGTTTATGCACAAGCCTAGGGCACCTCACTTGGAGGCTGCCAAAAGGATCTTGAAGTACCTCAAGGGTACTCAACATCATGGTTTGTATTTTCCTTATACATCAAACTTGGACATTAAGATTTATTCAGATGCAGATTGGGCAGGATGCAAAGATGATAGGAGTACCTCAGGGTATCTTTCATTTGCAAGAGATAAGTCAATATCATGGTCTTCAAAGAAGCAACCTACTGTTGCTTTATCATCTACAGAGGCAGAGTATAGAGGTTTGGCCAATGCTACTCAAGATGCCATATCGATCAGATTGTTGTATACAGAATTGGGTTTACATACTACATCTCCAATGATCTTGGGAGATAATACAAGTTCATTACACCTTGCAGCTAATCTTATTTATCATGCTAGGACCAAGCATATCGAGGTCCATTATCACTATGTGAGAGAAAAGTTACTAAGCAAGGATATTCAACTAGCTTATGTATCAACTAACATGCAATGTGCAGATTTGTTGACTAATGCTTTAGATGGTACAAAACTTTGCAGGTTCAAATCAATGATTGGATTGCAGGATGTTCATGAAGACTAGAAGTGAATACCAAGCCAAAATGTTTGGCTTGAGGGGGAGCTATTGGTGCAAATCACAAGCCTACACATTTGGCTTGTAGCTCATACACATATGAAGTTCCATTGAAACCATTACTAGTGGAGAATTACTTCTTTACCTTTCTAAAAGTCATTTCTTGACTTGAGAATATTTGTAACTACCTACAAAAAGTCATGGAATTGATTAGTTGGAAGGTTAACAGCCACATTGAGAGAATATCTCCTAGAATGAAGCTACACTTTTAGAGAGAGCAAAAATTTGAACTCAAATTCAAATTTGAATGAAACAGTTATATATACTCTCTTGTAAAAGTCGCGTGCATGATCATTTTTTTCGAGCTCTCCATTGTCATTTAGTTTATGTCTAAGGCCTACATTGTAGCCTACACCATTCTTCATCATAAGGCTATGATTACCAAGCCTATGACATTGTACAACATTATTCTTTAATACATTATACTTACATTGTTCATCTATGACATCTCTGTTATAGTCATTCTCTATTGTCAACTAGTGCTACTCATATCTCACTCATTTCTCCACCAAATTCAATGATCTATAGCTTCTTGGAATCAGCTCCAAGTTATCTACGTGCTGACAAAGTTTGAAGCGATTCTATTTAGCCAATTGAGAGATATCTGTGTCGAAGCACTCACTAGTCAATACCTACAGAGGTCCTAAAAAATCGGGGGTAATGATTAACTTGCTAAGTTGATATCCCTATGCATAGTTGATCATTTCAAGTGATTCCACTTGGAATCATTAGCTTACTAAGCTAATTGGATACTCCTCAAAGGAATTTTTCCAATTCTTACTGTACTGGTTGTACTGAGCATTACAAGCAGCAGGTGTATCATCCAAAATAGAAGGTTTTCTTGCATCCTTCTATTTAGAAGTAGTCTATTTTGATCCAATCTTTACATACATCATTTGTAAAGTACATAGACAATTTTATGGTGTCTTTGGAAAGCTAAGAGGGTCCCTTGATCAACTCTGAAGCTTGAAGGGGCTGGTACACAACAAGATTTGGCAGTACCTACTCATCACTTGAAGTGTGCACCATCTTTCCCAACATAACTTGTATTTATCCCATTGACTATTCTCTATAATGAAGTAAATATTCTATCCACCCATCAACCATGATTTATTCGTATATGGTTTTCTTGATATTCTTATTATTTAACTTCTTTATGATTAGATTTGGCTATTAGTCCTCCTTTAAATACTTGTATAATCGCATTTTTATTTCTTCTTATTTTATATCTGGTATAATCTATCTATCTATCTATCT
>CM035423.1:119878418-119880918 GCA_020310875.1 Ceratopteris richardii | reverse complement strand
GTCATCTAGAGGAAGAGGCAGAGGAGGTAAGTCAGGTAGGGGGAGACCCTACAACTCATCACCTTGCAACATCTGTGGGTTGTCAAATCATACCACAGATGAATGCTACAAGAACTATAAAAACCAGAGAGGAAGAGGCTACTCAAGAGGTGGATACTCTCAAGGAAGAGGCAGATTCAACCACAATCAAAGCTACAATGGGTACAACAACCAATACAACAACAATTACAACAACAACCACAATGGAAGCTACCAAGGTGGATTCAGAAATAGAAGAGACTACAACAACTACACAGAGGAGCAAGATGACTCCTTATTGATCATGAATATGACCTCAAAGATAGGTACAAATGATGATCATTTATTTTATATTGACTCAGGATGTTCTAACCATGTAGCTGGCAATGTGGCATTGCTTTCTGATTTGGAAGAGCCCAAGGGCAAACATCAGGTACAAACAGGTGATGACACTAAACACTCTGTTGTCAAAGTTGGAAATGTGAAGACATGTGATGGTAATCAGAACCTATTAAGCAGGGTACTCTATGTACCAACAATAACTAAGAATTTGATGAGTGTTGGTCAGATTGTGGAGAAAGGTTTGCAGGTCAGATTCACACAACATGGAGCATATGTGGAGGACCCAAAACAAGGATTCAGGAGGATAGCCAAAGGGGAAAAATCAGGTAGATTATTTACATTTGAGCTAGAAGATACAAAAAATATTGCTTTGTATAACTATAAGGATCAGACACTCTCAGAGTTAGAGATATGGCATAAAAGACTAGGGCACATAGGTGAAAGGACTATCAAGCAAATGTGCAGGGATCAGTGTGTGCTTGGGATACCTAATGTATCCAAGCAACACATGATTTACAAATGTGGATCATGTCAATTTGGTAAGTCTCACAGATTACCCTACTCAAGAAAAGGTTTCATGCATGAAGACTACCTAGACTTGGTACACACAGATGTTTGGGGACCTAGCAAGGACCCTTCCATTTCTGGTTCAAGGTATTATGTGTCCTTCATTGATGACTATAGCAGATGGACCATTCTGTACTTTATGAAGCATAAAGATGAAGTGTTTAATTGTTTCAAAAAGTATCTTGCACTTGTTGAGAATCAAACAGGTAGAAGCTTGAAGAGGTTAAGATCAGATGGTGGAGGAGAATACTTCTCCAATGAGTTTGAAGATTTCTTGCAGGAAAGAGGCATCAAGAGGGAGATCACTACCAGATACTCACCTGAACAAAATGGGGTAGCAGAAAGAAGGAATAGACTTATAGTGGAAACAGCTAGGTCTATGCTCAATGAGAAAAAGTTGCCAAATTACCTATGGGCAGAGAGTGTGTCCACTGCCACCTATCTCATCAATAGGTTGCCATCCAAATCACTTGATGGTATGACACCATATGAAGCATGGCATGGTAAGAGACCCTCTCTAGATCACTGCAAAATCTTTGGATGTGTAGCATATGTGCATATTCCTTCACAGGTAAGAGGAAAGCTAGACCCAAAGGTAGAGAAATGTATCTTCATTGGTTATGATTTGAACCAAAAGGGATACAGATTCTATAACCCCACAAACAAAGGGTTCAAGGTAAGCAGAGATGTCATATTTGATGAGAATGACTCATGGTATGAGAATGAATGCAGGAAAGTAAGTCTACCTTATGACATGGAGGAAGATTTTCCAAAGCTTACCAAGGAAGAGCCAACACAGCAAGAAGATTCAAGCTCAGATGATGATACCATCAACCTTGAAGAGTTCAAGGCTTGGAAATCCAAAGGAAAGATGAAGATGAAGCAATTGGAGGACAAGGCAGAAACTTCCACTCAAGCTATGAGAAGATCTCAGAGAGAGAAGAAGAAACCTATCAGATTTGGGTATGACACATCACTTGTAACTAAACATTCTGTATACCTTGCAAAAGATTTGTTGAATGAAGAACCAGGTACCTATGAAGAAGCAATTACAAAGCCAGAATGGAGAGAAGCAATGGATGAGGAGATAGAAGCCCTAAAAGAGAGTGATACTTGGGACTTGGTACCCAAGAAGGAGACTATGAAGGTAATTGGATCCAGATGGATCTACAAATTGAAGAAGAATTCAGATGGGACAATTAACAGGTACAAAGCTAGGTTGGTAGCCAAGGGTTTTGCACAAACCCAAGGCATTGATTATGAGGAGACATTTTCTCCTGTGGCCAAGATGCCAACTATCAGAGTATTGGTGAGTGTAGCTGCATCCAAGAATTGGAACATGTACCAATTGGATGTGAAGAATGCATTCCTAAATGGATGGATATCTGAAGAAGTCTACATGTCACAACCACCTGGCTATGAAGATCCAAGAAAGGTACATTATGTGTGTAAATTGAAGAAAGCTCTCTATGGTTTGAAGCAGGCACCTAGAGCATGGAACTACAGATTGACCACCTACCTCCAAGACCAAGGATTTGTGATGAGCAAAGCAGACACTTCTCTATTCATAAAG
>CM035423.1:119825001-119827501 GCA_020310875.1 Ceratopteris richardii | reverse complement strand
TCATATTATTCACAATTTATTGATCTCTCCTACTCATCACTTATTGGTTATTCTTAGGCGTTTTCTTGTTATCTATAATAGTTAATATGCTTCCCGTGAGAGTTAATTTTCCTTCATTCGTATTTATTCATTAATGCCTTATTTCTTTAGTCTTCCTTCAAACATAAATGTGTCAATACTTCTTTCACAGTCAAGTGCTATATCCGAGATTGGGACAAGGTTCACATATTTCCAACTGCTGATAGATTCTAAATTACTACATCTTTTCCAATACCCTTGAATGTCGTGAAAACAATAACATGCCGCCCATATTTGGGTATCCACAAGTAGAACGGAGAGAATGGACATGTGGTATTCCTTCATAGCTCCATGTTACCTCTTTGTTTACGTCATTGAGACCCACCTCCAAAAAAATATGATTCACTTCTCTAATCTGAGATTTGTACACCACTGATGCACCTATTGGCAAATGCTGTCTCAAGTAGGAAACGACATTAGTAGTGCACTTCAATGGAGCTCCATCCTATTTAAGTTGTTCATGGGTCAGCACCCTCTTTACAATTGCACCTCTACCATCATGTTCTCCTTTGCCGTGTCGAGATTCAAAGAAGTTCCAAACCATTGACATACTAGCCATTTGTGGCCATCTTCCTACAAAGTAGAAGGGGCGTTTAGCTTTGAACTATGATGCTGCACCATCTGACCATACCATACCCAATGTTGATGGTCGGTTGCTAGCTTCATGTCCTTCAACCATTTCCAATGAAACTGAAAACAATGTTGAATAGAGAGTATATCATGTTTCTTGTCATTATAAATGAAGAGATGAATCACCTTCTTTACTTCTCCTTCATTGCAAAAATATGTGATATGAACAAAAATTGTAACCTGCACAGACCACTAGTGCATAGATTGAATTTCATTTTTCTCCCTAAATATGTAGTTCTCTGCAAAATCCATGACTGAGACAACAACATTACTAAGAAAATTAGTGACACTTATCTTGAATTGGGCTACCTTCCATTGATAAATAAAATTATGTTTGATAAATTTCTTTACAAATTTTTGAAACAGAAGCACAAGATCTCCAAAACTCATCTCCTTTTTCATGAGGTCCTTTCTTTTCCATAGCTTGTAGTCATACAAAGTTTCAATGCCTTGAAATATTTTTACATCTACTTTGATGGAATCTGAAATCTCCTTTGGGTACCATTGAAACTTTTAAGGGCCATAATCAACACACAAATCCACGACACATTGGTATTGGTGATAGGTCAAATCATGAGATCGAGAACAAAGTACATCATCGATGATATTGTTTATAGTATTATATGAATGTGATGATACAATACAAACTTCCCTGTCACCTACATTACATATTGAGCAAACACAATTGCAAAATGAAGCATGGAGACCAACGCTATGATACCATAGCTGGTTAATTGCATCTATAAGACAAGACAACTAAACATGGTAAATACAACCACAAGTGAATTTTTCCTTAAGGCATTTGACAAAAAATGGCTTCAATTTTTCAAATGTCCGAAGTTGAACTTGAATAGAAGGATGAGATGCTAGAGTTGAATGAACAATTCCACCCACACCAGTGGATAAGTCAAATTAGTATATAATTATCAAGCAAAAGTAATAGAAACTATTAGTAGCTAAAAATATAAGCTAACAAATGCTTTCAAGAAGTGATATAAGCTTTTAAGAAGTAAATAACTTTCACAAAATAATAAAAGTTGTTAATAGCTAAGAAATGTAAGCTAATCAGTATTATTAGCTAATACTCAGAATTATAAGCTAAAGCTAGCTAATAGAACAAGTTAGTGATAACTAATAAGTAACTAGCTTTAGCTAATAAATAACTAATAAGTAACTAAGTGATAGTTAATAATTAAAAAGTAACTAGTATTAGCTAATAAGTAACTAACAGATTAGAATCTAATCAATAGTATTAGCTATTACATGAGAATTGTAAGCTATTAATGAGTATTATAAGCTAAAGCTAGCTAATAGAACAAGTTAGTGATAGCTAATAAGTACAAAGCTTTTAAGAAGTAACTAATAAGTAACTAAGTGATAGCTAATAAGTAATAAGTAACTAGCTATAGCTAATAAGTAACTAGCTTTAGCTAATAAGTAACTAAGTGATAGCTAATAAATAATTAGTAACTAGTACTAGATATGTGACATTAGAATTATAAGCTCTTAAAAGCTTTTGATCAGTATTATGAGCTAAATAGCTAATAAAACACGTTAGTGATAGCTAATAAGTAATATAAGATAAGACTAGCTAAAAAAACAAGTTAGTACTAGCTAATAAGTAATATAAGCTAATGCTAGCTAATAAAATATGTTAGTGATAGTTAATAAGTAATATAAGCTAATGCTAGCTAATCAAATAACCAAACACTAGTTAATAAGTAATATAAGCTAACAATAGCTTATAAACACTATTATAAAGTCATAATTGCTAAATAATATATGGTAGCCA
>CM035423.1:119777501-119820001 GCA_020310875.1 Ceratopteris richardii | reverse complement strand
TCTCCACTTATACATTCTAATTTCCATGAATCCAATCAAGTAGGTGTGATCATTTACATGCCAAGTCATTTAGACTTTTACAAGGGGTAAAGAAGTAGGAACTTATAAGCATAAGTTCACATGGTCCTTTCTTCAAGTGAATTAAGCTTCCAAGGTTTCAAAACCAAGTTTCCAAGGTTTCAAAACCAAGTTTCCAAGGTTCCAAGCCAAGTGTGAAGGCTTGAATTGCACCAACAGCTCCCCCTCAAGCCAAACACTTTGGCTTAAGTCTTCATCTTCAATCTTCAATCACATCTTGCAATCCAATCATGGATTTGAATCTGCATAACTTGTTTCCATCCAAAGCTTTAGTAAGTAAATCTGCACATTGCATATTAGTGGACACATAAGTCCATTGAATATCTTTGCTTAGCAACTTTTCTCTCAAATAGTGGTAATGAACCTCTATGTGCTTTGTCCTAGCATGATATATTGGATTAGCTGCAAGATGAAGAGAGCTTGTGTTATCTCCAAAGATAATTGGAGGCCTTGTGTATAGGCTTAACTCTGTATACAAAAGCTTTAACCAAATAGCTTCTTGAGTGGCATTGGCTAGCCCTCTATATTCTGCTTCAGTAGATGACAAAGCTACTGTAGGTTGTTTCTTGGCTGACCAAGAAATAGGTTTATCACCTGCAAAACATATGTATCCTGATGTGCTTCTCCTATCATCCTTGGATCCTGCCCAATCTGCATCTGAATATACTTTAATGTCAATATCTGATGTATAAGGAAAGTACAAACCCTGGTTCTGAGTTCCCTTTAGATACTTCAAGATCTTCTTTGCTGCCTCTAGGTGAGGTACCCTTGGTTTGTGCATGGATTGGCTTAGCACACTAACTCCATATGCTATGTCAATTCTGGTTAAGGTAGCATAATTCAAACTACCAACCATACTTTGGTATCCTGTAATGTCTTGGACTTCATCAGCTTCATGAGCACTAAGCTTTAGGTTGACTTCCATAGGAGTACTTGAGACTTTAGCTTCCTGCAAATTAAACTTCTTCAACATGTCTTGAATATACTTCTTCTGAGTAATGAAGATACCTGAATTTGTATAAATCAATTCAAGACCTAAGAAGTATTTTAATAATCCAAGATCATTGATCTTGAATTCCTTCATCATCTGTCCTTTGATGTGTCTAATCCCACTGACATCATTACCTGTAATGATGATGTCATCAATATAAACACACAAGTAGATTACCTCTGTACTACTCCTCTTTATGAATAGAGATGTGTCTGCCTTACTCATCACAAATCCTTGGTCTTGGAGATATGTTGTCAACCTGTAGTTCCATGCTCTAGGTGCCTGCTTCAATCCATATAGAGCCTTCTTCAATTTACAAACATAATTTACCTTCTTGGGATCTTCATAGCCAGGTGGTTGTGACATGTAGACTTCTTCAGATATCCATCCATTCAAGAAAGCATTCTTGACATCTAATTGGTACATGTTCCAACTCTTGGATGCAGCTACACTCACCAAAATTCTGATTGTTGGCATCTTAGCCACAGGAGAGAATGTCTCCTCATAATCAATGCCTTGGGTTTGTGCAAAACCCTTCGCTACCAACCTAGCTTTGTACCTATTGATTGTACCATCAGAGTTCCTCTTTAGTTTGTAGATCCATCTGGATCCTATCACCTTCATAGAATCCTTCTTGGGTACCAAGTCCCATGTGTCACTCTCCTTGAGAGCCTCTATTTCTTCATCCATAGCTTCTTTCCATTCTGTTTTTGTGATTGCCTCCTCATATGAACCTGGTTCTTCATTCAACAAATTCTTTGCAAGGTATACAGAATGCTTAGTTACAAGAGAAGTGTCATACCCATATCTGATAGGCTTCTTACTTTCTCTCTGAGATCTCCTCATTGCTTGAGTTGAGGATTCTGGTATATCCTCTAGCTTCTTCATTTTCATCTTTCCTTTGGACTTCCATGCCTTGAATTCTTCAAGGTTAATTGTGTCATCATCATCTGAGCTTGATTCTTCTTTCTGGATTGGTTCCTCTTTGGTGAGCTTTGGGAAATCTTCTTCCATATCATAAGGTAGACTAACCTTCCTGCATTCATTCTCATACCATGAGTCATTCTCATCAAAAATGACATCTCTGCTTACCTTGAAACCTTTGTTTGAGGGGTTGTAGAATCTGTACCCTTTCTGGTTCAAGTCATAACCAATGAAGATACATTTTTCAGCTTTAGGGTCTAGCTTTCCCCTTACTTGTGAGGGAATATGCACATATGCAATACAACCAAAGATTTTGCAATGATCCAATGATGGTCTCTTACCATGCCAAGCTTCATATGGTGTCATTCCATCAAGTTTCTTTGATGGCAACCTGTTAATGAGATAGGTGGCAGTAGATACACTCTCTGCCCAAAGATAATTTGGCAACTTCTTTTCATTAAGCAACCTAGCTATTTCTACAATGAGTCTATTCCTTCTTTCAGCTACCCCATTTTGTTTAGGTGAGTACCTTGTAGTTATTTCCCTCTTGATGCCTCTTTCCTGCAAGAAGTCTTCAAATTCATTGGAGAAGTATTCACCTCCCCCATCTGACCTTAGTCTTTTCAAGTTTCTACCTGTTTGATTTTCCACTAGTGCAAGATATCTTTTGAAACAATTAAACACTTCATCTTTATGCTTCATAAAGTATAACACAGTCCATCTCCTATAATCATCAATGAAGGACACATAGTACCTTGATCCTGAAATGGATGGCTCCTTGCTAGGTCTCCAAACATCTGTATGCACCAATTCCAGATAGTCTTCATGCATAAAACCTTTCTTTGAATAGGGTAATCTGTGTGACTTACCAAATTGACAAGCTCCACACTTGTATATCATGTGTTGCTTGGATACATTAGGTATCCCAAGCACACATTGATCCCTGCACATTTGTTTTAAGGTCCTTTCACCTATATGACCTAACCTCTTGTGCCATATTTCTAATTCTGAAAGTGTTTGATCCTTGTAATTGTATAAAGCAATGTTCTTTGTGTCCTCTAGCTCAAAAGTAAACAATCTACCTGATTTTTTCTCCCTTGGCTATCCTTCTGAATCCATGTCTTGGGTCCTCTACATATGCTCCATGTTGAGTGAACCTGACCTGTAAACCTTTTTCCACAATCTGACCTACACTCATTAAGTTCTTGGTGATAGCAGTGGGACATAAAGTACTCTGCTCAATAAGTTCTGATTACCTAGTCTTTACATTACCAATCTTTACAACAGAATGCTTAGTATCATCACCTGTTTGTACCTGATGTTTGCCCTTGGGTTCCTCAAGATTAGAGAGTAGTGCCACATTGCCAGCTACATGGTTAGAACACCTTGAATCAATATAGAATAAGTGATCATCATTGATACCTGATTTTGAAGTCATATTCATGATCAATAGGGAGTCATCTTGCTCCTCTGTGTAGATGTTGTAATCCCTTCTATTTCTGAATCCACCTTGGTAGTTACTATTGTGGTTGTGGTTGTAATTGTTGTTGTACTGATTGTTGTATCCATTGTAGCCTTGGTGTTGGTTGAATCTGCCTCTACCTTGAGAGTATCCACCTCTTTGATGGCCTCTTCCTCTCTGATTCTTATAGTTTCTGTAGCACTCATTTGTAGTATGATTAGATAGACCACATATATTGCATGGTGATGAATTGTAGGATCTCCCCCTACCTGGCTTACCTCCTCTGCCTCTTCCTCTTGAAGATCTACCTCTCCTTGCATAGTTTGCTTGGGAGGTAGAGCCTTCTTCATCAACCTTCTTACTTTTACCTTTGTCTTTAACCTTCTTATCAGTGTATAAAGCAGAGGGGTTGTTACCTTTTGATTGCTCTCCATTCCTTGTAAGCTTTGCTTCATGTGTGAAGAGTTGACCAATCAGAGTTGTTAGATCAGGAGCATGTATGTCCATGTATAGGTCCATTGCTGTGGTAAAGCTCTCCCATTTGTCATCAGCTTTTAGTCCATTCATTACCTGCCTTACTATTTGTTCCTCTTCAATCTCCTCTCCAATACTTGCAAGCTGGTCTGCAATGTCTTTGACCCTAGTGACAAAGTCTGAAACTGATTGCTTTGATTGCTTCCTAAGAGTAGTGAATTCAATCCATAGTTGATTCTTTCTGGCCCTTGTACTTGATGAAAAATATGTTGACAAGGTTTCCCAAGTTTCTTGGGAAGTCTTGCAATTCCTTATGTGAGGTAAAAGGAAATCAGATATAGAGTTAAGAAGGTAAGACCTTGCCAATGCATCTTTTGCACACCATGTGTTGAGCCTTTCTTGTTCATCCTTGGTGGGTAGTCCTCTTGCTTTGAATGAGGGCAATTCCTCATCTCCTGAGATGAATCCAAATAAGCTCCTTCCTTGTAGATAGGTCTTCATCCTTAGAGACCAAGCTTGGTAATTGTTCCTGTCCAATTTGTCAATGAATGAAGGAAAACCATCTCCCATGTTACCTTGTTTGCTCTGATACCACTGTTGGGAGAGGATGGTTGGATGCACTCAGAGATTGAGTAGGTGCTGCTAAACCTGCTTCACACCAGCCCTCTTTGACTCCAAGAATGCTTAGTACACTTGATTAGCTTCCAAATGATACCAAGATAGCATATATGTACTTTGCAAATGATATGTGTAATGATCAAATCAAAACAGACTACTTGAGACTTCAACAATCCAAGAAAACTTGCTATTTTGGTAATGACACCTGCTCAGTTTTTCACTCAGTATGACCAGCACACTTACAATTGATCAAATTCCTTCTGGACATGTTAAATTAGCTTAACAAGCTACCATTTGCAAGTGGAATCATTCAAATTGATAAACTATGCACAGAGAAATAACTTTAGCAAGTTTATGGTCACTCCCAACTTTTTAGGAGATGTTTAGACAAATACCAGAGACTGCTTCGAAGACGATTTCTCAAAAATGGCTGAACCAAACTTCTTCAAACTTTGTAGTCTTGTAGAATGCTTTGATTTGGTTCCAACAAGCTTTGAATCACCTGATTTGGTTGAGAAATCACCAATATGGTATGTGGAAGTTGACAGACTTGGAGTGTATACTCAGAGAATCACAGAGATAATGAATGTAACTCTTTCTTTTAATTCACATGAATGTACAATCTCATTGGCATTATAAGCATAGCCTAATGAGTTGGAGAGGTGAGGTCTAAGATGTAGTACACTCACACACTCAGATACAACAGAAATGAACTCGGGAGATGACACACACCCGCGAGTTTTGTCTTGAGTTTTATATGTGTAGGAAGTAAGCTTGAATTTCAAATTCAAATCTAAGGCTCCCTATAATCACTCATCTAAAAGTGGGGAGATATTCTCTCCACTTATACATTCTAATTTCCACGAATCCAATCAAGTAGGTGTGATCATTTACATGCCAAGTCATTTAGACTTTTACAAGGGGTAAAGAAGTAGGAACTTATAAGCATAAGTTCACATGGTCCTTTCTTCAAGTGAATTAAGCTTCCAAGGTTTCAAAACCAAGTTTCCAAGGTTCCAAGCCAAGTGTGAAGGCTTGAATTGCACCAACATGTATAACATGACATACTTCTTGTAAAATGCATAGCGTTGTTCAAGTGATATGGTATTAGATTCATGCTCATAATCCAAAAATGAAATGATAATTGCTAATCTGTATCAAGGGAATATCATTTCTATCGTTGAGGGAAGTGTAGAAGGCAATAGAATGGAGGCAAGTTCCTTTTATACAATCTCTTATGGTAAGAACAAACACTCCTATTTCATCACCTCAAGAAATCATATATGTGGATCTCTCACGATTTCACAAATGCCAAGCATGTGAATCATATGCAGTATCTCAAAAGAGTCATGTAACTTATCACGGGATTATAATTTGTAGGATTCATGCACTCATAGATCCTAGGGAGACACTCTATTATGTGGAGAATGAAGCATATAAAAAAAGAAGAAAAAGAGAAAGAAAAGACACAAGAAAAAAAGATATTTTTATAAAGCATATCCACCACCTCCATTGCTCTAAAATTTGACTTCTCTTTAATTTCTTTTGTTGTACTAGGATGACATTTCCTTCCATCTGTTTGTATTGTGTCACTAGGTCTCTTCTCCTTAGTATATGTTCAAAATTGAGACATAAAAAATGAGAAACGCATCAATAAAAAAGAAACATTTGTGAGAATAGCTTTCAAGATTTGTGTGAATTTATGACAGATATTCAAGATTTTTGGTAGTAAAAGATAGTCAAATTTTTATTAGTTTGCAACATTTTATATAAAAATTTCATGATAAACTTTTGAAATAAACCAAAAGAAAGATTTAGTTTATGAAAGCTCCCATTAATACAATGAAACACAAAGGTAATGAACAAGATGGGCCTACAATATAATCTCACTACTTTGTTACCTGCTTATGTTGGTTGAAATAGGATTAAAAATTGTATCCATGGACATCTACAAATAAGAAGATTAGATGATATGATAGTCAAGTAGTTGAGTGAATTTGAATTTTTTGGTGTGAATTCGATTGTTGAACTTATAGATTTCCTTCACATTGTCCTAAGATGATCTTTGATTAGTTTTGACATACCCCAAGGTATGAGCTCAACTTCCAAAAGATTTAAGAAAAGATCCTTTAATAAATTAGTTTAAGATGATGTTTTCTCTATCTCCAACTTGATTGAAGGCTTATTTTAAAAGATCCGTTAGATCTTTATTCCACTATCTTATGCATCCCATTTATCTTCCGTGATCTCTTTGTCTCTTTTAATTGATAGTACTATGCCTTATTCTCTTTATTTTAGCTCCCCCAACGACTGTCTTGGGTTATGCCAATTCTCTCTTCACAAAATTTCATATAATTTGATTTCTTTCTTTCCATCCATCTATTATGCTACATCTCTCTATCTCTCTGACAAATATAAATGACATCCTTTTTCCTTCTCACTTTTCAGCAAGAAGTTGATACCAAGCATCCACTTCTTGCTTAAAAGTGAGAGAAAACAATTCTAGATAGGATGCCATTTATAATGGAAAAAATGGTAGTTTCTCAATTTTAGAAAGAAGACAATTTTAGAAAGAACAAAACATGCATGAGAATCATTGTCGATCGATCAAATCTAAAATACACATCGATTGATTCTCTTGATATTCCTAGAAATTATCTCAAAGGAGTCATCAAAAGCTACAAAACCTTTCTAAATCTATCTATCTATCTATCTATCTATCTATCTATCTATCTATCTATCTATCTATCTATCTATCTATCTATCTATCTATCTATCTATCTATCTATCTATCTATCTATCTATCTATCTATCTATCTATCTATCTATCTACCTACCTACCTACCTACCTATCTATCTATCTATCTATGTACCTACCTATATATATATATATATATATATATATATAATATATATATATATATATATACATATATATATATATATATATGTGTGTGTGTGTGTACCCTTCTCTCTCTCTCTCTCTCTCTCTCTCTCTCTCTCTCTCTCTCTCTCTCTCTCTCTCTCTCTCTCTCTCTCTCTCTCTCTATATATATATATATATATATATATATATATATATATATATATATATCTATCTATCTATCTATCTATCTATCTATCTATCTATCTATCTATCTATCTATCTATCTATCTATCTATCTATCTACATATATATCTATCCCTCTCTCTCTGTATCTCGGTTTCTCTCTCTCTCTCTCTCTCTCTCTCTCTCTCTCTCTCTCTCTCTCTCTCTCTCTCTCTCTCTCTCTCTCTCTCTCTCTCTCTCTCTCTCTCTCTCTCTCTCTCTCTCTCTCTCTCTCTCTCTCTCTCTCTCTCTCTCTCTCTCTCTCTCTCTCTCTCTCTCTCTCTCTCTCCTCTCTCTCTCTCTCCCTCTCTTTCTCTCTCACTCACTCTCTCTCTCTCTCAAGATACACACGCATTATGACTTAGACATAGTGAACCATTCTTATAAGTTTTTCCCTCACTTTTGGGGCATGTGATTAGCCCATCAGACTCTAGCTGGGAGATCATGAGTTTATATCCCTTGGATAACATCTACTCTTTTTCTTATTCCACCATATGGATGCACCAATGAAAAGCATATGATGAAAGAGAAAATAAGGCATCAAGATGTTGTGAATTCATTGCATACTCAATAATGTTTCCTTTGAATTTACATTTATAGAACCACATACACATTGCAATAACGGATTATATAATCAAGACTAATTGTGGGATAATTAGTGTATCCATAAATTAGGAAGGTGGCATGGATATATAAAGGAAAAATATTTATTAAGACTACAAAATGCATTAAAAACAAAAGAACCATGGATATTGATGATTACATCAAATACAAATGATTTTATTCATCAAATTTGATCAATGATGAAAACATATAAGAATAACATAGAAGTGATGGGTAGGAGAGATCATTGAATTTTGAATAATATGAGTACAAATTATGTATGAATATTTTGGTATTATAGATATAAAAATAATGCTGATAGTTTTGAGATTCCAATTCAAAGTTAGGAAAGTGTTGACAGTTCACATATGTCATCACCATAGAGCCTAAAAATCCTTCTTTCTAGGTTTTTATGAAGCTTAAAAATATTCATTTCTTATGTAACCACGTCTTAAGGGAAAGATGGAGTGTCCCATTTTCTCCACTTTGAAGAACATAGGGAACCCATAACACAAGAAAAAATAGGGTCTCATGGTTTGCTTTTCTTGTTGCACATTCCAGAGTACAAAGTTTTCTTTTGAAGAAGTTAAGCTTTGATTTCAATAAGTAGAATTTTTGATGCACAAAAACATGTACATTAGCATGTTGACATATAAAAAATGAAGCAGATATAATATCTTTGTGCATATACTATTTTGAAGTAAGAATCAATGCTATGAATCAAACAATCCAAATAGTTTTTAAATCACAATCATACAAAAAAACATACACACCAAATTGTGATGTAAGGATCAATGATTTAAATAAAAAAATCATAATAGTTTTAAAATCATAAGCATACATACAAACCCACAAATAAAATTATGAAGAAAGAATTAATGGTATGCGTCAGAAAATCACAATAGTTTTCAAATCATAATCGTAAACATACATGCACACATACATATATTCACACACATACACATAATATTGTGAAGTAAGAATCAATGGCAATTCGTACAATCACGATAGTTTCGAAATCATGCTTATACACAAACATACATACGCATAGACATACTACTCTGAAGTAACAATCAATGCTAAGTCAAATAATCATAATACTTTTTTACTTACACACATGCATGAGCATACACATACACATACACATACTATTGTGAGTATAGATGAATGTGGAGACAAACACTAACAATAGTTTTCAAATACACATACACACAAACATAAAGAGATATATGTGCATACACATACACATACATAAACATATCATTTGAATTAAGAATCAATGTTGAGACAAACAATCACAATAGTTTTTAAATCACACACATACACATACACAACTATTTTGAAGTAAAATCAATGGTGAGCTGGACAATTAGAATAATTTTTGAATCACACTCATACACACATACATACTATTATGAAGTAAGAATCAATGTTGATTCAAACAATTAGAATAGTTTTTAAATCACACACATAAACATACTATTATGAAGTAACAATCGTTTTTGAGTCAAACAATCACAATAGTTTTTAAATCACACATACATAATAGTTTTTACACAATCACAATTATCTATAAACTATAAATATAAAAAAAGTTTTAATTTTTAATCTTACCTTTAAATATGAATTGCAAATAATAACATTTAAATTTTATTCATTAATTGTAAATAAACCCAAAACTTAATTATTACTTTTACTTATCCTATAATTTCCTAAATATGTAACTCTAAAATCTATAATTTTGTAAATTTTATAATTTATCAAATAATAATAATTTAAAGAAAAGTGTACATCTTGATTTTTGTATGACACATTGAAAACATACATGCATACATACATAAATACATACATACATACATATATACATACATACATACATACATACATACATACATACATACATACATACATGCATGCATGCATGGATACATACATGCATGCATGCACAATTACATCCATACTTAGACATGTAAACTAATCTATCATCTTGAACTCTTTCTTGATAGGGCCCAAGTCTTTTAAATCAAAGGTGGATGACTCAAAGATCAAGGATGCTACAAACTTGATGCTAAAGTATACTCACTTACATAATGTTTAAATTGGTATATATGAGTTTCTATGGACTTGCGCTGAGCAACGTGGTATGTATTTTGTTTAAATTTTTATTTTATTATTGTTATGTATATCATACATATGTTATGATCCGCAGTTGCCTATATTATGTATGTGTGATTCATGTTTTTTCTAAAGAGGATATTGACCTCCTCCTTTCCTTCTGTTTGAATGGTGGGAGGTGTGGAATGCTAAAATCAAGCTTCCAAAAAACATATGCCGTCTCTTTTCTTTCTGTTCGAATGGTTAGTGGTGTGGAATGCAAGCAAGGTACTAAAATTTACTCAATCAATTTGTTGGAATTTGCAAGACCCGTTTACGATGTAAGAGATAATACAAGGTTAAGGAGAACAATGGCTATCTCCTTTCCTTTTGCTTGAATGGGTAGAGGTGTAGATTGCTATAAGCAGGTTCCTCAAGTTTGTTGAGTCCTGTTTTTTTGGAAGCAAGCACTTCTAGGGGAGGCTATCAGCCATTTGTGTGTCTTCTCAAACATGACAAGAGGGGAAACTTTATGGAAAATCCGGAAGAAATGATGGAGTGAAAACTTCATTAATAGGTGCAATGAGTTGTCTATAGAAAGTCCTTAGATTCTCTAAGAGAAGAATCATGAACCACAAGGCAATACCCTTTATTGACATGTGATGATCTTTGTATTACAATACAACAAATTCAAAAGAATGTGCATCCCCCACGAAGGGGATGGTAGCCTTCAAGACCTCTTATAAACTTCTCCCTCACTTGCTTGCATTTTTTCTATGTGTAATAAAATTTAAGGCTATTTCACGAAATAAAAAATAAAGATCATGTTGAGTAAGTTTGGAAGGGGAAATAGATGCTAAACAAATTCTTTTTTAACGTATCATAATTATTATCTAATAATACAAGTAATATGCAATGCTCATTGACGTCAATATTATGAACAAACACTAAGCTGGATGTAAGTAATTTCTGTTGAAAATATATGAATTGAAAATAATGTGTGTATAATACGCCTTTTGTAGACATTTTTTTAAACTTATATATTTTTATGAAAGTATAAATATATTCCAATAGATAAGTATCTAAATTTTTAAAGGTATAATACAAATGCAGTGAGGAAAATGAGGAGACAAAAGAAATAGTAAATGAATTAGCTCATTACAATTAAGATAAGTAGAAAAGTACATTTTAAACGATTAAAAAACTACCCGATTGAGAAATATGTGTTTAGGTGGAAATTATGATACGTTTTTAATTTATATATATATATATATATATATATATATATATATATTTGTGTATAAATAGATAAATATAACAATATGAAAGTTTTATATGAAATGTATCCTTAGATAGTTCAATTATCTATGGTTTCTCACAGTCATGCAATTACTTGCTTAGAAATTATGCAATAATCTGCTTACATTTACAATTCGGATTCTGAAGCAAACAATGATGAGATTTAAGTTTATGTTTAAGTTCTGGGCCCTTCAAACCTCATCAACATTCTCCCTTTTTGCGTGTCCTAAGATGCCATATACAATGGGATTACATCTCACTTCCTTTTTACACGTCCTAAGAGTAAGAATAATTCGTCCTCTGTGCATAGGATTCTCATTTTCTACACATGACCTGAGAGTAAAAATGTTTAGTACTCTATGCGAAAATTTCTCATTCTACATAGCAAACATTCCTCTTGCCAGAAATCTATCCTACGTGAAGTAAGAATCAATGCGAAGTCAAATAAACATAATACTTTTTGAATTACACACATGTGCATACTATTGTGAAGTATGACTGAATGCAGAGAGAAACAATCACATTAGTTTTTAAATCACAAACATACAAAAAACTAGGAATCAATGTTGAGTCAGACCATCACAATAGTTTTTAAATCACACACACACATATGTACACATACACAAACACATACTATTGGAAGAAAAATCAATGCTTAGTTGGAAATTGAGAATAATTTTTGAATCAGACTCATACACACACATACATACACATACCATATACATACTCATACACACACATACATACACATACCATATACATACTATTATAAAGTAAGAATCAATGTTGATTCAAACAATTACAATAGTTTTTAAATCACACACATGCACATACTATTGTCAAGTAGTATACATACACATACACATACCATATACATACTCATATACACACATACATACACATACCATATACATATTATTATAAAGTAAGAATCAATGTTGATTCAAACAATAACAATAGTTTTTAAATCACACACATACTATTGTCAAGTAAGAATCATTGTAAAGTCACACACACATACAAATACTATTGTGAAATAGGAATTAATTTTGAATTAGAAAATATCAATAGTTTCTAAATTGCACACGCGCGCGCACATATATATATATATATATATATATATATATATATATATATATATATATATATATATATATATATATATATATATATATATATATATATATATATATATATATATATGCACATATATATGCACATATATATATATATATGCACATATATATATATATATGCATATATATATATATATATATATATATATATATATATATATATATATATATATATATATATATATATATATATATATATATATGTGCATATATATATATATATATATATATATACTAACTATTGTAAAGTAAGAGTTAATGTTTTTTTTTTTTATATAAAGGAAGTTCGGCAATAGCCTACTCTCCCGGACTTGAATTAAATTAAGAAACAAAGGTACAAAAGAAGGGGACTAGCGCCCACGGGACCCCCCAAATCCCACAAAGCAGGGGAAGCTTGATTGAATCCTAGGTTGCATTACAGAGAAGGTTAATCACCCTCTCATCGCCCTCATGCGGGGCCCATTTGGGTTTGAGCTTGTTGTTGATCAAAAGGAGGACTTGATGGTGCCTGAAGGGGGGGGATTTCTTACTGTTAACGATCCTTTTGCCAAGGAGGAATAGTGATTTCTCAATCGACCACTCCCTGGGGGGATTGCCGAAGTTGAGAGCACACCTCTCCCGCCAAATTTTCCACAGGGCTTCCCCTCTGATGGCGTTCCAGAGTGTCGCAGAGCAGCCGATCGCTTCTCCCAAAAGGAAAAGTTTCCAACTAAGCTGTTTTTGAAGTCTGATTTTCATTCCAACCGTCTACCAGACTCTGTAGGAGTTGGGGCAAGTAAGGAAGATGTGTGGGACATCTTCGATAGCACGGTGGCAGCGTTTGCACCAAGGAGGGATCCCACAAAGTTTGCTAGCCTTATGGTTGGTCCAGATTCCCCGATGAAGAATTTGCCATAAGAGGACAGACTTCTTAATCTCTATAAGGGGGTGTCAGATACCCATGAATTTCATGTCCCACCGAAGCCGCGTCCAAGACAGGCACCACTTCTTGTTGAGGCTGATCTAGAGGTAAGCCGTTTCTTTGATGTTCGGGATTTTGAGTAGGCTATTTCCATTGTGCCATTTGAGACCAAGCGAGTTCGGTGTGTCGTGTCCCATGAGAAGGCGAGTCTTGTGACGATCCCAAGCGAGGTATCTGCTTTGCAAAGTGTTCCATTCTTCGTAGGAGATGTTTATGCGAGGGTCGATATCCTCGAAGTTGATCCAGCTGTTGGTGTCATGTTTCCAAAGATGTTTCCATTTTTTGAATCCTTTGTTCCATAACTTCTTGGCATTTTGAATGTTCCACGACTCCACACTCCTGATGCCATGTATCGGAAACCAGATAGAGTCGTTTTGTCTGATTTCGGCCGCCCACTTCCAGTCCTCACTAATTCTTGTGAAGCTTTTGACTTTATTCCAGCCCTTCCAAAGGGAGCACACGAGATTGGAGCCTTTCGGGAAGACGGGGATCGGGGAGAATAGCAGGGTCATGATGTCAAGGTTCTTCCAGTTCGGGAACCCCATGAGGGCCAACTCATTCTTGTTTCTGAAGATCAGCTTGGCCCACGAGGCCTCCCTATTGCACCAAGCCTTAATCATCCATTTGGCTGCCAGTTTGTTAGCCATACACCCGATGTCCATGATACCAAGCCCCCCACTATCTCTAGGGCTAGTGCAGATGGCCCATTTGATTTTAGGCACCCCCCTTCTGTTATGATCGCCCGTCCAAAGGAACTTTCTACAAATACTATTCAGTTTGGACAGGCCTTGCTCATTCGGTCTCCAACAAGAAAGGAAATAGATGGTAGAAGAGAGGAGGAACGTGTTGATAACCATCGCACGTCCAGCGAGATTGATTTGCATACCTCTCCAGTAGTTAAGCTTGTTTTCGAGTTTGGCCAGCACCCAGTTCCATCGCTGCTCCATAGAGACGCCAAACCCCAAGGGGATTCCAAGAAGTCGAAAGATTTGGCCCTGCGGAATGATTTGACAGCCGTGATCAATGAGAAGGCCAGGATGATGTCCCACAATAGCCCTAAAGGCGGTCTTAGAGTGGTTGATTTTGGATCTAGAGGCATCACAAAAGGTAGCAAGACACCTCCAGAAAGTCTCCAGGCTGGTATTATCATTGTGAACGAATGCGTTCATATCATCGGCAAAAAGTCTCATGATGATTTGACTGTGGTCGTGAGGCAGCCGGAGGCCTTTGATATTGCCAGCCTCCACATGATGTGCCACAAGTCTGCTCAGCCCCTCAGTGGCGATGGCAAATAGAAGGGGGGCCAGAGGGCACCCTTGTCTAATAGATCTTTTAAGATGGATCGCCTTCGAAAGTTTGCCGTTAACGTTAATTTGGGTCGTTGCATTTCCGAGAAGGGTCGCGATCATCTTGGTGAATTTCTGACTACATCCGAGATCTTGGAGCGACTGCAGAATATAGTCCCATTCTAGCCTGTCGTAGGCTTTGTCAAAGTCGATCTTGAGGAAAACCACATCTTGGTTAGACTCATTTGCAAATTGAATTCCTTCCCAAATATCCATAATGGTTTCCAGGATAGACCTGCCTTTGATGAAACCTTTTTGGTCCTCACTAAGCCAAGATCTCAGGTGGCACGAGAGTCTGTTGGCGATGACTTTGGCGATGATCTTGTATCCTGTTTGGAGCATCGTAATAGGCCGCCAGTTCTCGATTCTGTTCTTTTCCCCCTTCTTGTGTATCAACTTGATAATTCCATTATTTAGACAAGAAGGAAGAGCACCAAACTTTAGCGCTTCTTGCCAAACCATCCGAAGAGGGGTGGCAACCACCAGCTTGAAGGATTTAAAGAACTCGTTAGTGAGTCCGTCGGGTCCCGGGCTTTTACCGAGAGGGAGGGCATCAATGACCTCAATGATTTCTGATTCAGAGATAGGGGCATGAAGCAGGGAGTGGAGGTTGGGTGGTATTCTCCGGGGGGAAACCCTAGAAATGGCAGCCATACAGTCCCTTCTATGGTGGGAGAGGGGGTTCGAGGTTCCCAGGAGTCTCGTGAAGTGCCCTTCGATGATGCCAAAATTATCTTCTTCCGAATTGCATACATTGCCATGTGGATCTAGCAGTAGGGGGATCGATTCTCTGTTGTGTTTCCTTTTAAGGATACGGCACATCTCTTTGGTGGGTTTGTCGGCTTTGCCAGCCCACCACTCCTTGAAGAAGATTTGCAAGTTTTTCCTTTGTATTTCTTCCTGGTATCTCAACACTGCTCTGATTTTTCGGAGACCTTTCTAGGCTTGGTGTTTTCCTTTGTTCACTTCCTCCTCAAGCCGCCAGAGTCTGTGGTAAAGAGCTTCCCTGCGAGCCCGCCGCACAGTCTCGAGCATCTTCTTAGTTCTGATCATGATCTTACGAGACTTGTCGATCGCACTTCTCCAGCACTTGGCTGGGGCCAAGCCAGAGGCGAAAGCCACCTTCCACACATCGGCAATCTCTTGATGGACGGAGGGGAGAGAGAAGGTGGTTGCGTTGGCATGGAACCACGGAGCCTTGCGGATCTTGTTGGAAGATTGAAAAGTGATAACGATCGGGTAGTGATCAGAGATAGTGAGGTCAGTGCGTTGCGTGATGGTAGGGTGGCCCCACTGATGAGTAAAACTCTGAGAGATGTAGCATCTATCGAGTCTAGCTTTCCTCAGGTCCTCGCCCGCTTGGAGATTCAACCAAGAAAAGCCACTCGAGTCTTTGAATTCAACCAAATCCAAGTGGAGTTTGGTCATGTCCCACGTTTCTTTCTCCCGACTGTCGATGACCCTGCCCTTGCCCATCCATCTGTCCATAGGGTCCTCCACCATGTTGAAGTCTCCACATAAAAGCACGTTGTGAGGAAGCGAGTCTAAGGAAGCCCATGTGTTCAGTCTCTCCAAATCCCCGTTAGGGGCGTACAAAGAAACAATAGTAGCACAAAGAGGAGCACCAAAAGAAACAGCAATCCAACGGTGACTTACATCTTCAATGGAGTTCTCAAGCTTTTCAAACCAGAGTTGTTTAACACTGATAACCGTTCCTCCAGACCCACGCTGGTGCTTCGTTGAGATCCACACATGGGCCGAGGAGACCTGTCTGAGCCGCTTCTGGAGGTCTTCTCCGTCAATTTTAATCTCTTGAATACATATAAAGTCTGGGTTTAAGCTAATGTCGCGAAGCCATTGACCAATGATGGTCGCTCTTGAGGGGTCGGTTAGCCCTCTAGCATTTAGCGAGATGACAATCATTTTAGTACTGATCCCTCTTTGCGGGAGGGAGCTTTGTCCTTTCTTCTCTTGGCTTCGTCTTTCTTTTTCGCTGGGATCTGATCCCGACTTAGAAGTCGGTTCTTGTGGGGGCTTTTCCAGGGTAACTCCATAGGCTGTTTTCCTTTGCGGGATGCCCCTTGTTGGGGAGACTTGGGCCCCGTGCTCGGCACCGTATCCGGGATCGTCGATCCAATGATGGAACTTTCACTATCCATGTTGTCTTCGTTACTAGTGGTGAAACCATCTTCTTTGCTTGTGGTGTACCCCTCCTGGGGTGTTTCTTTATTGTCAGGGATCTCTAGGGCTTTGTCGTAGGTGTCTACCTCAAGTAGTTTCCCACCTGGGTAGTCAAGCTCATTGATCTCCTTTCCTAGATTGCAATACAAATTGCTGTAGGGGTTGAGCGGCAGGTTGTTTCTCTCACCGTTGGCCCTAGGGCTTCTTTTCCTTCTTCTTATAACTTCAATAAAGCCATCAGCATCAGCTTGCGGATTAAGGAGGCCCTTGCCTTCCCCTTCCTTGGTCGAGTGGGTCAAATCGCCAATGTTGTCTTGAGCAGTTTTGGAGGCTTCTTGACAGGGCTTGTTTTTTTGCCTGAAAGGGCAATCTTTAATCGTGTGTCCTTGTTGGCCACAACGAAAGCACGCGTTGGGAAGGTTTTTGTAGGTGATGTCCTGCTCCCATACATCTCCTTCGCCCATGTCCACTTTGATCATTGATGGAAGCGGCGAGCTAAGGTCGGCCTCGACACAGACTTGGGGGTGCCACCTAGCGTTGAACGAGTGTCTTGCACCTTCATAGATGAGACCACCAATGTCTTCGCGTGAAGCCAGCGGCTTGCCGATAGGAGAGACAATGTCCCACACGAAGTTGTACAAGAAGTAAGGAAGGTTAGGGAGCTCAACCCAAAGAGGGTACCGAAGCGATTTCGATTTGTCGGGAGTAAAGTCCGGGGACCATCTGAATAGGCACAGGGTGGCCCGACCGAACTGCCAGGTGCCAACGCTAAGGGCTTAGAACGCCATCTCTTCATTTTCAAAGACTAGTAGCATGTGGTTCGCTGGTAAGAACTGACATTTGCTAACAATAAGACCTCGAGGGAACCATTCTTTTCGAAGCCATTGTCGCACAGTTTCGAGCGGGGGCCTAGGGCCAAACACTTGGCCGACGAGGCAAACTTTCTTGAGCTCCTCCTGAGCAGACAGAACCGCGGGTCTACTGAGGGACACGATGGGGGATTCAGCACTATCAGATGCCCCAGGGGCGGCACACGACCCCCCCTCCAGCAGAGCGGCCAGGACATCGGTCTCCCTAGGGGGAGGGGCCCGATTACTTTTCACGAGAGAGGATGAAGCCACATCCATGGGGCCCACGAGCGTCGTCAACAGTGGAGACCTGCGATGTTGGGCGCAGTCTGTTATGCGCTCACGATTGCTCGATCATTAGTAAGAGTTAATGTTGAGTTAGAAAATCGCAATCGCTTTTAAATCACAATCATAGACACACACGTACGTAGGCGTATGCGAAAAAAAAAGAAGAAAAAGGATTATAAACTTTCTGAATTTTCGAGTCGAGAGATTATAACTGTGCTTTGATGCTTAAACAAGTTTTAGTTGTAAATAAAGTCTTAAAACTGAATTTTATATCTTTCCCTTTCCAAACAGATGTAAACGGTTCTCATTAATAACTCGTTTGCTTGTTGGAGAGGACAAAAAGAATGACCCTTAACGTTCTAATATTTGCAAGGTTATGATTTTTTTTTTTTTTTTTTTGTATATATCTTCTCGATTCATGTATTTCTGTTGTTTGTCAACTGTTGTATGTTTGCAATATGTTGCTAAGCGATTGAGACGAACAAGATAACTTTTACTCGAACTATAATATCTGTTGCGCCGCAATTGCTAACTACAATTATATACAATTTTCCGCAAAACAGAATGATTTCAACTATATACACTTTCAGCAAAATAGATTGCGGTTCCATATTCAGTTTTAGAATCCCATACGTCTAACAGAGATTGAGATCCACAAGATAAGTAGATGAGGAATCAAATATATAATGGAAAACTTTTGCTCGGGCGGGTTACATTTGCAGTAGCTTACTAAAACTATGTACACCTTTCAGCAAAAAAAGAATATGTGCATTTGTCAGATGTAGCCAGCAATATGTCGATCTGCAAATCTCTCCACTTACAAGACGAATACAGGACAACACTCCTCCTCAATTGGCATGCCCCATTTCAGCAGCTCCAGCTGTTGTTGCATTCTTGTCGTGGGTAGCGGTACTACCTCTTGCAGCACCACTGGCAACAGCATCACCTCCGGTGCTTGCACCACTAGCGGCATCACCAGCCGGGCTCGAACCACCAGCAACATTACCAGCGGAGATAGCACCACCACCACCGGCGCTCAAAGCAGCACTAGAGGGGCTAGTACCACCACCAGCAACATTAGCGGTGGGGCTAGTACCACCTCCACCATCAGCATTGGAATGGTTTGGCGCGGTAGTACCTCCTGCAGCACCACCTCCAGTGCTACCACCACCACCAGTATCACCAGGGGAGCTCCGACTAGCCGCTGCACCACCCGCGGGGGTAGCACCACCACCACCGGCGCTCGAAGCAGCACTAGAGGGGCTAGTACCACCACCAGCAACATTACTAGTGGGGCTAGCACCGCCTCTAGTGCTAGCACCACCAGCAGTACCACCAGCGGAGCTCGAACTAGCGGCCGCACTACCCGTCGGGCTAGCACCACCGCCACCGGCACTCGAAGCATCAGCAGAGGGGCTAGTACCACCACCAGCATCACCTGCGGGGCTAGCTGAAGGAGCTTCGGCAGCTCCCTTTCCTTTATGGAAGAAATGATGATGATGATGATGATGCCCAAAACGGTGAAGCTTAAAAAATCCATGATGATGATGATGCCATCCAAACTTTGCCTGCTTTATTTGCTGCTGCATTTTATCTCCATCCATTAATAGTTTTTGTGGATTCGCTTCATCTGCCAAAGCACCACATGCAAAGATTGCCAGTACCAACAACAGCAACACTAGCCTTGACATTCTGGCAATGGTGTCTTCAACAGGGTATCGAGTGCAGATGAGTGCAAAGCTGCGAGGACGGTTTTGAGACGGATCGAAATCTGATTTGGTGGCTTCTTTTTAAGGAGTAAAACAGACGGTGGTGTTAGATAGGTTCCTGAGGTCGAAGATACTTCAGCCGCGTGTTCTTGTTATCTGTTAAAGATTGATTCTGCCACTGACTAAACTTCAACAAAAACACAGTTGATATTGAGGACGACCATAAACCGTTAATCGGAAAATTGACTGTGCAACTTCCTTCACCTCGTCTCACCTAAATTTGACGGCGCAAGTGAAGTGCGATCAATTAGCCTTGCGATCAAACATACAAATAATCATCTATTAAAACTTCAAAAATGAATTAAAGTAAAATTATAGATAATATCCAACACATTCGCTATATTCCATACCGAACATCAACCTCCTGACTTCGTTATTCTCTAGCTTGTTGTGTATCAAACAAGACGTTGATATACACAACCTCTCTAACAATTTGGAAATAGACCATACATCTCTCCTTCGCTATATTTCCTCGTGCTTTTGCAAATGGCCATTGGATAAATCATAACCTCATGCAGGATAAATTTCTGCCAACACATCTTGCTGTGTAGAACATTTTGGCTCTCAGGTCAAGTGTAAAAAATGAGAATCCTATGGATAAAGGACCAATTATTTTTACTCTTAGGACTTGTGAAAATGAAGTCAGATATTGTACTCCTATTCTATGTGGCATCTCTTGCACCAAGGGAGAATTTGAGGAGGTTCATGAGCTCAGGTATTTATTTGAAGCGACCAAAACTTAAGATTAGACTTAAACTTCACCACCGTTTGATTGAGAATCAGAATTGTAAAACTAAACAAATAGTTGCATAACTTGTAAGCAACTAATCGCATAACTATGCACCAATATACTTATACACAAATCAATATATATAAACATTAAAAACGTATCATAATTTCTACCTAAACACATATTTCTCAATCGGGTAGCTATCAGTATTCCTCACTGCATAGTTAGCCTTTTCAAGGGTTTAAAATATATTTCTCTTCTTATCTTAATTGTAACATATATAACTTATATGTCACTTGTAATGAGATAATTCATTTACTATTTCTTTTGTTTTCTCATTTTCCTCATTGGATTTGTATTATACCTTTAAAAATTTAGTTTACATATCATTCAATTACAAAATTCATCTACATAGGTAGGAAAATGACTTTCCATGTACATGTTTATTGGAATATACTTATAATTTCATAGAAAGACATAGGTAAAGAAAATATCTACAAAGGCGTACTATACACACATTATTTCCAGCTCATAATATCACATCAGTGAGCATTGCACATTACTTGTATTATTAGACAATAATTATATATGATACGCTAAGAAAAAAAACTTTTTAGCATCTATTTTCCTTCCAAACTTACTCAATACGATCTTTTTTTATTCTGTGAGATAGCCTTAAATTTTATTACACATAGAAAAGATGCAAGCAAGTGAGGGAGAAGTTTACAAGAGGCGTTGAAGCCTACCATCCCCTTCATTGGGGATGCACATTCTTTTGAATTTCTTGTATTGCAATACAAAGATCATCACATGTCAGTAAAGCGTCTTGCTTTTGTGGTTCATGATTCTTCTATTAGGGAATCTAAGGACTTTCTATAGACAACTCATTGCAACTATTAATAAATTTTTCACTCCACCATTTCTTCCAATTTTCTATAAAGTTTCCCCTCTTGTCATGTTTGAGAGGACACATAAATGGCTCATAGGTTCCCCTACAAGCGCTTTCTTCCAAAAAAAGGACTCAACAAACTTGAGAAACCTGCTTTTAGCATTCTACATGGCCAATGTTCTCTTTAATCTTGTATTATCTCTTACATCGTAAATGGGTCTTGCAAATTCCAATAAATTGATTGAGTAAATTTTGGTACCTTGCTTTGAGCATTCCACACCAGTAACCATTCAAATAGAAGGAAAAGAGATGCCTTATGTTTTTTAGAACATAGCATTCCAAACCTCTCACCATTCAAATAGAATGAAAGGAGGAGGCCAATATCCTCTTTAGAAAAAACATAAATCACACATATGTAATAGATGCAAGTGCGGATTATAACAAGTGTAAGATATACATAACAAAAATAAAATAAAAAATTAAAGAAATATATATCCACCATGTTTTTTAGCTCAAATTATCACTATCAATATATTTTAGTGCTAATCACATATCACCACTTCCAATCGAAATGCTTAAATGAGCATTTTTTAGCAAAAGTGTACATATAAACTTTCTCCACATATCGAGCATCAGAAAAACTTTCAATTGAACAAACTTTTGATGGAAAAACTTTTTTATCAAAAAGATTTTGGTCCAAAAATTGATGATCCAAATTTGTTATTTTATAGAATTCAAAAAAATCTCATATTTCTCACACTTATTCATTATTTGTTTATTATTTAATCAAATAAATGCAACCTAGATAATAAGATCCCCATACAAGTCTATAGAAACTTAGTATAGACTAATTTAAACATTATGCAAGTGAATACACTCTAGCATCAAGTTTGTATCATCCTTCTTTGAATCATCCGTTGGTTTAGAAACTAAAAGACTTGGGTCCTATCAAGAAAAAGTTCAGAATGATAGATTAGGTTACATGTCTAAGTATGAATGTATTTATGCATGCATGCATGTATGTATGTATATATGTATGTATGTATGTATGGATGCATGTATGTATGCATGCATGCATGTGTATATGTATGTATGCATGCATGCATCTATGTATGTATATAAACTAAATAGAACTAATAGTCTGTAGAGTTACTTACTAGAAACATAGTACCAAAATATCTATAAGGATTGAACATTGTAAAATTTGTACTATTTTTTTGTAAAGTAAACTAAAAATAGAAGGTATTGATATTTTTGGTACTATTACCTTTTGAAATAGCAAAGTGTCAAATTGAAAAGGAGAAAAGTTCAAGAGATTCAGGTAGAGATACAATGTAGGATTATAATCCATCCATCTCCTTCATGTGGGATACATATGTTTCAAAGCTTATTGTTCTCAAAAAAGAATACCAATTTTTCTACCCTAGGTTGCATTATGTGTTATTTGATCATTCAATTATGCATGAATAAATACAAAGTTTCATGATAACCCCTTATAATTTGATCAAATTATTCAGTGACAGCATATCAGCAAGATGTTTTACCTTTTCATCTTCCATCGATAGTGATATGTTTCCTGTATGCTCAATAAGATGTGATGTGTCATCACCCGTTTCAACATATCTAGGAACTAGAAATTTCTACAAAGTACTAAACCTTTCCGCACGACTGATCATGTGATTTGAAGCACCTAAATCAACATACCAGACATTATCATTTGATTTTGAAACACCAGCAGACATCGTATTCATCATGTGATGTTGAACCATGATCAACTTCTCAGAATCATCTGCACTTGTGGATGCATAGCTATTTTGTTGCCTTTTGTTATTTTGATTCTTCAACCTGGAATCACGTTCAAAGTGTCCAAGTTTACCACAATTCCAACATCCTTTACTATCATTACCTGAATCATTTCTTTGGAAATTTCTACGGCCTCTTTGGCTCCCCTTGCCTCAAAACTGTCCTCTTCCTCCTGCATGATTCTGTTGTTGAATTTGGTCTTGGTTACTATTTCCTCTTCCACTTCCAAAACCTCTACCTGTGCCTCTTCCTCTACGAGAGTAGAATACCTACTCAGAACTAGATTTTCCTTGGGAGTTTGAATCCTCACTAAGATTCTTTTCTTCAATAATCAGCATAGATACCAGATCAACAAAATTCGGAATATTTTCCCTGGTCTGTATAGAAGTTCTGAACTACTTATATGTAGCTCATAAACCACGAAGACACACTTCCCCCTTATCATCATCATCATCTACATTCACACCAATAGATGCAAGTGACTCACATATGCTTTTGATTTTCAAGGTGTAGTCACTTACTGACATGCTCTTCTTCTCCAATGTATGCAGCTCGTTCTTGACTTGCAATTTACGTGCCTTTGTATTGGTCTCATACTGTTCCAAGCCTCTTTTGGAGTCTTGGCATCCTGTATGTGTCCAATCATGCTATCCTGTGTGCTAACAGATAGCCAGTAGATTACCTTTTGTGCTCCTTGATTCCATTCCTCATATGCTCTTAACTAATCTAGAGTCCAATTCCTTTGTGGTAACGTAGAGCATTTTCATTCTCTCCTTCAATGTACTTCTAGTAGCCTTTTCCCATCAGGAAATTCATCATTCTAAATCTCCAAGCATGGAAGTTGTTCTTGTCCAGCTTATCGCTCATAAGCTAACTCATTCCATCTTTGTTTGTCGTTTCTGCAGCAATTCACAACACTGCAAAACACTACAAGCAGCGCTTCTGCTTGAACACTGTCGCACTATGATGTGAATGTTTGATCTCATAAAAACACAGTTTTTGTGTATCAACAGTACACGAAATCACTTGAAATTGTGGATCTGGAATATATAAGTGTTGTCAAACACAATGCAAGTTATAATTTCTGAAACTGACCTAGTTTTTATGCGGGGCCCACCTTGTCTGCTCGAAATGGAGGTCGAGATGGCTTCGAAACGTCGATCTGACAAAAACAAGTGACTCTAAATGGATAACTCTCCAAAATATTTTGAGGTCTTCTACCTTCATGCCGATTTTCATAGCAAATGGATGTCATTTGTGAATCACGTTTTCTCCATGCCTTCCCACGTACTCTTCACCATCGCCTTCTCCACGAGCTCTCTTCAGCCATGCTGGCTCTGATACCATGTCACGAGGAAGGAGATAAGGAAGAGAGCTCACACACACACTCGCACTCTCAAGGAGAAGCAGACACACACAGATTGAGGCAAGGAAGAATGATCTTCTTCTTCTTCTTTTACTACATAAAAAGGAATGTACAAGAATGACCTAAAAACAAGAATACAACAAGTGCAATATATAAAGATCAGTACCGAAGGAAAAACCTAATGTCCGCGAATGAGTGAGCTTAAAAGGAACAAATATGCCATCACTCCCAGTAGATAAATCTAATAAAGCTCAATGAAGTATCCCTGACATATACTAGCTTGACCACTATACATGTCAGAGAAACGAAAAACTGGTATGTGTCACCTTGGATCATCACATATTGAGCTTGATATCTCAACAAACCAGTGGACCTTCAAGATCCCAACATTACTCCAACACAAAGGAGATAATTTGTTGATTGGGAAGAGAGGACTCAAAGGGTGATGTTCCTCATTTCACATGTTATTTATAACACTATGATTGGTCATGTGCAAAGATTAGAGATAGCCAAGGAAGTTTGGGAAGCATTGGAGAAGGTGTATGCTACCCAGCCATAGTCAAATGTTATATGCAGGTCGAGGTAGAGGAAGGAACTCAAGAGGAGGCTCGAGAGGAAGAGGAAGAAGCTACGACAACATAGATTCCATCCAACACAACTAGGAGGACAACATGGACAACTCAAATGACAACACACATGGAAGAGGTCGAGGGAGAAATAGAGGAAGAGGTCGACGTTCATACAATCTCATAAAGGTATAACATGTTATCATTGTGGTAAACTAGGACATTATGCAAATTATTGTTGGCAAAACAATGGAAGGCTCAATGGAGGCAATCAAAGGAGCCAAAATAACTATGCGAGTACATCAAGTGAAGGAGACAATAAAACCATGCTTGCCATGAAGCATGAATACAATAGCCCAAGAAGTGATGATCAAAAATGGTTTATAGACTCATGTTGCAGCAACCATATGACATGCCAAGGATATTTATTCACAAAGCTACAAGCTCCAAGTGGAAAAGGATATGTGGAGATCGGTGATGAAACGGAACACGCAATTGAGCATGTTGGAGATATCAAGCTTGGAGAGAAGAAGGTATTGACTGATGTTCTTCATGTTCCTACTATTGTAAAGAATTTGATTTCAGTAGGACAAATGGTAGAGAAAGGATATCATGTTATCTTCAATGAAAGAGGCTACTTTGTAAAGAATCCAAAAGAAGGATTCAAGGTCATTGCTAAAGGATGGAAAGAAGGTAGGATGTTCACTTTGGACATTCAACAACCACATGGAAAGGTGATGTATATTCAATTTGAAAACAAGAGGATTGTTGAAATTGATTTGTGGCACAAGTTTTGGACATAACAACATTACCAAGCTCAAGGACATAAGCAACCATGAAGTGGTAAGAGGTCTTCCAAGATTCAATGATGATGGACTACATGAGTTTTGTGAAGCATGCCAACTAGGAAAGCAAACTCGACAACCATTCAAGAAGAGCAACTATGTGGCAAGGAATGTCCTCGATTTGATACACACAAATGTATGGGGACCATCACAACAACCATCGATGGCTGGTAATAGATATTTTGTCACTTTTATTGATGATCATTCAAGAAAAGTATGGATGTTCTGCATAAAACAAAAATCATATGTGTTCTCCATGTTCACGAGATTTAAAGCACAAGTAGAAAAGGAAACAGGAGGAGGAAACTATTTCTCCAAAGAAATTTCAGATTTTCTTTATGAAAATGGCATCAAGACCTTGAGGTCTAATGGAGGAGGAAACTATTTCTCCAAAGAAATTTCAGATTTTCTTTATGAAAATGGCATAAAGACCTTGAGGTCTAATGGAGGAGGAAACTATTTCTCCAAAGAAATTTCATATTTTCTTTATGAAAATGGCATCAAGAGACATTTTACATGTAGGTACACACCTAAAAGGATTCAAGCAAACTCACGGCATCGACTATGAAGAGACTTTCAGCCCGGTTGCAAAGATGGGAACAATTAGAACCTTGATTGCAGTGAGTGCAACAAGGAGATGGACATCATATCAACTTGACATAAAAAATGCCTTTCTTAATGGTGAACTTCAAGAAGAGGTATACATGAGTAAATCGATTGGATTTGAAGATAAAAAAGCATCCAGATTTTGTTTGTAGATTGAAGAAAGCTCTTTATGGGCTGACGCAAGCACCACATGCTTGGAACCAAAGATTGGTTGAGTACCTCACAAGGTGTGGGTATAGTCCAAGTAGTGCAGATCCCTTTCTCTACATGAAGAAAGAAGAAGGCAAGCAGGTATACATTTGCATGTATGTTGATGATCTCATCATAACATGAAGTAATGTTGCAGAAATACAAGAGATAAAAAAACTCGATAAGGAGTTTAAAATTTAAAATCTTAATGAGCTGAAATACTTTTTAGGCATTGAGGTAGTCTATGGGAAAGATGGCATCTACTTGATGCAAAGAAAGTGCATGTTGGATGTTCTTTTTAGATTTGGAATGAGTGAATGCAAACCACTCACTCAACCTATGGACACAAATGTGAAGCTATGCTCGATTGATGGAGAGAAGTTACATGATGTAACTACATATAGGAGTATTATAGGTTTATTGATCTATGCTCGATCCCAAGACCAAATTTACGTTACATTGTTGGAGTTCTTTCTCAATTTATGCAAACTCGAACAAGTGAATATTTAAATTCTACCAAATGAGTGCTAAGATATATGAAGCACACAATCAATCATGCCTTGCTTTATAGATATGATGAAGAATTGCAGGTAAAGGGCTTTAGTGATGTTGATTGGGCTGGTTTGAAGGAAGATGGAAGATCCACTTCATGTTATGTATTCATGGTAGGTAGCAAACCTATCACATGGAGCTCAAAGACGCAACCTACTATTGCACTATCATCTACAAAAGCTGAATATAGAGGATTAGCCTTTGCAACTTGTGAAGCTATGTGGATTAAGAAGCTCTTGGTTGATCTTGATGTGCAGGTAGAGACCATTCTAATTTATGATGACAATGTGTCAAGCGTTCACTTGACAAACAATCCAATGTTTCATGCACGAAGTGAGCACATAGAAGTGCATTATCATTATGTTCGAGAAAGAGTTTTGAGCAAGGATGTGGATATAAAGTTCATTAGAACTAATGACCAAGTTGCAGACATGTTTACAAAGTCCTTAGATGCTTCTAGGCTAAAGAGGTTCAAGGATGAAATCAACTTGCAGGATATGGCTGAATGTGCAAGCTCACATGTGAGCTTGAGGGGGAGTGTTAAAAATAAAGAAGCAAGGTCGTATATATTTTGCAAAAAGGATTTTTCTTCCAATAGAAGGAAAATAGAAAAATGAAAAATGGAAGCATTTACTTCAGCAAGTAGTGGAGGCCAAAAGAGAATCAAATCCAAAAACTGAACTGGAAGAGGAGTGGCTGCCCAAAGTAGTGGAGAAGCTATGGAGAAGAGCTCTCGAGTTCATCATGAGAGCTCGTGGTCATTTGGCTACAAAAGAGGCAAGGGAGGACACTCAAGAACAAAGGAAGAAGGCATTGAAGTCCCCTTGTACGTAGTTCATTTGGTTTGATTCATTTCATTCTCTTTAGTCTCATAGACTATGTCCAGCCACATACAAATTTCTAGGTAGCCTACTTGTGAGAGTCATTTCTCTCAATGTATGTATCTATTTTTAGAGTTTAAATATTCATTGGAGATCCTAGTACTTCCTCTATCTAGAACATTTTTATCAAATTCTTTATGCTCTGTGAGTTATTGAGTTTTTAGTGAAGTCTAGTTTTCAGCCTAACTGAGTAGACAGGCAGCCTGTTTTGAGGCAAAGAATTGCCAAACCAAACTACTCCAAATTGAGTGTTTCATAGCTCATTTGAAAGCTATAAGTGTCTAGTTTGAGTGACCAAAGTTTCAAGTTCATTGCATTTTTCAATTGATACCAGTTTTCATTTGAATGTTCAATTATTGGTAAAAGTCTTGATCTTGAGAAGGTCTTCTACACATTCCACTGCGAATAGGAGAGGAAATCTCCAACAATAGCCTCCCCTAGAAGCGTTTGCTTCCAAAAAAATGGACTCAACAAACTTGAGAAACGTGCTTATAGCATTCTACACCTCTAACCATTCAAGCAAAAGGAAAGGAGATGGCCAATGTTCTCTTTAGCATTGTATTGTCTCTTACATCGTGAACAGGTCTTGCAAATTGCAACAAATTCATTGTGACTAAATTTTAGTACCTTGCTTTCAGCATTCCACGCCACTAACCATTCAAACAGAAGAAAAGAAAAGGCATATGTTTTTTGGAAGCTTGATTTTAGCATTCCACACCTCTCATCATCCAAACAGAAAGAAAGGAGGCCAATATCCTCTTTAGAGAAAACATGAATCACACATACATAATAGATGCAACTATGGATCAGAACATATGTATGATATACATAACAATACTAAAATAAAAATTTAAACAAAATATATACCATGTTGCTTAGCTCAAATGATCATTATCAGTAGAGTTGAGAGCTAATCTCATATCACCACTTCCAATCGAAATGCTTAAATGAGCACATATAAGCCTTTTCTAGATATCTAGCTTAACATTTTCATCAGATAATATTTCACTTGAAAGCACTTTTGATGGAAAAGCATTTTTATCAAAAAGATTTTTGTCCAGAAAATGATGATCTAGATTTTTTATTCCATGAAATTTAAAAAATCTCCTATTTCTCAAACTTATTCATTATTTTTTTACCATTCAATCAAATAAATGCAACCTAGACAATAAGATCCCCATATAAGTCTATAGAAACTCAATATAGACCAATTTAAACATTATGTAATAAAGTACACTTTAGCAATAAGTTTGTAGCATCCTTCTTTGAATCATCCACCTTTGATTTAGAAGCTAAAAGACTTGGGCCCTATCAAGAGAAAGTTCAGGATGATAGATTAGTTTACATGTCTAAGTATGGATGTAATTGTGCATGCATGCATGTATGTATCCATGTATGTATGTATGTATGTATGTATGTATGTATGTATGTATGTATGTATGTATGTTTTCAATGTGTCATAAAAAAATCAAGGAGTACACTAAAATTTAGAGTTAGATATTTAGGAAATTATAGGATAAGTAAAATTGATAATTAAATTTTGGGTTTATTTAGAATTAATTAATAAAATTTTAAAAATGTAATATTATTTGGAATTCATATTTAAACTTTAAGACTTAAAATTAAAACTTTTTTTTATATTTATAGTTTATAGACCATTGTGATTGTCTAGATCATAGAATTGATCCTTAGTTCATGATAGTTTTCAAATGTTTTAGTCTTATTTATATGTGGGTGGATTCCTATGTGTATGAATGTGTGTGTGTATGAATATTTTTATGTGTGTGTTTATAATTGTGATTTAAAAGATATTGTGATTCTCTAACTCAACATTGATTCTTACTTCATAGTAGTATGTATATGTGTGTATGTATATGTGTGTGTATGTATATGTGTGTGTGTGTATGTATATGTGTGTTTGATCGTGATTTTTTAACTCAACATTGATTTTTACTTCACAATAGTATGTGTATCTCTATGTATGTATGTGTATGTATCCGTGGAATTTAGAAATTATTGCGATTGTCTAACTCAACAGTAACTTTTATTTCACAATCCTATATGTGTATGTGTGATTTAAAAACTATTGTGATTGTTTGACTCAGAAATGATTGTTTCTTCATAATAGTATGTGTATGTGTGTGATTTAAAAGCAATTCTAATTGTTTGACTCAACATTAACTCTTACTTCATAATAGTATGTGTATGGTATGTGTGCGTATGAGTGTGATTCAAAGATTATTCTAATTGTCCAACTCATCATTGATTTTACTTCAAAATAGTATTTGTTTGTGTATGTGTATGTATGTGTGTGTACGTGTGTGATTTAAAAACTATTGCGATTGTCTGACTCAACATTGATTCTTAATTCAAAATGATATGTTTATGTATGTGTATTGTTGAAGATTCACTCACTAATTAGACATAAAGACATGAAGGCATATGAAGGATAAAGAAAGATGAAGAGAAGCAAAAACAAAGCATTCAAAAATTCAAGCCTTAGTGAAGGGACAAATTCACATGTAATATAGTGCATAGAAACTTCTAGAATTACGAGTTTTGAATCTCGGAACATAAAGATGTATATAAGAGAGTTTGAATATAGAGAAAAGTGAGAGAAGAGGAAAATATAGATAACCTGAATTGTCAGATATTCTTTCCTGAGAGAGATGGTAAGGAAGAACTACTCAGAATAGGAGAGTTTTCCATGGCTATGAACGTAATGAGGTCAAGCCGTTTTGTACACATCTTCTCTAATAGAAAACACATGTTTGTGTAGAAGAATTTGAGCATATTCTTCTTGTGTGAAGAAATCTAAATATTCTTCATATCAGTGTGAAAAGTTAGTTGACAGTTACGAGTTTTTTGGTGCACATCTTACTATACTTCTACAAGCTAGATCTCATAGTATAGTGCAAAGTTTTTCATGAATGATAGCTCATTTTGAAGCTACTATCTTCAACTACAAATTGATCAGAAGATTTTTGTGAAACGGGACATGTACTTAGAGTACTGAGTCTAACAGTAAAGGTATTTCAAATTGATGAAGATACTTCTCAAACTTTAGATATAGTTCAGTTACTGAAGAAAGTTTAGGTATTACTTCTTTACTTCATTTACAATCATTTGAAGTAATTTCAAAGAGAATTGTAGTTGATTCTGGTAACATTCCGGTGACATTACGATAACATTCTGGTGATATTCTGGTAAGATTACGGTGATATTATGGTGAGTTTACAACACAGTTTTGTTGCAGCTAAGTGGAGCAAGAATGTCTAATAGTAAACAAACAAAAGAATCATAAAGATTGAGTTAAATCAAATCAGAATTGAAGCAAGAAGAAAAGACGCAGATTTCTAGAAAGTGAATTTTTTAGTTTCAGTAAGCACAGTGATAAAGTTTTCAGTTTTGGAAAGTTTGCTAAGCTATTGATGATGGTGTAGGTGTTCTTATATCACTTTAGCTTAGTTCTTGTGGCATATTTTGCACCGATAAGTGGTATCAGAGCAGAAAGGTCCTCTAGAGTAAACCGAAGTGTAGATACAAGAGAAATTGAAGAATTCTTCATAGCAAAGGTGAAAACTGAGGTGATCAATAACAAACGGTAGCAACAGAAACAAGGAGACTATGGCAGATCATATTTCTATTGACAAATTGGACAGAGATAATTATCCCGCATGGGTAATGAGAATGGAAGCCTTACTTATGAGTAAGGATAAAATGATATATGTGACAGGAGAAGAAAAGAAGCCTACTTTTGAAGATGACAGTCAACCAAAGAAAGAAGAGTTAGAAGCCTTGAAGTTGTGGCAGAAGAAAGATGCAACTACAAGAGCTTATATCTACAATACTATTACAGATAATCTTCTACCACACATTAGAGGTTTGGAAAAAGCGGAAGGTATATGGAATGCATTGGAAGATCATTTCCAAAACACTATTAAAGCTAGGAAGGCTAGCTTATGGTCAGATTTTACAATGTTCAAGAAAAAGCAAAGTCAAAGCATTAATGATTATGTCACTAAGATGAAAGACTTGGCAGATAGTCTTGGATCTATTGATGAGGATATTGAAGACCACAGGTTAATAGCACAATTGCTTGCAGGTTTGAGAGGAGATGAAAGGTGCAAACCTTTTATACTCTCAACTCAAGTTTCATTAAATCATTTTGTACCAGATTTAAAACAGTTGGATAATGCTTACATTTGAGCAAGACTTGAGATGACTACTCAAGCAAATTATGCAAGAGGAAGAGGTAATGTCATAAGTAAAAGTAGAGGTAATACAAAAGGAAGAGCTAATCAAAATAATAACAAGAAGACTTGTTGGATATGTGGATTGAGCAATCATTTGGCTCACGATTGTTGGCATAATCTCCAAGGATCAAATCAGAATCAAAACAAGAATAGCAGAGGTTGAGGCGAAAGACATCAAAGAGGTAGACAAAGCCTACGAGGAGGATATGGTAGAGGTGGAGGAAGAAGTTGGGGATAGAATCAGTCCTATAACACCACCTACTACAACTATGCAAATGATACACAGAATGACAATCATACAACATTGATGATGAATTCAATAAGTGTATCAGAGAATGAAGATCTCAAGGTATTCTATATTGACTTTGGTTGTTCAAATCATTTGTCAGGTAATATAGAATTATTATCAAAATTGGAAGGAGGCATTTCAAATCATACAATACAAACAAGTGATATAACACAAAACATAATGTGCATTCAATTGGAAAAGTGAAGTGCAAGAGTGGAGCTGACTTGCTAACAAATGTTTTGTATATTCCAACAATCCCAAAGAATCTGATTAGTGTGGGACAAATAGTAGAGAAAGGTTTTCAAGTCAGATTTACGAATGAAGGAGTATTTGTTGAAGATCTAGAGAAAGGATACATTCAAGTTGTCTATGGTAAGAAGGAAGGTAGACTTTTTACTCTTAAAGTGCAAGGGAATGTTGGTCAAGCCTTGATCACACATGGTGATGAAGTATTTATAGAATTAGATCTTTGGCATAAGAGGTTAGAACACTTAAATGAAAAAGGAATCAAAACTATGGTGGAAAAACAATCTGTAAAAGGGTTACCAAATATGAACATTCAACATATGATTCACAAATGTGAAGCTTGTCAAATGGGAAAGGCACACAGGTTACCATTTCAGAAGAAAGGTTATAAACCAGAAGAAAGGTTTGCTAGAACTTATACATATAGATGTATGGGGACCAACAAAAGATGGATCAATCAATGGCTCTAGGTATTATGTTCTTTTTATTGATTATGCTACAAGATGGGTAACTCTTTATGTTTTGAAGGAGAGATCAGAAGTGTTTGGAGCTTTCAAGCATTTTCATGCATATGATGAAAGAGTTACAAGTCAAAGACTCAAGAGGCTAAGGTCTGATGGAGGAGGACAATACTTCTCTCAAGAATTCAATGATTAACTTTGGAATGCAGGTATCAAAAGAGAAATAACTTGCAGGTATACACCGCAACAAAATGGAGTGGTAGAAAGGAGAAATCGAACTTCGATTGAGTTTGCCAGAGCAATGTTAAAGGAGAAGAATTGTCCAAATTATCTTTGGGTTGAGGCTGTAAATACAGCCACATATCTTGTAAACAGATTACCATGCACAGCTTTAAATGGAATTAAACTTCTTCAACATGTCTTGAATATACTTCTTCTGAGTAATGAAGATACCTGAATTTGTATAAATCAATTCAAGACCTAAGAAGTATTTTAATAATCCAAGATCATTGATCTTGAATTCCTTCATCATCTGTCCTTTGATGTGTCTAATCCCACTGACATCATTACTTGTAATGATGATGTCATCAACATAAACACACAAGTAGATTACCTCTGTACTACTCCTCTTTATGAATAGAGATGTGTCTGCCTTACTCATCACAAATCCTTGGTCTTGGAGATATGTTGTCAACCTGTAGTTCCATGCTCTAGGTGCCTGCTTCAATCCATATAGAGCCTTCTTCAATTTACAAACATAATTTACCTTCTTGGGATCTTCATAGCCAGGTGGTTGTGACATGTAGACTTCTTCAGATATCCATCCATTCAAGAAAGCATTCTTGACATCTAATTGGTACATGTTCCAATTCTTGGATGCAGCTACACTCACCAAAATTCTGATTGTTGGCATCTTAGCCACAGGAGAGAATGTCTCCTCATAATCAATGCCTTGGGTTTGTGAAAAACCCTTGGCTACCAACCTAGCTTTGTACCTGTTGATTGTACCATCAGAGTTCCTCTTTAGTTTGTAGATCCATCTGGATCCTATCACCTTCATAGAATCCTTCTTGGGTACCAAGTCCCATGTGTCACTCTCCTTGAGAGCCTCTATTTCTTCATCCATAGCTTCTTTCCATTCTGTTTTTGTGATTGCCTCCTCATATGAACCTGGTTCTTCATTCAACAAATCCTTTGCAAGATATACAGAATGCTTAGTTACAAGAGAAGTGTCATACCCATATCTGATAGGCTTCTTACTTTCTCTCTGAGATCTCCTCATTGCTTGAGTTGAGGATTCTGGTATATCCTCTAGCTTCTTCATTTTCATCTTTCCTTTGGACTTCCATGCCTTGAATTCTTCAAGGTTAATTGTGTCATCATCATCTGAGCTTGATTCTTCTTTCTGGATTGGTTCCTCTTTGGTGAGCTTTGGGAAATCTTCTTCCATATCATAAGGTAGACTAACCTTCCTGCATTCATTCTCATACCATGAGTCATTCTCATCAAAAATGACATCTCTGCTTACCTTGAAACCTTTGTTTGAGGGGTTGTAGAATCTGTACCCTTTCTGGTTCAAGTCATAACCAATGAAGATACATTTTTCAGCTTTAGGGTCTAGCTTTCCCCTTACTTTTGAGGGAATATGCACATATGCAATACAACCAAAGATTTTGCAATGATCCAATGATGGTCTCTTACCATGCCAAGCTTCATATGGTGTCATTCCATCAAGTGTCTTTGATGGCAACCTGTTAATGAGATAGGTGGCAGTAGATACACTCTCTGCCCAAAGATAATTTGGCAACTTCTTTTCATTAAGCATAGACCTAGCTGTTTCTACAATGAGTCTATTCCTTCTTTCAGCTACCCCATTTTGTTCAGGTGAGTACCTTGTAGTTATTTCCCTCTTGATGCCTCTTTCCTGCAAGAAGTCTTCAAATTCATTGGAGAAGTATTCACCTCCCCCATCTGACCTTAGTCTTTTCAAGTTTCTACCTGTTTGATTTTCCACTAGTGCAAGATATCTTTTGAAACAATTAAACACTTCATCTTTATGCTTCATAAAGTATAACACAGTCCATCTGCTATAATCATCAATGAAGGACACATAGTACCTTGATCCTGAAATGGATGGTTCCTTGCTAGGTCCCCAAACATCTGTATGCACCAATTCCAGATAGTCTTCATGCATAAAACCTTTCTTTGAATAGGGTAATCTGTGTGACTTACCAAATTGACAAGCTCCACACTTGTATATCATGTGTTGCTTGGATACATTAGGTATCCCAAGCACACATTGATCCCTACACATTTGTTTTAAGGTCCTTTCACCTATATGACCTAACCTCTTGTGCCATATTTCTAATTTTGAAAGTGTTTGATCCTTGTAATTGTATAAAGCAATGTTCTTTATGTCCTCTAGCTCAAAAGTAAACAATCTACCTGATTTCTCTCCCTTGGCTATCCTTCTGAATCCATGTCTTGGGTCCTCTACATATGCTCCATGTTGAGTGAACCTGACCTGTAAACCTTTTTCCACAATCTGACCTACACTCATTAAGTTCTTGGTGATAGTTGGGACATAAAGTACTCTGCTCAATAAGTTCTGATTACCATCACTAGTCTTTACATTACCAATCTTTACAACAGAATGCTTAGTTTCATCACCTATTTGTACCTGATGTTTGCCCTTGGGTTCCTCAAGATCAGAGAGTAGTGCCACATTGCCAGCTACATGGTTAGAACACCCTGAATCAATATAGAATAAGTGATCATCATTGATACCTGATTTTGAAGTCATATTCATGATCAATAGGGAGTCATCTTGCTCCTCTGTGTAGTTGTTGTAATCCCTTCTATTTCTGAATCCACCTTGGTAGTTACTATTGTGGTTGTGGTTGTAATTGTTGTTGTACTGATTGTTGTATCCATTGTAGCCTTGGTGTTGGTTGAATCTGCCTCTACCTTGAGAGTATCCACCTCTTTGATGGCCTCTTCCTCTCTGATTTTCATAGTTTCTGTAGCACTCATCTGTAGTATGATTAGATAGACCACATATATTGCATGGTGATGAATTGTAGGATCTCCCCCTACCTGGCTTACCTCCTCTGCCTCTTCCTCTTGAAGATCTACCTCTCCCTGCATAGTTTGCTTGGGAGGTAGAGCCTTCTTCATCAACCTTCTTACTTTTACCTTTGTCTTTAACCTTCTTATCAGTGTATAAAGCAGAGGGGTTGTTACCTTTTGATTGCTCTCCATTCCTTGTAAGCTTTGCTTCATGTGTGAAGAGTTGACCAATCAGAGTTGTTAGATCAGGAGCATGTATGTCCATGTATAGGTCCATTGCTGTGGTAAAGCTCTCCCATTTGTCATCAGCTTTTAGTCCATTGATTACCTGCCTTACTATTTGTTCCTCTTCAATCTCCTCTCCAATACTTGCAAGCTGGTCTGCAATGTCTTTGACCCTAGTGACAAAGTCTGAAACTGATTGCTTTGATTGCTTCCTAAGAGTAGTGAATTCAATCCATAGTTGATTCTTTCTGGCCCTTGTACTTGATGAAAAATATGTTGACAAGGTTTCCCAAGTTTCTTGGGAAGTCTTGCAATTCCTTATGTGAGGTAAAAGGAAATCAGATATAGAGTTAAGAAGGTAAGACCTTGCCAATGCATCTTTTGCACACCATGTGTTGAGCCTTTCTTGTTCATCCTTGGTGGGTAGTCCTCTTGCTTTGAATGAGGGCAATTCCTCATCTCTTGAGATGAATCCAAATAAGCTCCTTCCTTGTAGATAGGTCTTCATCCTTAGAGACCAAGCTTGGTAATTGTTCCTGTCCAATTTGTCAATGAATGAAGGAAAACCATCTCCCATGTTACCTTGTTTGCTCTGATACCACTGTTGGGAGAGGATGGTTGGATGCACTCAGAGATTGAGTAGGTGCTGCTAAACCTGCTTCACACCAGCCCTCTTTGACTCCAGGAATGCTTATTACACTTGATTAGCTTCCAAATGATACCAAGATAGCATATATGTACTTTGCAAATGATATGTGTAATGATCAAATCAAAACAGACTACTTGAGACTTCAAAAATCCAAGAAAACTTGCTATTTTGTTAATGACACCTCCTCAGTTTTTCACTCAGTATGACCAGCACACTTACAATTGATCAAATTCCTTCTGGACATATTAAATTAGCTTAGCAAGCTACCATTTTCAAGTGGAATCATTCAAATTGATAAACTATGCACAGAGAAATAACTTTAGCAAGTTTATGGTCACTCCCGACTTTTTAGGAGATGTGCAGACAAATACCAGAGACTGCTTCGAAGATGATTTCTCGAAAATGGCTGAACCAAACTTCTTCAAACTTTGTAGTCTTGTAGAATGCTTTGACTTGGTTCCAACAAGCTTTGAATCACTTGATTTGGTTGAGAAATCACCAAGATATGGCTTGTAGAAGTTGACAGACTTGGAATGTATACTCAGAGAATCACAGAGATAATGAATGTAACTCTTTCTATTAATTCACATGAATGTACAATCTCATTGGCATTATAAGCATAGCCTAATGAGTTGGAGAGGTGAGGTCTAAGATGTAGTACACTCACACACTCAGATACAAAAGAAATGAACTCGGGAGATGACACACAACCCGCGAGTTTTGTCTTGAGTTTTATATGTGTAGGAAGTAAGTTTGAATTTCAAATTCAAATCTAAGGCTCCCTATAATCACTCATCTAAAAGTGGGGAGATATTCTCTCCACTTATACATTCTAATTTCCATGAATCCAATCAAGTAGGTGTGATCATTTACATGCCAAGTCATTTAGACTTTTACAAGGGGTAAACAAGTAGGAACTTATAAGCATAAGTTCACATGGTCCTTTCTTCAAGTGAATTAAGCTTCCAAGGTTTCAAAACCAAGCTTCCAAGGTTCCAAGCCAAGTGTGAAGGCTTGAATTGCACCAACATGTATAACATGACATACTTCTTGTAAAATGCATAGCGTTGTTCAAGTGATATGGTATTAGATTCATGCTCATAATCCAAAAATGAAATGATAATTGCTAATCTGTATCAAGGGAATATCATTTCTATCGTTGAGGGAAGTGTAGAAGGCAATAGAATGGAGGCAAGTTCCTTTTATACAATCTCTTATGGTAAGAACAAACACTCCTATTTCATCACCTCAAGAAATCATATATGTGGATCTCTCACGATTTCACAAATGCCAAGCATGTGAATCATATGCAGTATCTCAAAAGAGTCATGTAACTTATCATGGGATTATAATTTGTAGGATTCATGCACTCATAGATCCTAGGGAGACACTCTATTATGTGGAGAATGAAGCATATAAAAAAAGAAGAAAAAGAGAAAGAAAAGACACAAGAAAAAAAGATATTTTTATAAAGCATATCCACCACCTCCATTGCTCTAAAATTTGACTTCTCTTTAATTTCTTTTGTTGTACTAGGATGACATTTCCTTCCATCTGTTTGTATTGTGTCACTAGGTCTCTTCTCCTTAGTATATGTTCAAAATTGAGACATAAAAAATGAGAAACGCATCAATAAAAAAGAAACATTTGTGAGAATAGCTTTCAAGATTTGTGTGAATTTATGACAGATATTCAAGATTTTTGGTAGTAAAAGATAGTCAAATTTTTATTAGTTTGCAACATTTTATATAAAAGTTTCATGATAAACTTTTGAAATAAACCAAAAGAAAGATTTAGTTTATGAAAGCTCCCATTGATACAATGAAACACAAAGGTAATGAACAAGATGGGCCTACAATATAATCTCACTACTTTGTTACCTGCTTATGTTGGTTGAAATAGGATTAAAAATTGTATCCATGGACATTTACAAATAAGAAGATTAGATGATATGATAGTCAAGTAGTTGAGTGAATTTGAATTTTTTGGTGTGAATTCGATTGTTGAACTTATAGATTTCCTTCACATTGTCCTAAGATGATCTTTGATTAGTTTTGACATACCCCAAGGTATGAGCTCAACTTCCAAAAGATTTAAGAAAAGATCCTTTAATAAATTAGTTTAAGATGATGTTTTCTCTATCTCCAACTTGATTGAAGGCTTATTTTAAAAGATCCGTTAGATCTTTATTCCACTACCTTATGCATCCCATTTATCTTCCGTGATCTCTTTGTCTCTTTTAATTGATAGTACTATGCCTTATTCTCTTTATTTTAGCTCCCCCAACGACTGTCTTGGGTTATGCCAATTTTGTCTTCACAAAATTTCATATTATTTGATTTCTTTCTTTCCATCCATCTATTATGCTACATCTCTCTCTCTCTCTCTGACAAATATAAATGACATCCTTTTTCCTTCTCACTTTTCAGCAAGAAGTTGATACCAAGCATCCACTTCTTGCTTAAAAGTGAGAGAAAACAATTCTAGATAGGATGCCATTTATAATGGAAAAAAATGGTAGTTTCTCAATTTTAGAAAGAAGACAATTTTAGAAAGAACAAAACATGCATGAGAATCATTGTCGATCGATCAAATCTAAAATACACATCGATTGATTCTCTTGATATTCCTAGAAATTATCTCAAAGGAGTCATCACAAGCTACAAAACCTTTCTAAATCTATCTATCTATCTATCTATCTATATATCTATCTATCTATCTATCTATCTATCTATCTATCTATCTATCTATCTACCTACCTACCTACCTACCTATCTATCTATCTATCTATGTACCTACCTATATATATATATATATATATATATATATATATATATATATATATATATATATATATATATATATATATATATATATATATATATATATATATATATATATATATATGTGTGTGTGTGTGTGTGTGTGTACCCTTCTCTCTCTCTCTCTCTCTCTCTCTCTCTCTCTCTCTCTCTCTCTCTCTCTCTCTCTCTCTCTCTCTCTCTCTCTCTCTCTCTCTCTCTCTCTCTCTCTCTCTCTCTCTCTCTCTATCTATCTATCTATCTATCTATCTATCTATCTATCTATATATCTATCTATCTATCTATCTATCTATCTATCTATCTATCTATCTATCTATCTATCTATCTATCTATCTATCTACATATCTATCTATCCCTCTCTCTCTGTATCTCGGTTTTTCTCTCTCTCCCTCTGTCTCTCTCCCTCTCTCTCTCTCCCTCTCTTTCTCTCTCACTCACTCTCTCTCTCTCTCTCTCAAGATACACACACATTATGACTTAGACATAGTGAACCATTCTTATAAGTTTTTCCCTCACTTTTGGGGCATGTGGTTAGCCCATCAGACTCTAGCTGGGAGATCATGAGTTTATATCCCTTGGATACAACATCTACTCTTTTTCTTATTCCACCATATGGATGCACCAATGAAAAGCATATGATGAAAGAGAAAATAAGGCATCAAGATGTTGTGAATTCATTGCATACTCAATAATGTTTCCTTTCAATTTACATTTATAGAACCACATACACATTGCAATAACGGATTATATAATCAAGACTAATTGTGGGAGAATTAGTGTATCCATAAATTAGGAAGGTGGCATGGATATATAAAGGAAAAATATTTATTAAGACTACAAAATGCATTAAAAACAAAAGAACCATGGATATTGATGATTACATCAAATACAAATGATTTTATTCATCAAATTTGATCAATGATGAAAACATATAAGAATAACATAGAAGTGATGGGTAGGAGAGATCATTGAATTTTGAATAATATGAGTACAAATTATGTATGAATATATTGGTATTATAGATATAAAAATAATGCTGATAGTTTTGAGATTCCAATTCAAAGTTAGGAAACTGTTGACAGTTCACATATGTCATCACCATAGAGCCTAAAAATCCTTCTTTCTAGATTTTTATGAAGCTTAAAAATATTCATTTCTTATGTAACCACGTCTTAAGAGAAAGATGGAGTGTCCCATTTTCTCCACTTTGAAGAACATAGGGAACCCATAACACAAGAAAAAATAGGGTCTCATGGTTTGCTTTTCTTGTTGCACATTCCAGAGTACAAAGTTTTCTTTTGAAGAAGTTAAGCTTTGATTTCAATAAGTAGAATTTTTGATGCACAAAAACATGTACATTAGCATGTTGACATATAAAAAATGAAGCAGATATAATATCTTTGTGCATATACTATTTTGAAGTAAGAATCAATGCTATGAATCAAACAATCCAAATAGTTTTTAAATCACAATCATACAAAAAAACATACACACCAAATTGTGATGTAAGGATCAATGATTTAAATAAAAAAATCATAATAGTTTTAAAATCATAAGCATACATACAAACCCACAAATAAAATTATGAAGAAAGAATTAATGGTATGCGTCAGAAAATCACAATAGTTTTCAAATCATAATCGTAAACATACATGCACACATACATATATTCACACACATACACATAATATTGTGAAGTAAGAATCAATGGCAATTCGTACAATCACGATAGTTTCGAAATCATGCTTATACACAAACATACATACGCATAGACATACTACTCTGAAGTAACAATCAATGCTAAGTCAAATAATCATAATCCTTTTTTACTTACACACATGCATGAGCATACACATACACATACACATACTATTGTGAGTATAGATGAATGTGGAG
>CM035423.1:119742501-119772501 GCA_020310875.1 Ceratopteris richardii | reverse complement strand
TCAGTGCATGTCTGCAGTAGACTCAGATGTTTGGTACTTTGACAGTGGGGCGACCAAACATATTACCTCGCAGTGTAGTTTCTTCTCTTCACTCGAGCCTGCCCCTACAGGGAATACTATCACATGCGCCAATAACTCCTCTTATCCTGTTATGGGAGTTGATAAGATCATTCTGACTACTGCTGATGGTAGTTCTTTCACTTTATCAGATGCTTTATTTGTGCCAGGGATCAAAAAGAACCTGTTATCAGTTTCTGCATTAGCCAAGATTGGCTTGGTTGTGAAATTCGTTGATGACAGGTGTACAGTTCATGATCTCTCAAATGGCGATGTGATTATTGCTTCTGGCATTTTATGTCGTGGGCTGTATAAGCTCATAGACTATGAAAGATCTGTGAATGATTCGGCATGTGTAGTTCATGATTCTCAGGCTATGTCAGATGCAAAGCTTTGGCATGCACGCTTTGGTCATCTGAATTTTGCTAGTTTGTTACGCCTGCAGAAATCTGAAATGGTGTCCTCTTTGCCCAAACTTGAGGCACCTGGAAAACATGTTTGTGAAGGCTGTATTTTGGGCAAAATGCAGCGTTCTTCCTTTCCAAAAGATGGTTCAGTTCGGGCTACGCAGAAATTGCAGCTTGTACATAGTGATGTCTGTGGTCCTATGCAGACACCCTCTTTTGGAAATTACCTTTACTTCGTGACTTTCATTGATGATTTTTCCAGGCATGCATGGGTATATCCACTCAAAGCAAAGTCCGAAGTGTTCATGTGCTTCAAACAGTTTTTGGTTTTAGCTGAAAATCTGTCAGCATGTAAAATGGGCACCCTCCATTCTGATCGAGGGGGGGAATATATGTCTTCAGATTTTAATGCATTTCTGGCTGAACGTGGGATAAAACACCAGTGTACAGTGCCGTATACACCTCAACAGAATGGAGTTGCTGAACAAAAGAACAGGTCACTCATGGAGATGGCGAGGTGCATGGTCAAAAGTCAGGCTTTACCACATAGTTTCTGGCTTGAGGCTGTCATGTGTGCAGCATATGTACTGAACAGGTGTCCCACTAAAGCGTTGCAGTCTATCACTCCATATTAGGCTTGGCATGACCGCAAGCCATCTGTTGCTCATCTGCGTGTTTTTGGTTGTTTGGCATATGCATTAGTGCCTGAACAACATCGCAAAAAATTGGATGATAAGGTAGTAAAATGTATTTTTGTTGGGTACAGTTCTGAAAGTAAAGGCTATCGTCTGTATCATCCACAGACTAAACGCATTCTGGTTAGCCGTGATGTTGTCTTTGTGGAAGATGCTATTCAGCCATTGCTTTCATGTACTAAGGAGACATCTGTTAGCTCCAAAGACATGTATGATACTTTGATGCCTCTTTTTACAGGTGGACAGGCTAGTGCTCGTCCTAATGAGGCAAGTTCTCAGCCTTTGCAGGTTTCATATGATGATGCAGATCATTCCATTTCTGATGCAGATTTACATGATGCACTTGTTGATGAGAGAGCTGATATTGAGCAGGCAAAAACTATGCCAAAATGGCTGGTGCAGACTTTGCGTGACAGCAAATTAGATGCACCTTTGTCATATCGTACTCGTTCAGGCTCTCATAGTGCCTCATTTGCATCAGATTGCTATGCTATGGCTGCATCTAGTCTCTGTGATGAGAATGAGCCTGTTTCTTTTGATGAAGCACAAAATTCAGAAAATTGGATGGCTGCTATGCAATCTGAATATGATGCTATAATGAAGAATGGTACATGGTCTTTATGTGACTTGCCTCCTGGCAAGAAGGCCATTGGCACTAAGTGGGTATACAAGCTGAAGCGTAAACCTGATGGTACAGTTGACAGGTATAAGGCTAGGCTTGTTGCAAAGGGTTATGCACAGGAAAGAGGCATTGATTTTGATGAGACCTTTGCACCTACATGTCGTATGACTACTGTTCGCGGCATTTGTGCACTTGCAGCCCATCATGGTTGGAATGTACATCAGTTGGACACTAAAACAGCATTTCTGAATGGTGACTTGCATGAAGAAGTGTATGTTTTTCAGCCCCGTGGCTTTGTGCAGAAAGGGCATGAAAACCAGGTTTGCAGTGTTGATATATTTAGGTAGTGATGTGTGTGAACACTCTAGGACCGCCGGGGCACTTTTTTCCCTCTTTAGGAGGTTTTTTTCCCCCGGCTTGTATATACGCCTATTGCCCTAATGGGCTACTTATCTTTGTACATTCTCTAGTAATACATTCAGTCTTGTGTGTTGTGCTCCAAGCTTCTTCTTCTTCCTTGTGCTGTTCGCGTGCTTCCGCAGACGTCTAACTCCAACAATTGGTATCAGAGCAGGTCGTTGCTTCTTCTAGGGTGCTGTCGACACTCCTCCGTTTGCAGTCTCAGATTCGCATGAAATTTGGTGAGCATACTCAGGGTGTTTCCTAGATCAAAACCGCTTTGCTTTGTGGTGCTGAAATCGCGATCTGAGCTCGTTTCGGCCTCCGAACGCACTATCGCAGCGCTTGTGCAGGCTATTTCGTCCTTTTGTGCCAAAGGTATATACCAGTTTCTGTTCACCAGTTTAAGCGTCTCGAAGTCTGCTACAGGTCTAGCAGAACTCATCTGGGCAGTTCCGTTCAACTTTTTGAGATACAGTCAATTTTCTGCATCAAGGTATTTTAGTCACCGGCCATGGCTGAAAGCAGTGATGTATTCCGTATGTTGGCTGTTGAGGATAAGTTGGATGGTACCAACTACCCATTATGGGCTTATATGATGCGACATGTACTGGTTGCAAAAGGATTGTGGAACATTGTGCAGGGTGTTGAAAGACGTCCTGTTACACCTGTAACGACAGGTACTGCAAATACAGGTGTTGGAGCTGATGAAGATGGTGTCGAAGACGATATTCCGCAGATTCCTGTTCGTGCTGCTGTTTCTGTTGCAGCTACTGCAGAGCAGACTCGTTGGGATGGCAGAGATGCCCAGGCACATGCATTGATAGCTTTGTCTGTCAAACGTGCCATTATCCCTCACATTCGCTCTTGCAGAACAGCAAAGGATGCTTGGGATACACTTACCACTTTGTACCAGGCTAGGAATGAGGCTCGTGTTGCTTACCTCCGAAAACAGTTGGAGAGTGAGCACATGAATGAAGGTGATTCTATGGACAGTTTTCTTACAAAGATCAAAGACCTGAAGGAACAATTGATTTCTGCTGATGAGGTTATACCAGATAGCTCACTTGTGCAGACCGTTCTGAATGGCCTTCCTGATTCATATCAGAGTTTTGCCTCTACTCTTCGGTTGATGATGAAAGGCAATCCGAATGCCTTGTCATTTGAGGAATTAGTCTCTGTTCTGTTGCAGGAAGATCAGTCCAGGCAGAACAGGTCCATTATGCGTGTTGCAGATCAAGCTTTCCTGGCTAGTCAGAAGGGCAAAGGAAAATGGAGCTCTTCTACTAGTAAGCAGAAATCTGCAAATGCTGCACAATCGAAGAACCAGGATAAAGATGAGAAGAAATCAGAAAAGCAGAAATTGTTCTGCAAGTACTCTAAAGGAAATGATCATATTATAAAGAACTGTCCAAAACTGGTTGCTAAAGAGGCAAAGAAGAAAGAGGCTGGAATGGTTGTTGCAGAGGCCTCTACACCAAAAACAGAGTCTGCAAATCTTGTGCAGGAAGAAGAATGGGCGTTTACTACTGTCTGCAGTTTTGACCCATCTTCTCATGATCAGTGCATGTCTGCAGTAGACTCAGATGTTTGGTACTTTGACAGTGGGGCGACCAAACATATTACCTCGCAGCGCAGTTTCTTCTCTTCACTCGAGCCTGCCCCTACAGGGAATACTGTCACATGCGCCAATAACTCCTCTTATCCTGTTATGGGAGTTGGTAAGATCATTTTGACTACTGCTGATGGTAGTTCTTTCACTTTGTCAGATGCTTTATTTGTGCCAGGGATCAAAAAGAACCTGTTATCAGTTTCTGCATTAGCCAAGATTGGCTTGGTTGTGAAATTCGTTGATGACAGGTGTACAGTCCATGATCTCTCAAATGGCGATGTGATTATTGCTTCTGGCATTTTATGTCGTGGGCTGTATAAGCTCATAGACTATGAAAGATCTGTGAATGATTCGGCATGTGCAGTTCATGATTCTCAGGCTATGTCAGATGCAAAGCTTTGGCATGCACGCTTTGGTCATCTGAATTTTGCTAGTTTGTTACGCCTGCAGAAATCTGAAATGGTGTCTTCTTTGCCCAAACTTGAGGCACCTGGAAAACATGTTTGTGAAGGCTTTATTTTGGGCAAAATGCAGCGTTCTTCCTTTCCAAAAGATGGTTCAGTTCGGGCTATGCAGAAATTGCAGCTTGTACATAGTGATGTCTGTGGTCCTATGCAGACACCCTCTTTTGGAAATTACCTTTACTTCGTGACTTTCATTGATGATTTTTCCAGGCATGCATGGGTATACCCACTCAAAGAAAAGTCCGAAGTGTTCATGTGCTTCAAACAGTTTTTGGTTTTGGCTGAAAATCTGTCAGCATGTAAAATGGGCACCCTCCGTTCTGATCGAGGGGGGGAATATATGTCTTCAGATTTTAATGCATTTCTGGCTGAACGTGGGATAAAACACCAGTGTACAGTGCCGTATACACCTCAACAGAATGGAGTTGCTGAACGAAAGAACAGGTCACTCATGGAGATGGCGAGGTGCATGGTCAAAAGTTAGGCTTTACCACATAGTTTCTGGCTTGAGGCTGTCATGTGTGCAGCATATGTACTGAACAGGTGTCCCACCAAAGCGTTGCAGTCTATCACTCCATATGAGGCTTGGCATGACCGCAAGCCATCTGTTGCTCATGTGCGTGTTTTTGGTTGTTTGGCATATGCATTAGTGCCTGAACAACATCGCAGAAAATTGGATGATAAGGCAGTAAAATGTATTTTTGTTGGGTACAGTTCTGAAAGTAAAGGCTATCGTCTGTATCATCCACAGACTAAACGCATTCTGGTTAGCCGTGATGTTGTCTTTGTGGAAGATGCTATTCAGCCATTGCTTTCATGTACTAAGGAGACATCTGTTAGCTCCAAAGACATGTATGATACTTTGATGCCTCTTTTTACAGGTGGACAGGCTAGTGCTCGTCCTAATGAGGCAACTTCTCAGCCTTTGCAGGTTTCATATGATGATGCAGATCATTCCATTTCTGATGCAGATTTACATGATGCACTTGTTGATGAGAGAGCTGATATTGAAAAGGCAAAAACTATGCCAAAATGGCTGGTGCAGACTTTGCGTGACAGCAAATTAGATGCACCTTTGTCATATCGTACTCGTTCAGGCTCTCATAGTACCTCCTTTGCATCAGATTGCTATGCTATGGCTGCATCTAGTCTCTGTGATGAGAATGAGCCTGTTTCTTTTGATGAAGCACAAAATTCAGAAAATTGGATGGCTGCTATGCAATCTGAATATGATGCTATAATGAAGAATGGTACATGGTCTTTATGTGACTTGCCTCCTGGCAAGAAGGCCATTAGCACTAAGTGGGTATACAAGCTGAAGCGTAAACCTGATGGTACAGTTGACAGGTATAAGGCTAGGCTTGTTGCAAAGGGTTATGCGCAGGAAAGAGGCATTGATTTTGATGAGACCTTTGCACCTACATGCCGTATGACTACTGTTCGGAGCATTTGTGCACTTGCAGCCCATCATGGTTGGAATGTACATCAGTTGGACATTAAAACAGCATTTCTGAATGGTGACTTGCATGAAGAAGTGTATGTTTTTCAGCCCCGTGGCTTTGTGCAGAAAGGGCATGAAAACCAGGTGTGCAGGTTAAAGAAGGCGTTATATGGTTTAAAGCAAGCACCACGTGCTTGGTATGAGAAGATACATGCCTATCTGATTGCACATGGTTTTGAGAACAGTCCAACTGAAAGCACCTTATATGTTAAGCGTGCTAATGATGTGCTCCTGATCATTGTTGTCTATGTAGATGACATGCTGCTCACTGGTCCTCTTGAGAAGCATATTGCTGATTTCAAGGCTGATTTGCATGCCTCATTTGAGATGTCTGATTTGGGGCATTTGCATCACTATTTGGGCATTCAGTTTATGCAAGTTGATGGTGGAATGGCTTTGTGTCAAACGAAATATATTGACACATTATTGCAGCGTTTTGGCCTTGAAGACTGTAAGCCTATTGCCACTCCTATGGAGACAGGTTTACGATTGAGTCTTCATGATGCTGGAGATGCATTTGATGCTGTTCTCTATCAGCAGGCTGTTGGATGCTTGATTTACTTATGCATTACTCGGCCAGATATTCAGTTTGTTGTCTCACAGATGAGCAGGTTTATGCATTGCCCAGGAGTCACGCATTGGAAAGCGGTTAAGCGCATCTTTCGCTACTTGAGTGGTACTCGGCTACTTGGGTTGTTTTATCCCAAGGGGGGATCACCACCGCCAGATTTGCATGCTTTTTCTGACTCAGATTGGGCTGGTTGCTATGACACTCGTGTGTCCACCAGTGGTTTTTGCTTCATGCTTGGTAGCTCATGTATATCTTGGTTGAGCAAGAAGCAGCCTACTGTGGCCACTTCCAGTTGTGAGGCTGAGTATAGGGCAGCTTTCACAGCGACTGTTGAGTGTGTGTGGCTCAGACGCCTTATGGCTGATTTGGGTGTTGGCCAGTCTTCTGCCACCACCATCTTCACTGACAGTCAGAGCGCATTGGCAGTTGCGAGGAACCCTGTGTTCCATGCTCGCACTAAGCACATTGAGGTGCATTATCACTATGTCAGGGAGAGGTTCTCTGCTGGGGAGATCAGCTTGGCATATGTGCCCACGCAGGAGAACATTGCAGACCTCTTCACGAAGGCTCTGCCTAGGGAGAAGTTTGAAGCTTTCCGCAAAGCTTTGGGCTTACTTCCTTTTGTGGAGTGATTTCCACATAGCTCGGCACTTCCTTATACATGAGTGCCAGCTCCTTGTTCACCGCATCACTCCCAGGGGGGATTTGTTGATATATTTAGGTAGTGATGTGTGTGAACACTCTAGGACCGCCGGGGCACTTTTTTCCCTCTTTAGGAGGTTTTTTTCCCCCGGCTTGTATATACGCCTATTGCCCTAATGGGCTACTTATCTTTGTACATTCTCTAGTAATACATTCAGTCTTGTGTGTTGTGCTCCAAGCTTCTTCTTCTTCCTTGTGCTGTTCGCGTGCTTGCGCAGACGTCTAACTCCAACATGCAGGTTAAAGAAGGCATTATATGGTTTAAAGTAAGCACCACGTGCTTGGTATGAGAAGATACATGCCTATCTGATTGCACATGGTTTTGAGAATAGTCCAACTGAAAGCACCTTATATGTTAAGCGTGCTAATGATGTGCTTCTGATCATTGTTGTCTATGTTGATGACATGCTGCTCACTGGTCCTATTGAGACACATATTGCTGATTTTAAGGCTGATTTGCATGCCTCATTTGAGATGTCTGATTTGGGGCATTTGCATCACTATTTGGGCATTCAGTTTATGCACGTTGATGGTGGAATGGCTTTGTGTCAAACGAAATATATTGACACATTATTGCAGCGTTTTGGCCTTGAAGACTGTAAGCCTATTGCCACTCCTATGGAGACAGGTTTACGATTGAGTCTTCATGATGCTGGAGATGCATTTGATGCTGTTCTCTATCAGCAGGTTGTTGGATGCTTGATTTACTTATGCATTACTCGGCCAGATATTCAGTTTGTTGTCTCACAGATGAGCAGGTTTATGCATTGCCCAGGAGTCACGCATTGGAAAGCGGTTAAGCGCATCTTTCGCTACTTGAGTGGTACTCGGCTACTTGGGTTGTTTTATCCCAAGGGGGGATCAGTACCGCCAGATTTGCATGCTTTTTCTGACTCAGATTGGGCTGGTTGCTATGACACTCGTGTGTCCACCAGTGGTTTTTGCTTCATGCTTGGTAGCTCATGTATATCTTGGTTGAGCAAGAAGCAGCCTACTGTGGCCACTTCCAGTTGTGAGGCTGAGTATAGGGTAGCTTTCACAGCGACTGTTGAGTGTGTGTGGCTCAGATGCCTTATGGCTGATTTGGGTGTTGGCCAGTCTTCTGCCACCACCATCTTCACTGACAGTCAGAGCGCATTGGCAGTTGCGAGGAACCCTATGTTCCATGCTCACACTAAGCACATTGAGGTGCATTATCACTATGTCAGGGAGAGGTTCTCTGCTGGGGAGATCAGCTTGGCATATGTGCCCACGTAGGAGAACATTGCAGACCTTTTCACGAAGGCTCTGCCTAGGGAGAAGTTTGAAGCTTTCCGCAAAGCTTTGGGCTTACTTCCTTTTGTGAAGTGATTTCCACATAGCTTGGCACTTCCTTATACATGAGTGCCAGCTCCTTGTTCACCGCATCACTCCCAGGGGGGATTTGTTGATATATTTAGGTAGTGATATGTGTGAACACTCTAGGACCGCCGGGGCACTTTTTTCCCTCTTTAGGAGGTTTTTTTCCCCCGGCTTGTATATACGCCTATTGCCCTAATGGGCTACTTATCTTTGTACATTCTCTAGTAATACATTCAGTCTTGTGTGTTGTGCTCCAAGCTTCTTCTTCTTCCTTGTGTTGTTCGCGTGCTTCCACAGACGTCTATCTCCAACATTACACACATGTGCATACTATTGTGAAGTATGAATGAATGCAGAGAGAAACAATCACAATAGTTTTTAAATCACAAACATACAAAAAACTAGGAATCAATGTTGAGTCAGACCATCACAATAGTTTTTAAATCACACACACACATATGTACACATACACAAACACATACTATTGGAAGAAAAATCAATGCTTAGTTGGAAAATGAGAATAATTTTTGAATCAGACTCATACACACACATACATACACATACCATATACATACTCATACACACACATACATACACATACCATATACATACTATTATAAAGTAAGAATCAATGTTGATTCAAACAATTACAATAGTTTTTAAATCACACACATGCACATACTATTGTCAAGTAGTATACATACACATACACATACATACATACACATACCATATACATACTCATATACACACATACATACACATACCATATACATATTATTATAAAGTAAGAATCAATGTTGATTCAAACAATTACAATAGTTTTTAAATCACACACATACTATTGTCAAGGAATCATTGTAAAGTCACACACACATACAAATACTATTGTGAAATAGGAATTAATTTTGAATTAGAAAATATCAATAGTTTCTAAATTGCACACGCGCACACACACATACATATATATATATATATATATATATATATATATATATATATATATATATATATATATATATATATATATATATATGTATATATATATATATATATATATATATATATATATATATATATATATATATATATGCACATATATATATGCATATATATATATATATATATATATATATATATATATATATATATATATATATATATATATATATATATATATATATATATATATATATATATATAGATATACTAACTATTGTAAAGTAAGAGTTAATGTTGAGTTAGAAAATCGCAATCGCTTTTAAATCACAATCATAAACACACACGTACGTAGGCGTATGCGAAAAAAAAAGAAGAAAAAGGATTATAAACTTTCTGAATTTTCGAGTCGAGAGATTATAACTGTGCTTTGACGCTTAAACAAGTTTTAGTTGTAAATAAAGTCTTAAAACTGAATTTTATATCTTTCCCTTTCCAAACAGATGTAAACGGTTCTCATTAATAACTCGCTTGCTTGTTGGAGAGGACAAAAAGAATGACCCTTAACGTTCTAAATTTGCAAGGTTATGATTTTTTTTTTTTTTTTTTTTGTGGTATATATCTTCTCGATTCATGTATTTTTGTTGTAGTATACATACACATACACATACCATATACATACTCATATACACACATACATACACATACCATATACATATTATTATAAAGTAAGAATCAATGTTGATTCAAACAATTACAATAGTTTTTAAATCACACACATACTATTGTCAAGTAAGAATCATTGTAAAGTCACACACACATACAAATACTATTGTGAAATAGGAATTAATTTTGAATTAGAAAATATCAATAGTTTCTAAATTGCACGCGCGCGCACACACACACACACACACACACACACACACATATATATATATATATATATATATATATATATATATATATATATATATATATATATATATATATATATATATATATATATATATATATATATGCACACATATATATATATGCACATATATATATATATATATGCATATATATATATATATATATATATATATATATATATATATATATATATGCATATATATATATATATATATATATATATATATATATATATATATATACTAACTATTGTAAAGTAAGAGTTAATGTTGAGTTAGAAAATCGCAATCGCTTTTAAATCACAATCATAGACACACACGTACGTAAGCGTATGCGAAAAAAAAAAGAAGAAAAAGGATTATAAACTTTCTGAATTTTCGAGTCGAGAGATTATAACTGTGCTTTGACGCTTAAACAAGTTTAAGTTGTAAATAAAGTCTTAAAACTAAATTTTATATCTTTCCCTTTCCAAACAGATTTTATATCTTTCCCTTTCCAAACAGATATACTAACTATTGTAAAGTAAGAGTTAATGTTTTTTTTTTTTATATAAAGGAAGTTCGGCAATAGCCTACTCTCCCGGACTTGAATTAAATTAAGAAACAAAGGTACAAAAGAAGGGGACTAGCGCCCACGGGACCCCCCAAATCCCACAAAGCAGGGGAAGCTTGATTGAATCCTAGGTTGCATTACAGAGAAGGTTAATCACCCTCTCATCGCCCTCATGCGGGGCCCATTTGGGTTTGAGCTTGTTGTTGATCAAAAGGAGGACTTGATGGTGCCTGAAGGGGGGGGATTTCTTACTGTTAACGATCCTTTTGCCAAGGAGGAATAGTGATTTCTCAATCGACCACTCCCTGGGGGGATTGCCGAAGTTGAGAGCACACCTCTCCCGCCAAATTTTCCACAGGGCTTCCCCTCTGATGGCGTTCCAGAGTGTCGCAGAGCAGCCGATCGCTTCTCCCAAAAGGAAAAGTTTCCAACTAAGCTGTTTTTGAAGTCTGATTTTCATTCCAACCGTCTACCAGACTCTGTAGGAGTTGGGGCAAGTAAGGAAGATGTGTGGGACATCTTCGATAGCACGGTGGCAGCGTTTGCACCAAGGAGGGATCCCACAAAGTTTGCTAGCCTTATGGTTGGTCCAGATTCCCCGATGAAGAATTTGCCATAAGAGGACAGACTTCTTAATCTCTATAAGGGGGTGTCAGATACCCATGAATTTCATGTCCCACCGAAGCCGCGTCCAAGACAGGCACCACTTCTTGTTGAGGCTGATCTAGAGGTAAGCCGTTTCTTTGATGTTCGGGATTTTGAGTAGGCTATTTCCATTGTGCCATTTGAGACCAAGCGAGTTCGGTGTGTCGTGTCCCATGAGAAGGCGAGTCTTGTGACGATCCCAAGCGAGGTATCTGCTTTGCAAAGTGTTCCATTCTTCGTAGGAGATGTTTATGCGAGGGTCGATATCCTCGAAGTTGATCCAGCTGTTGGTGTCATGTTTCCAAAGATGTTTCCATTTTTTGAATCCTTTGTTCCATAACTTCTTGGCATTTTGAATGTTCCACGACTCCACACTCCTGATGCCATGTATCGGAAACCAGATAGAGTCGTTTTGTCTGATTTCGGCCGCCCACTTCCAGTCCTCACTAATTCTTGTGAAGCTTTTGACTTTATTCCAGCCCTTCCAAAGGGAGCACACGAGATTGGAGCCTTTCGGGAAGACGGGGATCGGGGAGAATAGCAGGGTCATGATGTCAAGGTTCTTCCAGTTCGGGAACCCCATGAGGGCCAACTCATTCTTGTTTCTGAAGATCAGCTTGGCCCACGAGGCCTCCCTATTGCACCAAGCCTTAATCATCCATTTGGCTGCCAGTTTGTTAGCCATACACCCGATGTCCATGATACCAAGCCCCCCACTATCTCTAGGGCTAGTGCAGATGGCCCATTTGATTTTAGGCACCCCCCTTCTGTTATGATCGCCCGTCCAAAGGAACTTTCTACAAATACTATTCAGTTTGGACAGGCCTTGCTCATTCGGTCTCCAACAAGAAAGGAAATAGATGGTAGAAGAGAGGAGGAACGTGTTGATAACCATCGCACGTCCAGCGAGATTGATTTGCATACCTCTCCAGTAGTTAAGCTTGTTTTCGAGTTTGGCCAGCACCCAGTTCCATCGCTGCTCCATAGAGACGCCAAACCCCAAGGGGATTCCAAGAAGTCGAAAGATTTGGCCCTACGGAATGATTTGACAGCCGTGATCAATGAGAAGGCCAGGATGATGTCCCACAATAGCCCTAAAGGCGGTCTTAGAGTGGTTGATTTTGGATCTAGAGGCATCACAAAAGGTAGCAAGACACCTCTAGAAAGTCTCCAGGCTGGTATTATCATTGTGAACGAATGCGTTCATATCATCGGCAAAAAGTCTCATGATGATTTGACTGTGGTCGTGAGGCAGCCGGAGGCCTTTGATATTGCCAGCCTCCACATGATGTGCCACAAGTCTGCTCAGCCCCTCAGTGGCGATGGCAAATAGAAGGGGGGCCAGAGGGCACCCTTGTCTAATAGATCTTTTAAGATGGATCGCCTTCGAAAGTTTGCCGTTAACGTTAATTTGGGTCGTTGCATTTCCGAGAAGGGTCGCGATCATCTTGGTGAATTTCTGACTACATCCGAGATCTTGGAGCGACTGCAGAATATAGTCCCATTCTAGCCTGTCGTAGGCTTTGTCAAAGTCGATCTTGAGGAAAACCACATCTTGGTTAGACTCATTTGCAAATTGAATTCCTTCCCAAATATCCATAATGGTTTCCAGGATAGACCTGCCTTTGATGAAACCTTTTTGGTCCTCACTAAGCCAAGATCTCAGGTGGCACGAGAGTCTGTTGGCGATGACTTTGGCGATGATCTTGTATCCTGTTTGGAGCATCGTAATAGGCCGCCAGTTCTCGATTCTGTTCTTTTCCCCCTTCTTGTGTATCAACTTGATAATTCCATTATTTAGACAAGAAGGAAGAGCACCAAACTTTAGCGCTTCTTGCCAAACCATCCGAAGAGGGGTGGCAACCACCAGCTTGAAGGATTTAAAGAACTCGTTAGTGAGTCCGTCGGGTCCCGGGCTTTTACCGAGAGGGAGGGCATCAATGACCTCAATGATTTCTGATTCAGAGATAGGGGCATGAAGCAGGGAGTGGAGGTTGGGTGGTATTCTCCGGGGGGAAACCCTAGAAATGGCAGCCATACAGTCCCTTCTATGGTGGGAGAGGGGGTTCGAGGTTCCCAGGAGTCTCGTGAAGTGCCCTTCGATGATGCCAAAATTATCTTCTTCCGAATTGCATACATTGCCATGTGGATCTAGCAGTAGGGGGATCGATTCTCTGTTGTGTTTCCTTTTAAGGATACGGCACATCTCTTTGGTGGGTTTGTCGGCTTTGCCAGCCCACCACTCCTTGAAGAAGATTTGCAAGTTTTTCCTTTGTATTTCTTCCTCGTATCTCAACACTGCTCTGATTTTTCGGAGACCTTTCTAGGCTTGGTGTTTTCCTTTGTTCACTTCCTCCTCAAGCCGCCAGAGTCTGTGGTAAAGAGCTTCCCTGCGAGCCCGCCGCACAGTCTCGAGCATCTTCTTAGTTCTGATCATGATCTTACGAGACTTGTCGACCGCACTTCTCCAGCACTTGGCTGGGGCCAAGCCAGAGGCGAAAGCCACCTTCCACACATCGGCAATCTCTTGATGGACGGAGGGGAGAGAGAAGGTGGTTGCGTTGGCATGGAACCACGGAGCCTTGTGGATCTTGTTGGAAGATTGAAAAGTGATAACGATCGGGTAGTGATCAGAGATAGTGAGGTCAGTGCGTTGCGTGATGGTAGGGTGGCCCCACTGATGAGTAAAACTCTGAGAGATGTAGCATCTATCGAGTCTAGCTTTCCTCAGGTCCTCGCCCGCTTGGAGATTCAACCAAGAAAAGCCACTCGAGTCTTTGAATTCAACCAAATCCAAGTGGAGTTTGGTCATGTCCCACGTTTCTTTCTCCCGACTGTCGATGACCCTGCCCTTGCCCATCCATCTGTCCATAGGGTCCTCCACCATGTTGAAGTCTCCACATAAAAGCACGTTGTGAGGAAGCGAGTCTAAGGAAGCCCATGTGTTCAGTCTCTCCAAATCCCCGTTAGGGGCGTACAAAGAAACAATAGTAGCACAAAGAGGAGCACCAAAAGAAACAGCAATCCAACGGTGACTTACATCTTCAATGGAGTTCTAAGCTTTTCAAACCAGAGTTGTTTAACACCGATAACCGTTCCTCCAGACCCCCGCTGGTGCTTCGTTGAGATCCACACATGGGCCGAGGAGACCTGTCTGAGCCGCTTCTGGAGGTCTTCTCCGTCAATTTTAATCTCTTGAATACATATAAAGTCTGGGTTTAAGCTAATGTCGCGAAGCCATTGACCAATGATGGTCGCTCTTGAGGGGTCGGTTAGCCCTCTAGCATTTAGCGAGATGACAATCATTTTAGTACTGATCCCTCTTTGCGGGAGGGAGCTTTGTCCTTTCTTCTCTTGGCTTCGTCTTTCTTTTTCGCTGGGATCTGATCCCGACTTAGAAGTCGGTTCTTGTGGGGGCTTTTCCAGGGTAACTCCATAGGCTGTTTTCCTTTGCGGGATGCCCCTTGTTGGGGAGACTTGGGCCCCGTGCTCGGCACCGTATCCGGGATCGTCGATCCAATGATGGAACTTTCACTATCCATGTTGTCTTCGTTACTAGTGGTGAAACCATCTTCTTTGCTTGTGGTGTAGCCCTCCTGGGGTGTTTCTTTATTGTCAGGGATCTCTAGGGCTTTGTCGTAGGTGTCTACCTCAAGTAGTTTCCCACCTGGGTAGTCAAGCTCATTGATCTCCTTTCCTAGATTGCAATACAAATTGCTGTAGGGGTTGAGCGGCAGGTTGTTTCTCTCACCGTTGGCCCTAGGGCTTCTTTTCCTTCTTCTTATAACTTCAATAAAGCCATCAGCATCAGCTTGCGGATTAAGGAGGCCCTTGCCTTCCCCTTCCTTGGTCGAGTGGGTCAAATCGCCAATGTTGTCTTGAGCAGTTTTGGAGGCTTCTTGACAGGGCTTGTTTTTTTGCCTGAAAGGGCAATCTTTAATCGTGTGTCCTTGTTGGCCACAACGAAAGCACGCGTTGGGAAGGTTTTTGTAGGTGATGTCCTGCTCCCATACATCTCCTTCGCCCATGTCCACTTTGATCATTGATGGAAGCGGCGAGCTGAGGTCGGCCTCGACACAGACTTGGGGGTGCCACCTAGCGTTGAACGAGTGTCTTGCACCTTCATAGATGAGACCACCAATGTCTTCGCGTGAAGCCAGCGGCTTGCCGATAGGAGAGACAATGTCCCACACGAAGTTGTACAAGAAGTAAGGAAGGTTAGGGAGCTCAACCCAAAGAGGGTACCGAAGCGATTTCGATTTGTCGGGAGTAAAGTCCGGGGACCATCTGAATAGGCACAGGGTGGCCCGACCGAACTGCCAGGTGCCAACACTAAGGGCTTAGAACGCCATCTCTTCATTTTCAAAGACTAGTAGCATGTGGTTCGCTGGTAAGAACTGACATTTGCTAACAATAAGACCTCGAGGGAACCATTCTTTTCGAAGCCATTGTCGCACAGTTTCGAGCGGGGGCCTAGGGCCAAACACTTGGCCGACGAGGCAAACTTTCTTGAGCTCCTCCTGAGCAGACAGAACCGCGGGTCTACTGAGGGACACGATGGGGGATTCAGCACTATCAGATGCCCCAGGGGCGGCACACGACCCCCCCTCCAGCAGAGCGGCCAGGACATCGGTCTCCCTAGGGGGAGGGGCCCGATTACTTTTCACGAGAGAGGATGAAGCCACATCCATGGGGCCCACGAGCGTCGTCAACAGTGGAGACCTGCGATGTTGGGCGCAGTCTGTTATGCGCTCACGATTGCTCGATCATTAGTAAGAGTTAATGTTGAGTTAGAAAATCGCAATCGCTTTTAAATCACAATCATAGACACACACGTACGTAGGCGTATGCGAAAAAAAAAGAAGAAAAAGGATTATAAACTTTCTGAATTTTCGAGTCGAGAGATTATAACTGTGCTTTGATGCTTAAACAAGTTTTAGTTGTAAATAAAGTCTTAAAACTGAATTTTATATCTTTCCCTTTCCAAACAGATGTAAACGGTTCTCATTAATAACTCGTTTGCTTGTTGGAGAGGACAAAAAGAATGACCCTTAACGTTCTAATATTTGCAAGGTTATGATTTTTTTTTTTTTTTTTTTTGTATATATCTTCTCGATTCATGTATTTCTGTTGTTTGTCAACTGTTGTATGTTTGCAATATGTTGCTAAGCGATTGAGACGAACAAGATAACTTTTACTCGAACTATAATATCTGTTGCGCCGCAATTGCTAACTACAATTATATACAATTTTCCGCAAAACAGAATGATTTCAACTATATACACTTTCAGCAAAATAGATTGCGGTTCCATATTCAGTTTTAGAATCCCATACGTCTAACAGAGATTGAGATCCACAAGATAAGTAGATGAGGAATCAAATATATAATGGAAAACTTTTGCTCGGGCGGGTTACATTTGCAGTAGCTTACTAAAACTATGTACACCTTTCAGCAAAAAAAGAATATGTGCATTTGTCAGATGTAGCCAGCAATATGTCGATCTGCAAATCTCTCCACTTACAAGACGAATACAGGACAACACTCCTCCTCAATTGGCATGCCCCATTTCAGCAGCTCCAGCTGTTGTTGCATTCTTGTCGTGGGTAGCGGTACTACCTCTTGCAGCACCACTGGCAACAGCATCACCTCCGGTGCTTGCACCACTAGCGGCATCACCAGCCGGGCTCGAACCACCAGCAACATTACCAGCGGAGATAGCACCACCACCACCGGCGCTCAAAGCAGCACTAGAGGGGCTAGTACCACCACCAGCAACATTAGCGGTGGGGCTAGTACCACCTCCACCATCAGCATTGGAATGGTTTGGCGCGGTAGTACCTCCTGCAGCACCACCTCCAGTGCTACCACCACCACCAGTATCACCAGGGGAGCTCCGACTAGCCGCTGCACCACCCGCGGGGGTAGCACCACCACCACCGGCGCTCGAAGCAGCACTAGAGGGGCTAGTACCACCACCAGCAACATTACTAGTGGGGCTAGCACCGCCTCTAGTGCTAGCACCACCAGCAGTACCACCAGCGGAGCTCGAACTAGCGGCCGCACTACCCGTCGGGCTAGCACCACCGCCACCGGCACTCGAAGCATCAGCAGAGGGGCTAGTACCACCACCAGCATCACCTGCGGGGCTAGCTGAAGGAGCTTCGGCAGCTCCCTTTCCTTTATGGAAGAAATGATGATGATGATGATGATGCCCAAAACGGTGAAGCTTAAAAAATCCATGATGATGATGATGCCATCCAAACTTTGCCTGCTTTATTTGCTGCTGCATTTTATCTCCATCCATTAATAGTTTTTGTGGATTCGCTTCATCTGCCAAAGCACCACATGCAAAGATTGCCAGTACCAACAACAGCAACACTAGCCTTGACATTCTGGCAATGGTGTCTTCAACAGGGTATCGAGTGCAGATGAGTGCAAAGCTGCGAGGACGGTTTTGAGACGGATCGAAATCTGATTTGGTGGCTTCTTTTTAAGGAGTAAAACAGACGGTGGTGTTAGATAGGTTCCTGAGGTCGAAGATACTTCAGCCGCGTGTTCTTGTTATCTGTTAAAGATTGATTCTGCCACTGACTAAACTTCAACAAAAACACAGTTGATATTGAGGACGACCATAAACCGTTAATCGGAAAATTGACTGTGCAACTTCCTTCACCTCGTCTCACCTAAATTTGACGGCGCAAGTGAAGTGCGATCAATTAGCCTTGCGATCAAACATACAAATAATCATCTATTAAAACTTCAAAAATGAATTAAAGTAAAATTATAGATAATATCCAACACATTCGCTATATTCCATACCGAACATCAACCTCCTGACTTCGTTATTCTCTAGCTTGTTGTGTATCAAACAAGACGTTGATATACACAACCTCTCTAACAATTTGGAAATAGACCATACATCTCTCCTTCGCTATATTTCCTCGTGCTTTTGCAAATGGCCATTGGATAAATCATAACCTCATGCAGGATAAATTTCTGCCAACACATCTTGCTGTGTAGAACATTTTGGCTCTCAGGTCAAGTGTAAAAAATGAGAATCCTATGGATAAAGGACCAATTATTTTTACTCTTAGGACTTGTGAAAATGAAGTCAGATATTGTACTCCTATTCTATGTGGCATCTCTTGCACCAAGGGAGAATTTGAGGAGGTTCATGAGCTCAGGTATTTATTTGAAGCGACCAAAACTTAAGATTAGACTTAAACTTCACCACCGTTTGATTGAGAATCAGAATTGTAAAACTAAACAAATAGTTGCATAACTTGTAAGCAACTAATCGCATAACTATGCACCAATATACTTATACACAAATCAATATATATAAACATTAAAAACGTATCATAATTTCTACCTAAACACATATTTCTCAATCGGGTAGCTATCAGTATTCCTCACTGCATAGTTAGCCTTTTCAAGGGTTTAAAATATATTTCTCTTCTTATCTTAATTGTAACATATATAACTTATATGTCACTTGTAATGAGATAATTCATTTACTATTTCTTTTGTTTTCTCATTTTCCTCATTGGATTTGTATTATACCTTTAAAAATTTAGTTTACATATCATTCAATTACAAAATTCATCTACATAGGTAGGAAAATGACTTTCCATGTACATGTTTATTGGAATATACTTATAATTTCATAGAAAGACATAGGTAAAGAAAATATCTACAAAGGCGTACTATACACACATTATTTCCAGCTCATAATATCACATCAGTGAGCATTGCACATTACTTGTATTATTAGACAATAATTATATATGATACGCTAAGAAAAAAAACTTTTTAGCATCTATTTTCCTTCCAAACTTACTCAATACGATCTTTTTTTATTCTGTGAGATAGCCTTAAATTTTATTACACATAGAAAAGATGCAAGCAAGTGAGGGAGAAGTTTACAAGAGGCGTTGAAGCCTACCATCCCCTTCATTGGGGATGCACATTCTTTTGAATTTCTTGTATTGCAATACAAAGATCATCACATGTCAGTAAAGCGTCTTGCTTTTGTGGTTCATGATTCTTCTATTAGGGAATCTAAGGACTTTCTATAGACAACTCATTGCAACTATTAATAAATTTTTCACTCCACCATTTCTTCCAATTTTCTATAAAGTTTCCCCTCTTGTCATGTTTGAGAGGACACATAAATGGCTCATAGGTTCCCCTACAAGCGCTTTCTTCCAAAAAAAGGACTCAACAAACTTGAGAAACCTGCTTTTAGCATTCTACATGGCCAATGTTCTCTTTAATCTTGTATTATCTCTTACATCGTAAATGGGTCTTGCAAATTCCAATAAATTGATTGAGTAAATTTTGGTACCTTGCTTTGAGCATTCCACACCAGTAACCATTCAAATAGAAGGAAAAGAGATGCCTTATGTTTTTTAGAACATAGCATTCCAAACCTCTCACCATTCAAATAGAATGAAAGGAGGAGGCCAATATCCTCTTTAGAAAAAACATAAATCACACATATGTAATAGATGCAAGTGCGGATTATAACAAGTGTAAGATATACATAACAAAAATAAAATAAAAAATTAAAGAAATATATATCCACCATGTTTTTTAGCTCAAATTATCACTATCAATATATTTTAGTGCTAATCACATATCACCACTTCCAATCGAAATGCTTAAATGAGCATTTTTTAGCAAAAGTGTACATATAAACTTTCTCCACATATCGAGCATCAGAAAAACTTTCAATTGAACAAACTTTTGATGGAAAAACTTTTTTATCAAAAAGATTTTGGTCCAAAAATTGATGATCCAAATTTGTTATTTTATAGAATTCAAAAAAATCTCATATTTCTCACACTTATTCATTATTTGTTTATTATTTAATCAAATAAATGCAACCTAGACAATAAGATCCCCATACAAGTCTATAGAAACTTAGTATAGACTAATTTAAACATTATGCAAGTGAATACACTCTAGCATCAAGTTTGTATCATCCTTCTTTGAATCATCCGTTGGTTTAGAAACTAAAAGACTTGGGTCCTATCAAGAAAAAGTTCAGAATGATAGATTAGGTTACATGTCTAAGTATGAATGTATTTATGCATGCATGCATGTATGTATGTATATATGTATGTATGTATGTATGGATGCATGTATGTATGCATGCATGCATGTGTATATGTATGTATGCATGCATGCATCTATGTATGTATATAAACTAAATAGAACTAATAGTCTGTAGAGTTACTTACTAGAAACATAGTACCAAAATATCTATAAGGATTGAACATTGTAAAATTTGTACTATTTTTTTGTAAAGTAAACTAAAAATAGAAGGTATTGATATTTTTGGTACTATTAACTTTTGAAATAGCAAAGTGTCAAATTGAAAAGGAGAAAAGTTCAAGAGATTCAGGTAGAGATACAATGTAGGATTATAATCCATCCATCTCCTTCATGTGGGATACATATGTTTCAAAGCTTATTGTTCTCAAAAAAGAATACCAATTTTTCTACCCTAGGTTGCATTATGTGTTATTTGATCATTCAATTATGCATGAATAAATACAAAGTTTCATGATAACCCCTTATAATTTGATCAAATTATTCAGTGACAGCATATCAGCAAGATGTTTTACCTTTCCATCTTCCATCGATAGTGATATGTTTCCTGTATGCTCAATAAGATGTGATGTGTCATCACCCGTTTCAACATATCTAGGAACTAGAAATTTCTACAAAGTACTAAACCTTTCCGCACGACTGATCATGTGATTTGAAGCACCTAAATCAACATACCAGACATTATCATTTGATTTTGAAACACCAGCAGACATCGTATTCATCATGTGATGTTGAACCATGATCAACTTCTCAGAATCATCTGCACTTGTGGATGCATAGCTATTTTGTTGCCTTTTGTTATTTTGATTCTTCAACCTGGAATCACGTTCAAAGTGTCCAAGTTTACCACAATTCCAACATCCTTTACTATCATTACCTGAATCATTTCTTTGGAAATTTCTACGGCCTCTTTGGCTCCCCTTGCCTCAAAATTGTCCTCTTCCTCCTGCATGATTCTGTTGTTGAATTTGGTCTTGGTTACTATTTCCTCTTCCACTTCCAAAACCTCTACCTGTGCCTCTTCCTCTACGAGAGTAGAATACCTACTCAGAACTAGATTTTCCTTGGGAGTTTGAATCCTCACTAAGATTCTTTTCTTCAATAATCAGCATAGATACCAGATCAACAAAATTCGGAATATTTTCCCTGGTCTGTATAGAAGTTCTGAACTACTTATATGTAGCTCATAAACCACGAAGACACACTTCCCCCTTATCATCATCATCATCTACATTCACACCAATAGATGCAAGTGACTCACATATGCTTTTGATTTTCAAGGTGTAGTCACTTACTGACATGCTCTTCTTCTCCAATGTATGCAGCTCGTTCTTGACTTGCAATTTACGTGCCTTTGTATTGGTCTCATACTGTTCCAAGCCTCTTTTGGAGTCTTGGCATCCTGTATGTGTCCAATCATGCTATCCTGTGTGCTAACAGATAGCCAGTAGATTACCTTTTGTGCTCCTTGATTCCATTCCTCATATGCTCTTAACTAGTCTAGAGTCCAATTCCTTTTTGGTAACGTAGAGCATTTTCATTCTCTCCTTCGATGTACTTCTAGTAGCCTTTTCCCATCAGGCTAACTCATTCCATCTGTGTTTGTCATTTCTGCAACAATTCACAACACTGCAAAACACTACAAGCAGCGCTTCTGCTTGAACACTATCGCACTATGATGTGACAGTTTGATCTCATAAAAACACAGTTTTTGTGTATCAACAGTCATGTGCAAAGATTAGAGACAGCCAAGGAAGTTTGGGAAGCATTGGAGAAGGTGTATGCTACCCAGCCATAGTCAAATGTTATATGCAGGTCGAGGTAGAGGAAGGAACTCAAGAGGAGGCTCGAGAGGAAGAGGAAGAAGCTACGACAACACAGATTCCATCCAACACAACTAGGAGGACAACAGGGACAACTCAAATGACAACACACATGGAAGAGGTCAAGGGAGAAATAGAGGAAGAGGTCGACGTTCATACAATCCTCATAAAGTTATAACATGTTATCATTGTGGTAAACTAGGACATTATGCAAATTATTGTTGGCAAAAGAATGGAAGGCTCAAGGGAGGCAATCAAAGGAGCCAAAATAACTATGCGAGTACATCAAGTGAAGGAGACAATAAAACCATGCTTGCCATGAAGCATGAATACAATAGCCCAAGAAGTGATGATCAAAAATGGTTTATAGACTCATGTCGCAGCAACCATATGACATGCCAAGGATATTTATTCACAAAGCTACAAGCTCCAAGTGGAAAAGGATATGTGGAGATCGGTGATGAAACGGAACACGCAATTGAGCATGTTGGAGATATCAAGCTTGGAGAGAAGAAGGTATTGACTGATGTTCTTCATGTTCCTACTATTGTAAAGAATTTGATTTCAGTAGGACAAATGGTAGAGAAAGGATATCATGTTATCTTCAATGAAAGAGGCTACTTTGTAAAGAATCCAAAAGAAGGATTCAAGGTCATTGCTAAAGGATGGAAAGAAGGTAGGATGTTCACTTTGGACATTCAACAACCACATGGAAAGGTGATGTATATTCAATTTGAAAACAAGAGGATTGTTGAAATTGATTTGTGGCACAAAAGTTTTGGACATAACAACATTACCAAGCTCAAGGACATAAGCAACCATGAAGTGGTAAGAGGTCTTCCAAGATTCAATGATGATGGACTACATGAGTTTTGTGAAGCATGCCAACTAGGAAAGCAAACTCGACAACCATTCAAGAAGAGCAACTATGTGGCAAGGAATGTCCTCGACTTGATACACACAAATGTATGGGGACCATCACAACAACCATCGATGGCTGGTAATAGATATTTTGTCACTTTTATTGATGATCATTCAAGAAAAGTATGGATGTTCTGCATAAAACAAAAATCATATGTGTTCTCCATGTTCACGAGATTTAAAGCACAAGTAGAAAAGGAAACAGGATGTTACATAAAGACCTTGAGGTCTAATGGAGGAGGAAACTATTTCTCCAAAGAAATTTCAGATTTTCTTTATGAAAATGGCATCAAGAGACATTTTACATGTAGGTACACACCTAAAAGGATTCAAGCAAACTCACGGCATCGACTATGAAGAGACTTTCAGCCCGGTTGCAAAGATGGGAACAATTAGAACCTTGATTGCAGTGAGTGCAACAAGGAGATGGACATCATATCAACTTGACATAAAAAATGCATTTCTTAATGGTGAACTTCAAGAAGAGGTATACATGAGTAAATCGATTGGATTTGAAGATAAAAAAGCATCCAGATTTTGTTTGTAGATTGAAGAAAGCTCTTTATGGGCTGAAGCAAGCACCACGTGCTTGGAACCAAAGATTGGTTGAGTACCTCACAAGGTGTGGGTATAGTCCAAGTAGTGTAGATCCCTTTCTCTACATGAAGAAAGAAGAAGGCAAGCAGGTATACATTTGCATGTATGTTGATGATCTCATCATAACATGAAGTAATGTTGCAGAAATACAAGAGATAAAAAAACTCGATAAGGAGTTTAAAATTTAAAATCTTAATGAGCTGAAATACTTTTTAGGCATTGAGGTAGTCTATGGGAAAGATGGCATCTACTTGATGCAAAGAAAGTACATGCTGGATGTTCTTTTTAGATTTGGAATGAGTGAATGCAAACCACTCACTCAACCTATGGACACAAATGTGAAGCTATGCTCGATTGATGGAGAGAAGTTACATGATGTAACTACATATAGGAGTATTATAGGTTCATTGATCTATGCTCGATCCCAAGACCAAATTTACGTTACATTGTTGGAGTTCTTTCTCAATTTATGCAAACTCGAACAAGTGAATACTTAAATTCTACCAAATGAGTGCTAAGATATATGAAGCACACAATCAATCATGCCTTGCTTTATAGATATGATGAAGAATTGCAGGTAAAGGGCTTTAGTGATGTTGATTGGGCTGGTTTGAAGGAAGATGGAAGATCCACTTCATGTTATGTATTCATGGTAGGTAGCAAACCTATCACATGGAGCTCAAAGACGCAACCTACTATTGCACTATCATCTACAAAAGCTGAATATAGAGGATTAGCCTTTGCAACTTGTGAAGCTATGTGGATTAAGAAGCTCTTGGTTGATCTTGATGTGCAGGTAGAGACCATTCCAATTTATGATGACAATGTGTCAAGCGTTCACTTGACAAACAATCCAATGTTTCATGCACGAAGTGAGCACATAGAAGTGCATTATCATTATGTTCGAGAAAGAGTTTTGAGCAAGGATGTGGATATAAAGTTCATTAGAACTAATGACCAAGTTGCAGACATGTTTACAAAGTCCTTAGATGCTTCTAGGCTAAAGAGGTTCAAGGATGAAATCAACTTGCAGGATATGGCTGAATGTGCAAGCTCACATGTGAGCTTGAGGGGGAGTGTTAAAAATAAAGAAGCAAGGTCGTATATATTTTGCAAAAAGGATTTTTCTTCCAATAGAAGGAAAATAGAAAAATGAAAAATGGAAGCATTTACTTCAGCAAGTAGTGGAGGCCAAAAGAGAATCAAATCCTGAAACTGAACTGGAAGAGGAGTGGCTGCCCAAAGTAGTGGAGAAGCTATGGAGAAGAGCTCTCGAGTTCATCATGAGAGCTCGTGGTCATTTGGCTACAAAAGAGGCAAGGGAGGACACTCAAGAACAAAGGAAGAAGGCATTGAAGTCCCCTTGTACGTAGTTCATTTGGTTTGATTCATTTCATTCTCTTTAGTCTCATAGACTATGTCAAGCCACATACAAATTTCTAGGTAGCCTACTTGTGAGAGTCATTTCTCTCAATGTATGTATCTATTTTTAGAGTCTAAATATTCATTGGAGATCCTAGTACTTCCTCTATCTAGAACATTTTTATCAAATTCTTTATGCTCTGTGAGTTATTGAGTTTTTAGTGAAGTCTAGTTTTCAGCCTAACTGAGTAGACAGGCAGCCTGTTTTGAGGCAAAGAATTGCCAAACCAAACTACTCCAAATTGAGTGTTTCATAGCTCATTTGAAAGCTATAAGTGTCTAGTTTGAGTGACCAAAGTTTCAAGTTCATTGCATTTTTCAATTGATACCAGTTTTCATTTGAATGTTCAGTTATTGGTAAAAGTCTTGATCCTGAGAAGGTCTTCTACACTTTCCACTGCGAATAGGAGAGGAAATCTCCAACAATAGCCTCCCCTAGAAGCGTTTGCTTCCAAAAAAATGGACTCAACAAACTTGAGAAACGTTCTTATAGCATTCTACACCTCTAACCATTCAAGCAAAAGGAAAGGAGATGGCCAATGTTCTCTTTAGCATTGTATTGTCTCTTACATCGTGAACAGGTCTTGCACATTGCAACAAATTCATTGTGACTAAATTTTAGTACCTTGCTTTCAGCGTTCCACGCCACTAACCATTCAAACAGAAGAAAAGAAAAGGCATATGTTTTCTGGAAGCTTGATTTTAGCATTCCACACCTCTCATCATCCAAACAGAAAGAAAGGAGGCCAATATCCTCTTTAGAGAAAACATGAATCACACATACATAATAGATGCAACTATGGATCAGAACATATGTATGATATACATAACAATACTAAAATAAAAATTTAAACAAAATATATACCATGTTGCTTAGCTCAAATGATCATTATCAGTAGAGTTGAGAGCTAATCTCATATCACCACTTCCAATCGAAATGCTTAAATGAGCACATATAAGCCTTTTCTAGATATCTAGCTTAACATTTTCATCAGATAATATTTCACTTGAAAGCACTTTTGATGGAAAAGCATTTTTATCAAAAAGATTTTTGTCCAGAAAATGATGATCTAGATTTTTTATTCCATGAAATTCAAAAAATCTCCTATTTCTCAAACTTATTCATTATGTTTTTACCATTCAATCAAATAAATGCAACCTAGACAATAAGATCCCCATATAAGTCTATAGAAACTCAATATAGACCAATTTAAACATTATGTAATAAAGTACACTTTAGCAATAAGTTTGTAGCATCCTTCTTTGAATCATCCACCTTTGATTTAGAAGCTAAAAGACTTGGGCCCTATCAAGAGAAAGTTCAGGATGATAGATTAGTTTACATGTCTAAGTATGGATGTAATTTTGCATGCATGCATGTATGTATCCATGTATGTATGTATGTATGTATGTATGTATGTATGTATGTATGTATGTATGTATGTTTTCAATGTGTATGTTTTCAATGTGTCATAAAAAAATCAAGGAGTACACTAAAATTTAGAGTTAGATATTTAGGAAATTATAGGATAAGTAAAATTGATAATTAAATTTTGGGTTTATTTAGAATTAATTAATAAAATTTTAAAAATGTAATATTATTTGGAATTCATATTTAAACTTTAAGACTTAAAATTAAAACTTTTTTTTATATTTATAGTTTATAGACCATTGTGATTGTCTAGATCATAGAATTGATCCTTAGTTCATGATAGTTTTCAAATGTTTTAGTCTTATTTATATGTGGGTGGATTCCTATGTGTATGAATGTGTGTGTGTATGAATATTTTTATGTGTGTGTTTATAATTGTGATTTAAAAGATATTGTGATTCTCTAACTCAACATTGATTCTTACTTCATAGTAGTATGTATATGTGTGTATGTATATGTGTGTGTATGTATATGTGTGTGTATGTATATGTGTGTGTGTATGTATATGTGTGTTTGATCGTGATTTTTTAACTCAACATTGATTTTTACTTCACAATAGTATGTGTATCTCTATGTATGTATGTGTATGTATCCGTGGAATTTAGAAATTATTGTGATTGTCTAACTCAACAGTAACTTTTATTTCACAATCCTATATGTGTATGTGTGATTTAAAAACTATTGTGATTGTTTGACTCAGAAATGATTGTTTCTTCATAATAGTATGTGTAAGTGTGTGATTTAAAAGCAATTCTAATTGTTTGACTCAACATTAACTCTTACTTCATAATAGTATGTGTATGGTATGTGTGTGTATGAGTGTGATTCAAAGATTATTCTAATTGTCCAACTCATCATTGATTTTACTTCAAAATAGTATTTGTTTGTGTATGTGTATGTATGTGTGTGTACGTGTGTGATTTAAAAACTATTGTGATTATCTGACTCAACATTGATTCTTAATTCAAAATGATATGTTTATGTATGTGTATTGTTGAAGATTCACTCACTAATTAGACATAAAGACATGAAGGCATATGAAGGATAAAGAAAGATGAAGAGAAGCAAAAACAAAGCATTCAAAAATTCAAGCCTTAGTGAAGGGACAAATTCACATGTAATATAGTGCATAGAAACTTCTAGAATTACGAGTTTTGAATCTCGGAACATAAAGATGTATATAAGAGAGTTTGAATATAGAGAAAAGTGAAAGAAGAGGAAAATATAGATAACCTGAATTGTCAGATATTCTTTCCTGAGAGAGATGGTAAGGAAGAACTACTCAGAATAGGAGAGTTTTCCATGGCTATGAGCGTAATGAGGTCAAGCCGTTTTGTACACATCTTCTCTAATAGAAAACACATGTTTGTGTAGAAGAATTTGAGCATATTCTTCTTGTGTGAAGAAATCTAAATATTCTTCATATCAGTGTGAAAAGTTAGTTGACAGTTACGAGTTTTTTGGTGCACATCTTACTATACTTCTACAAGCTAGATCTCATAGTATAGTGTAAAGTTTTTCATGAATGATAGCTCATTTTGAAGCTACTATCTTCAACTACAAATTGATCAAAAGATTTTTGTGAAACGGGACATGTACTTAGAGTACTGAGTCTAACAGTAAAGGTATTTCAAATTGATGAAGATACTTCTCAAACTTTAGATATAGTTCAGTTACTGAAGAAAGTTTAGGTATTACTTCTTTACTTCATTTACAATCATTTGAAGTAATTTCAAAGAGAATTGTAGTTGATTCTGGTAACATTCCGGTGACATTAGGATAACATTCTGGTGATATTCTGGTAAGATTACGGTGATATTACGGTGAGTTTACAACACAGTTTTGTTGCAGCTAAGTGGAGCAAGAATGTCTAATAGTAAACAAACAAAAGAATCATAAAGATTGAGTTAAATCAAATCAGAATTGAAGCAAGAAGAAAAGACGCAGATTTCTAGAAAGTGAATTTTTTAGTTTCAGTAAGCACAGTGATAAAGTTTTCAGTTTTGGAAAGTTTGCTAAGCTATTGATGATGGTGGAGGTGTTCTTATATCACTTTAGCTTAGTTCTTGTGGCATATTTTGCACCGATAAGTGGTATCAGAGCAGAAAGGTCCTCTAGAGTAAACCGAAGTGTAGATACAAGAGAAATTAAAGAATTCTTCATAGCAAAGGTGAAAACTGAGGTGATCAATAACAAACGGTAGCAACAGAAACAAGGAGACTATGGCAGATCATATTTCTATTGACAAATTGGACAGAGATAATTATCCCGCATGGGTAATGAGAATGGAAGCTTTACTTATGAGTAAGGATAAAATGATATATGTGACAGGAGAAGAAAAGAAGCCTACTTTTGAAGATGACAGTCAACCAAAGAAAGAAGAGTTAGAAGCCTTGAAGTTGTGGCAGAAGAAAGATGCAACTACAAGAGCTTATATCTACAATACTATTACAGATAATCTTCTACCACACATTAGAGGTTTGGAAAAAGCGGAAGGTATATGGAATGCATTGGAAGATCATTTCCAAAACACTATTAAAGCTAGGAAGGCTAGCTTATGGTCAGATTTTACAATGTTCAAGAAAAAGCAAAGTCAAAGCATTAATGATTATGTCACTAAGATGAAAGACTTGGCAGATAGTCTTGGATCTATTGATGAGGATATTGAAGACCACAGGTTAATAGCACAATTGCTTGCAGGTTTGAGAGGAGATGAAAGGTGCAAACCTTTTATACTCTCAACTCAAGTTTCATTAAATCATTTTGTACCAGATTTAAAACAGTTGGATAATGCTTACATTTGAGCACAAATTCACACTTGTAATATAGTGCATAGAAACTTCTAGAATTATGAGTTTTGAATCTCAGAACATAAAGATGTATATACAAGAGTTTGAATATAGAGAAAAGTGCGAGAAGAGGAAAATATAGATAACCTGAATTGTCGGGTATTCTTTTCTGAGAGAGATGGTAAAGAAGAACTACTCAGAATAGGAGAGTTTTCCATGGCTATGAGTGTAATGAGGTCAAGCCATTTTGTACACATCTTCTCTAATAGAAAACAAATGTTTGTGTAGAAGAATTTGAGCGTATTCTTCTTGTGTGAAGAAATCTAAGTATTCTTCATATCAATGTGAAAAGTTAGTTGACAATTACGAGTTTTTTGGTGCACATCTTATTGTACTTCTACAAGCTAGATCTCACAGTATAGTGTAAATTTTTTCATGAATGATAGCTCATTTTGAAGTTACTATCGTCAACTACA
>CM035423.1:119732501-119735001 GCA_020310875.1 Ceratopteris richardii | reverse complement strand
AACAACATACCCTCATTTGTTTTCCTCTCATTTTCGGTGAGATTCCGATGTCTAGCATGGACATCTTTCCAAAATCTAGATTTCTTGCTCTAAGAAAGTATGGAATATATATTTCCATTAAATAAATCTAGAAGGAAGAGTATGACGTAAGTGTTGATGTGTGAAACATCATAAGAAATGAATTAATGTGACACTAGACAACCTCTATGGTCACCATTAACTCATTGCCACTCAAAACTTTGAGAAATGATAGCCAAAACCAAGAACTTTACTTCTTCATATTTTTCTAGTCAGTGAAATGACATACCTTCAGTATTTTGCTAATTTCTCTTTGCTCAAATATCGTTTCTCCAAGATCTTTTGGTGGATGCAAGTAGAAGAGTAGAGCTTTCCAACAAGCTATCATATGCAAGAAATGGATCTTTACAACTCAAGTTATAGCCTTCACAAGATGACCCTATATGACTTCCAAAAGTGGAATTTTTGCCTGTTTTAGTAAGTCTGACTATCCAAAAATGAAAATTCGATACCTAGCATCGACTTGCAACCAAAAGTCGATGCCAAGCATCGACTTTGAGCTTTTTTAGCCACTTTTTTGTTCCTAAAATAAGCACATTTAACACACATATGATGAAAACCACTTTTATGTGGGAAGTCGATGCCAGGCATTGACTTTATGTTGAAACTCGATGCCAGGCATCGAGTTGCTCCACAAACCTCATGTTTTTAAGAAGTTCTAGCAGTACATAACACTCAAAGAATAAAACACGGGCTTATCAACACAAACTCGATGCCAGGCATCGAGTTGCTTGGAAAACTTGAACTTTTGAACTCATCACACAGTAGACAAACATGGAGATGATGGAGAGAGTGTCATACACAAAACTTTACTTCTCATAGCTATGAAAAACTTAGAAACTTTACATATGCTTTCTCACTCAGAGAAGCCCAACTATACTCTGTTATATAAAATAAACTCCTTCTCACATTCTGTCACTCTCTTCGACTTCTTCTCACTCTCGCGCCACTTGATAGAAGCTAAGTTATAGATTATCTCATTCTCGTGATTTTTAGAAAACTTTTAGAACTAAAGTGAACTAACTTTACAAATATAATACACTTGTGAATTTGTCCCTTCACATAGGCATGTGGTTTTCTTCTAAAGCTTTGACCTTCAAATATATGTCCAACTTGTGAGTGTTTCTCCAACAGTAAGATCAAACTTCCTCTCACAAAGTATATACTTTTTTTTCTTATACAAATTTTCTAAAGACCAAAGACTGAGGCCAAGGAAAAACACAATGTTTTAGAATATTCGATTAAAGTATCTTGGAGCGATGCAAAAAAGACCCAAAATTTACAATCTCAACCAATTCATTTCACACCAAACAAAATCAATTTCAATCTACTAGCTAGATAGGAAAGGATATACAAATACAAATAACTTTTATTCATTGAATCAGTTGCACATGGACACAATTCATTGTTTTTCCTAAAATTATCTAATGCTATCAAATTAGTAGCATCAATTTTTAGTCTTTTCTAGCTCATTTCCTTTTTGTTTGATCCAAGCTAAATGAGTATTCTCATAAAATAAGGCTTTTTTTTATCCATTTCATATTTCTCTCTTAAAAGTGTTAGATAAGGTACTCTAAAATTAGCAAAATTTTGCTACCCTAAAGTAGTAAAAATTTTGAAAATATGTTCAAAATTTGCATATTTTTGGGAGGTTTTAGAAAACCTTGTATACTGGTATAAAGAATATTTTAACATTATGCAAAAAAAGGCTATTTTAGTGCATAGAGTTTCTCTTTTTATGAAATAGTTCTCGTTTGTTATGACTCATTGTTCTGTGTTTCATTGTATCAATGGGAGTTTTCATAAAGTAAACCTTTGTTTTGGTTTGTTTCAAAAATTTCCCATGATATTATTATATAAAATTTTGCAAAATAACAAAAAATTGACTATCTTTTATTACGAAAAAAATTGAATATCTATCATAAATTCACACAAATTTTGAAAGCTATTCTCACAAATGTTTCTCTTTTATTGATGTGTTTCTCATTTGTTATGTCTCAATGTTGAACATATTCTAAGGAGAAGAGACCTAATGATACAATGCAAATAGATGGAAGGAAATTTCATTGTATTACAAGAAAAAAAAATTAAAGACAAGTCAAATTTTAGACCAATGGAGGTGGTGGATATGCTTTATAAAAATATCTTCTTTTTCTTGTGTCTTTTCTTTCTCTTTTTCTTCTTTTTTTATGGTTTTATTATTTATTCCCCACATAATAGAGTGGGTCCCTAGGATCTATGAGTGCATGACTGCTATAAGTCCATGACAAGTTACATGGCTCTTTCGAGATAGTGCATATGATTCACATGCTTGGCATTTGTGAAGTCATGAGAGATCCACATATATGATTTCTTAAAGTGATGTAATAGGCTTGTTGTTCTTGCCATGGGAGATTGTATAAAAGGCACTTGCCTCAATTCT
>CM035423.1:119710001-119722501 GCA_020310875.1 Ceratopteris richardii | reverse complement strand
AATCAAGTTACTGATTGTATTACAAGGAAGATACTATCTCATATTTGGGCACTAACAATACAGTTAAATGAATAGGAGAAAACAATGGTTATGAAAGAAATATTGCAAAGCTCACTATTCAACATAGAATGTGAACCAAAAAGATAGATTGATGGTCAAATCTCTGATGGTTTACTAACTAGTCTTTGAGACACATTGCAGAGCATGAGAAAATCATCTGATGACCTGTATTGAAAAGATCAAGTTTGATGATGCTACTCAAGAGTGATTCACTTTTGGGTGGAGATCATATGATCATTTCTATGCTATCAAAGTTGTTGGTTGTTAGCAGACAAGCCACATATGACACAATAGGTCAATTAATCAATGTGGATAATGAAAAATTTCTTGAACATGACTATGAAATCGAGATTGGTTACACTAATTTGTAAAGGGGCTAAGGAACAAATTTTTACATTTTGGATGAATGAGAGTAGGGTTCGCCGAACAAGAAGGATACATGCAAGAAGAGATTTGGGTGAAATAATTATCAAGAACATATTGTCCATTTGCTTGATGTATCACAATTAAGCAAGTAATTACTTATTATTAACTAGTGATAGCTTATGTTACCTCTTAGCTATCACTATATTATATCGTTAGCTATGAATAGTTTATATTTCCCTTGTAGCTAGTAGGGATTTCTAATCTACTAGTAACTAGAGATATCACTACCTTATACCATTAGCTATTTTATATTACGGATTATTAGCTACTACCAGATCATATTATTGATTATTTACTTATATTAGTTATCGATATCTAATACTTATATTACTAATTATTATTTATGTTATCGATATTTAATACTTATATTACTAATTATTATTCATATTAGCTACCAATAACTATTACTAACTTATATTATTAAACATCAAATAGTTTATTATTGTTTATCGAATAGCTATATTACTATTATTATAGATTATATTATGTATTAGCATCTAATACATATTGGCTTCTAATATGTTAGTTCATATATTAATTCTTAAAAGCTAGTTACTTTTCAAAAGCTAATAGTGTTGATCTATTAGCTAGAGATAGCTACTAACTATGGTTACCATATATTATTTAGGAATTATGACTTTATATTAGTTATAAGCTATTGTTAGCTTATATTATCTATTAGCTAGTGTTTGGTTGTCTGACTAGCTAGTGTTTGGTTGTTTGATTAGCTAGTGTTAGCTTATATTACTTATTAATTATCAATAACGTGTTTTATTAGCTAGTCTTAGCTTATATTATTTATTAGCTAGCACTAACTTTTTTAGCTAGTTTTATCTTATATTACTTATTAGCTATCACTAACTTGTTTTGTTAGCTAGCTTTAGCTTATAATACTGATCAAAAGCTATTATGAGCTTATAATTCTAATGTAATATCTAGTACTAGTTACTTATTACTTATTAGCTATTTTTTCTCATTTTGTCTATAAGCTACCACTATTCTATGGACCGAATACGCTAAGTAAGATAATACTTGAAAGTTAATAAAAACCATTGTAAGCTAATTTGGACATGTTTATTGATACAAAATTTATGGACCTTTAATCAGTTCTTCATTAATCCTCTTTTGAGAATTGCAAGTTTTTTGATGTCATGGTATACATTGCAGCTTTGTTCCTCAAGTGGAACCATCCTTGCAATGGTATATGCATATTCACTATGATTAGGAAATATCAACCATAAGTGCAATTGACAACAAGGGGTAGTAGTTAAATAACATTGTCTCTCATCTACGGACAACTTTGGAAGAGCAATACAACATCTTCTAGGATCAAAAAATGAACGGAAGTGGCAAAAATCCACCAATTGTGTTGTTCTTGGGCCATAGTCATGATAAGATTTCCAAAAATCTTCCAACCCCTAAAATTGTACTATCGATTGCACCTTTCCCTGCCCCAGATGGCTTTGAATTTTTGCATAAATTCAGACAATATTGTATTTATCATAGATTGCAACTTGTCATATGTAAATGAACTCCAAATAAAGACATCAAACTCGTCCACTACCCAATTCAAAAAGACCTGGCATCTCGATAATCATGTCAATCCTTGACATTAAGAATCATGCAATCCAACTCTAGGAGTAGAGCTCTTTTTTCTTTAGCAAGTGGCAGTGGCTTCATGTTATCAACTTCTTCTTGAGTCCAATATTGCACTCTCAATAGTGATTGTTCAATAAACTCCACCTCTCCCCTTCTTTTCTTTGGTTGTACATCTGGATTTACATTGCAACTGAAGAATGGATCAATTTGGTTGACTGGTGTTTCAATGGTGCATGCTACGAATATATCATTTTTTGTTCGGGTTGCGATTATAACCTTCTAAAGGAGAACATCTACAATATCAAAAGCTGCATTTTATTTGATGAGAATAGAAACTATAAGAAGAAAGTGAGAGATAACAGAATAATGTTGGAAACCCACATCCAAATAGCTAAAAAAACATCATTTAATAACCATTACAGTAATGTCAGATCTTACAAACTGGTATAGTGAAAGAATGCTTAATACTTAAACTGGATTGGACATATACCCACAAGAGCAAGGGTAACATCAAATCTTTCAAATTGGTATAGTGACAAATGCTCAATACTTAAACTAGATTGGACATATACCCACAAGGGCCTCTACTTTTCGAGTAGAGGCCCTTGTTATGGGTAAACTTCTTGAGCATCATCGTGGGCTCCTATTGACTTTTCTTCTTTCAGTTCATCCATTGTACTAGCATCTTATCATCTCCACTATTCTCTTCTTCATGCTCATCAACCTATAGTTGAGGGGAATTATTAGCTATGGATAATGCTTACTAGCCTACTATAACATAGCTAAGGAGAATATTGATTAGCTAATGAGAATGCTTATTAACTACCCAATGCTTATTAGTTGGGGAGAATGCTTATTAACTATGGAGAAGGCTTATTAGCTAGCTAAGGAGAATGCTTATTAGCTAATCAATGCTTCAAAGCTAAGGAGAGTGCTTGTTACCTAGGGAGAATGCTTATTATCTCATGAGTATGCTTATTAGCCAACTAATGCTTATTAGATATGGAGAATGCATTTTAACTATGAAAATGCATATTAGCTAAGAATGACTATATTAGCTAAGTAATTTAAATTAGTTATTTTAGGAGAAATGCTTATTAACTAACTAATATTAGCTAAGAGGAAATGCATAATATGTATCTCAAACCAGTATTAGTTAAAGAAGATGCTTCTTAGCTAACGAGTAAGAATTATTTACTATGGAGAATGCATATTAGCTATTGAAGAATTGCTAAGGAAACAATCACCTATTGTTGTCATGTACTAAGAAGAGTGGGTAACATCAATTCGAGCAAATGCGAAAGGGACAATTTCTATTTTGTAATCACCCACACAATGACTTCTTGTTTTTTAGAAAGCCATATAACATATGTGATGATATATATGATCAAAAGCTTGCTGCTTGATTCAAACCAAATAATGCCTTCTTTAAACTTACACACTTTGTTTTCATGCCATTTCTCCATAAAACCATGCGGCTTAAATACATACACTTCTTCATGTAAGTCACAATTTAGAAATATTGTTTTAATGTCCAAGTAATGTACATTCCAGCCATGGTGAGCTGTAAGTGCACAGATGCTATGAACAGTAGTCACTCGGCATGTGGGAGCAAAGGTCTCATCAAATAAATGCCTCTTTCTTGAGCATAAACTTTTGCAACAAGCCTAGACTTATTCCTATCAACTATCCCATCATGCTTATTCTTCAACTTGTATACCCACTTAGTGCCAATGGCCTTCTTTCCAAGAGAAAGATCACATAAAGACTAGGTATCAGTCTTCATAATAGCATCATATTCTGATTGCATAGCAGCCATCCACTTTTTTGAATTTTGTGGTTCATCAAATGAAATAGGCTCATTCTCATCACAAAGACTAGAGACAACCATAGCATAGCAATTTGATGCAAATGAAGCTATGAGAGATTGAATGAGTGCAACATGATAGAGGTGCATCTAATTTTCTATCTTGCAAAGTCTAGAACAGATATTTAAGCATAGTCTTTGCCTACTCTATATCAGTTATCTCCTCAACAAGTGCATCATGTAAATCTGCATCAGAAATGGAATGATATGCATCATCATATGAAATCTGTAAAGGCTAAGAAATTGCTTCATTCAGATTAGCACTTGATTGTCCACCTATAAAAAGAGGCAACAAAGTAATTTGCATCAAATATGGAATGATATGCATCATCACATGAGACCTGTAAAGGCTGAGAAATTGCCTCATTCAGATTAGCACTTGACTGTCCACCTATAAAAAGAGGCAGCAAAGTGTCATATACATCTCTAGAGCTAATAAAAGTATCCTTGGTACATGAAAGTAATGGCTGAATTGCATCTTCAACATGAAAAACAACATCAAGGCTAACCAAAATGCATTTATTCTATGGATGATACAGACGATAGACATTGCTTTCAGAATTGTACCCAATAAAAATACATTTCACTACTTTATCATCCAATTTCTTGCATTGTTGTTCAGGCACTAATGCATATGCCAGACAAGCAAAAACACGCAGATGAGCAACTGATGGCTTGCGACCATGCCAAGCCTTATATAGAGTGATAGATTATAGTGCTTTGGTGGGACACCTAATAAGTACATATGCTACACACATAACAATGCAAGGCCAAAAACTATGTGGTAAAGCTTGACTTTTGACCATACATCTCACCATCTCCATGAGAGACCTATTCTTTCTTTGAGAAACTCCATTCCATTGAGATGTATATGGCACTGTACAGTGATGTTTTATTCCATGTTCATCCGGAAATGCATTAAAATTAGAAGACATGTTTCCCCCCTTGATCAGAATGGAGGGTGCCCATTTTACATGTTCATAGATTTTCAGCTAAAACTAGAAACTGTTTGAAGCAGATAAACACTTTGGACTTTCTTTTGGGTGGATACACCGATGTACGATTAGAAAAATCATCAATAAAAGTTATGAAGTAAAGCTACTTCCCAAAAGAGGGTGCTTGCATAGGACCATAGACATCACTACTAACAAGTTGCAATTTTTGAATAGGTCAAACTAAACCATCTATTGGGAATGAGGAATGCTCCATTTTGCCCAAAATACAGCCTTCATAAACATGTTTACAAGGTGCCTGAAGTTTGGTCAGAGAGGACACCATTTCAAATTTTTTACGACATAGGAAACTAGAAAAATCTAGATGACCAAAGCATGAATGTTAAAGCTTTGCATTTGAGATAGTTTGAGAATCATGTATTGCACATGCTGAATCATTCACAGGTTTTTCATAGTGTATGAGCTTCTACAACCCACAACATAAAATGTGAGAAGCAATAATAACATCGCCATTTGACAGATTATGAACTATACATTTGTCATCAACAAATTTCACAACCAACCAAATCTTGGCTAATGTTGAAACTAATAATAGATTTGTCTTGATCCTTGGCACAAACAAAGCATCTGACAATGTGAAAAACTATTATCAGTAGTAGTCAGAATGATCTTACCAACTCCCATTATAGGATATGAGGAGTTGTTGGCAAACCTTTGAGTCTACTCCAAACATACACTACTCATGAGAAGATGGGTCAAAATTGAAAAGAGTAGTAAACACCCATTCTTCATTTTGCACAAGATTAGTATACTTTGTTTTAGGTGTAGAGGCCTCTGCAACCACCATTCTAGCCTCTTTCTTCTTTGCCTCTTTCGCAACCAATTTTGGACAAATTTTTATGAAATGATTGTTTCCTTTACAGTACTTGCAAAATAATTTCTGCTTTTTTATTTCTTCTCATCTTTGTCTTCCTTTTTTGAATGTGCAATATTAGTAGATTTGTGCTCCATTTTCCCTTGTTTTTGACTACATAAGAAAGCTTGATCTCCAACACACATGTGTGACCTCTTCTATCTTGACTAATCTTCTTGCAACAAAAGAGAGACTAACTCCGTGAATTTGAAGGCATTTGCATTTCCTTTCATCATCGACCAAAGAGTAGAAGCAAAACTATAATATGAATTTAGAAGACCATTAAGAACAGTCTGCACAAGTGAACTATCAGGTACGACTTCATTAGTAGAAATCAACTACTCCTTCAAATCTTTGATCTTTGTCAAAAAAATGTCCATGGAATCTCCTTCATTCATGTGCTCACTCTCCAACTATTTTTAAAGGTAAGGAACATGAGCCTCATTTCTTGCCTAGTATAAAGTGGTAAGTGTATCCCAAGCATCCTTTCCATTTTGTAAGAGCGAATACGAGGAATACTAGCATGTTTGATAGACAAAGCTATCAATGCATGTGCTTGAGCATCTCTTCCATCCAAATGAAGTTGCTCCATAGTAGGTGCAACATGAACAGGAATTTGAAGATTTTCATCTTCAATGTCATTTGCATCACCTTGGATAACTCTATATGCAAGTGTATTAGGATGTTTCTCAACACCCTGCACAATATTCCATAGTTGTTTTGCAACCAACACATGCTACAAAGAAGATTGCCTACAGAGTGGCTAAATGGAACCTACTCTTAGGGAGGCTTGAGGGATCCATAGGACCCTCCTCTATGGGCAAGGAAAGGAGAAGTCCTCCCAACTATCAAGGATGGCCAAAAGGGAATCCCCTCCACTTGGCCATCCATTCATTAGGTGTGAAATAGGTGAGGGACATTGCTCATGCAAGATGCTCTCCCTTCTCCTCAAGGGTTATTGAAAAAGAAGCTTTGCATCTTGTATATGTAGTCTTCGAATTGCACTCCAACTTGTTATATGGCATAAACCTTACAACTGCTTTTTGAGACTATAGAGCTCTACCACGATGCTATCTCTTAAACTTGTGAAAATATAAATGCTCTTACAACCAAGAAAAAGCATGGAAGGGTGAGGCATCTTCACGTCCAACCTCAGGAAAAGGAAATTTTCAATCATTAAATTGAATTTAAGTACTTTTCTTTCTTCTTTATTTCACCTACATATTCTTGAGTTCATCATTCATCATGTGATATAAAGGTGGCATGACTTGTCGTCAGTAGACTACTTTCATTATAATAGACTCAAGAGTATAATTTAGGCTAGTTTTGGAAAATAATATTTTTCATTATAATAGACTCTCTTGTTATTTTCTTTAAATGATAAATGATAGCTTCCCCATCTATTGAATCATATTTGAGTGAATTATGCTTCAAAATGGAATTTTGATAGCCAAATTTGGACATTATAGAGAGAAGAAGTTTCCATGCAGATACGCTCTCTAGGCTTAAAACAAACCTAATGTTTGCATATAAACCAAGAAGACATGGGGGCTTCATATGATATTATAAAATCGAAACATAGCTATGGTACGAATGTTGTCTGAGAACCAGAGCCTCCAGAAACAAATCTACTAAGCACTAACTAACCAAGGTTGTGAGAAATACTTGTGAATGATATGTGTACCACTCTCCTCCCATCCATTATATCCTCTTGCATTCAAAATAATAATGATGTGGAATGGTCTAGTGGTGCCATGGGGCCATCATGCAACACTCATCCCCATTACCATTGAATACTTTAGGATATCCCATGAGCTTGGGACCTTGGCTATGGCCGGCCCTTGTCCCACACACATGGAGTGGTCTCTGCAGATGAATGTCTGACACTCTCTTCCCCTTCTAAAGATCATTTTCCTCAATGATCAATGAGGGAAAGTACTTGCAAACAAGATCTTTTGATTCCCAAGTAGAGTCAGTAAGCGGTAATCCTCTCCAAGCTACTAGATACTCCTCAAAGGCTCTAGGAGATCTCTTCTTCTCAACATACTATTTTGCCCTATCAGCTGCTTGCTTCTTCTTGGCTTTAGCTATTTCTAAATTTTCTTGGAGGTTTGCTAAGAACTCTAAAGCACTAGCATATTTTTTTGGCATTCCTATGTTCATCTCAAAGGAAGACATTACTGTCACCTTATGAGGTCTATTGTTATAAACAAACTCTACTAATGGCAAGTAACTATCCCAATCTGTATGCCTCTTAGACACATATGCCCTTAACATGTCCTCTAGAATATGGTTGACCCTCTTGGTCTTACCATCTATCTATGGATGATCACCACTACTCATGTGAAGCTTTCATTGTCTCTTGCATGGGTATGAAATGAGACATCTTGCTCAATCTATCGACCACAACTAGGATAGTATCCTGCTTCCTTTGGGTCCGGGTAACCCCACTATGAAGTCCATGGATACACTATCCCAATTATGATCTAGAATCTATAAAGGATGTAAAAGACTTGGTGTCTTTACCCTTTTTGCCTTGTTAACTTGACACATAAAGCATTGTTGAACATAAGTGTGGACATCTTTGGCTAATACAAGACACCAAAATGTTCTTCTAACAAGTTGTATTGTCTTGTCAACACCAAGATGCCCTGTGAAAGGAATATGATGGTTATCATGCATGAATTTTCTTCTCAAATCCTAAGAATCTAGTAAGCAAACCTTTCCTTTCCGTTTGATTATTCCATTCTCCTTTGAGAAATTGGAATATGGACTCGATTGTTTGCTCTACTAGGGGAAGAAATAGCTAGAGCTGCCTCGTCTCCTATTATAGAGTCATCACTAATGGCTCTAATAACCTATAATAAATGTGTCTCTTCCACCTGTGCTTCCTTTATTTCTTGAAGCAATGAGCTTTCTAGAACTATAAATCTCATTTGATACACTATCCATGATAATGCATCAGCTACTATATTCTATTTGCCTCTTCTATATAGGATTTTCATGTGAAACTCTTGCATGAGCTCATCCCAATGAGCATGTCTGCCTCGTAGATCTGGTACTACAAAATTATTTGAGTGTATGGTGATCTGTGTATACCTTAAAGTCTCCATCATAAAGATAATCTCCAAACTTTAAGAGCATGCACATCTGCATACAACTTTTGTTCATGCACTGGCCAATTGCATTGTGCACTAAACGTTTTGCTTTCAAAAGCTATTGGTTTGCCATCTTGGCTCAAGACTGCCCCTATGGCTATGCCACTAGCATCTATCTCCAACTCAAATGGTTTCTGAGGACCTACCACTTTGAATATAGGAGCCTCTGTAACAACTTGTTTCAGAGTGTCAAAACTTTCTTGCTGCTCTTGCTTCCATACAAATGTAACTTTTCCTTGAAGCAAGTTCATCGTATGTGCTTCTATCGACGAATAAGAGGAGATGAATTTCCGATAGAAATCGAAAAGTCCTAGAAATGGCCGTAACTGCCCCTCATCTTGAGAAGTATGCCAAGCTAGAATAACTGAGACCTTCTTAACCCATCAGCTGATACCACATGCCCTAAATGCTCTATCTTTGGAAGAAACAATTGAGTCTTTTCTGGATTTACATACAACTTATTTTCTTTTAACCTATTTAATACTAATCTTCAATAACTTTCATACTAATGTACATACCTACTATACACTAGCAAATCATCAACAAAATCCACAACACACTTTCCAATTAACGATCATAGAATATCATTCATTAACATCATAAAATTGTAGGTAGATTAATCAAAGAAAATGGCATGATTAAGTGCTCATAATGCCCAAAAGGGGTCTTGAAAGCTATTTTATATACATCATGATTACCCTAATCTAATGGTAGCCACTCTTTAAATCTATTTTGATATACACAACGACTCCACCTAGAGCATCTAAAAGCTCATCTATCCTGTGCATGGGATATCTGTGCTTGATGGTAATTTTATTGAGTGCTCAATAGTCGACGCACATCCTATAACATCCATCTTTCTTCTTCACGAGAGGAACTGGTGCTATAAAGGGAGAATAGCTAGGTTTGATCAGCCCTTTCTATAGATACTCGACCATGACTTGGCAGACTTCATTCTCCTCCTGCAAAATCCTTTGAAATTGTGGTCGAGCGGTCGGACTCGCTATTGATACCAATTCAATTCTATGCTCAATGTTCCTACAAGGAGGTAAACTTGAAGGTAATTCTTTCAAGAATAAATCTTGGAATTATGCTCTTACTTTCTCTGAAAAGTACTTGAGCATTCCAACTAGAGTTTCAATGACTGCATGAATCCATCAGAATACACAACAAATACACAAAATAAAGAAAATACGCATACTTACAATCAATCTTTAGGGACTTGGTAGTGGTTACCAATTGTGTCTCTTGGAAATCTTGCTCTCCACAGATCAATATTTGCCTCCCCTCATGCTCAAAGTGGTACACATGCAAAGCAAAGTCAATGATTGGTCGTTTCCTAGCATCCCACTTCTTACTTAGGACTACATCGAAACATGCTAGTCTAGCTATCTCAAAATCCAGTATGTCCTTATAAGACTGGATCTAAATGGGCAAACCAACAACTCATTGGTCCCATGTCTCTGTTCTCTTCCTGTCGGCTAACTTTACTATGTAGGCATAGTCTGATTGCATAGTCTCTAAGTGAAACCTCCTCACTAGTTGGGAACTAATCACATTATGCATTGACCCAGTGTCAAAGAGTACCTTGACAAGCTGTCTTGCCATGACTCCCCTCATGACAATGAGCTCGATGTCTAGGAACTGGTATCCTTTTAGTGCCACTGATGAAATCACAATGTCTTGCATAGTAGGAACCTTCTTCATGATCATCATGGCCACTATGGGAGATGATGTCTTGGATGGGGAATCTCCAAAGTTCTCATCTCCATTACTTCTTGTTGTTAAGAGAGATGGTGGATGCAATCCAAAGATGAGTAGGTGTTGCTACAACCAGCTTCACACCAGCCAACTGAGACTTCAGAGTTGATTAGTAGACCCTTTGAGCTTCCTAAATCCACCAAAATATCAGCCAAGTACTTTGAAACATGTATCCCAAAAGTTTAAGCCAAGACAGACTAGTTGCAAGATGACTAGCTCCCAAAACTTGCTATTTTTGGATTTGTATGCTGGAAAAAATGAAGAGTGCTCTCAACTTGGTAGGAATTAGATAAATTCCTTTTGGGCATAGCAAATAGACTTAGCAAGCTTCCCAATACAAGTTAAAACACTTCAAATGATGGACTGAGCACTGAGAACAAGATTCATCAATTTCTGGAACATGCCCACCATTCTCGGGGCTCTACAGAGATAGACCAGTGAGTAGTAAAATGCAGATATCTCCAAAACTATAAATTCAATGACCTTGATAATTCATATGCAACAAGAGGACAGTAAGAGCTATCCAAAGCATGCTAAAACACTGAAAAACTTTGAGTAGAACTCGAGATATGACCTTCTGAAGTCACTGTTTTGAGTGAGTATAGCAGAGAACAAAACAGAGAAGTAGATGATGATAAATGTATAGATTCACATATGATTACAACCACATTGGCAATGAATATTTGAACAATGGGAGTAGAATGATAGAGCTATGGAGTAAGCTCTTCAATCTCTACAAAATGACATGAAGTGGTCACGTACAAGGCTTGCTAATCGCCTCTTCCTTCTTGCTCTTTTTATAGCTATTCTTGGAGGGAGTTTTGAATTCGAATTCGAATGGCTCCACCTAAAAGTGATCCCCAAAGTTAGGAGATATTCCCTCAGCTCAGAAATTCGTGGTTTTAGGTAGATAGAGCCACGACTTTGCTTTTACATCATGCATGAGGTAAGCCATCCTTTTCCTTTTTTCTTTTATCAAATACAAGAGATAAAAATGAACTCTTTTACAAGAGGTGTTCACATGACTACACATGTGACTTACAAATGAGCATAATATCAAGCATATCAAGCATGTTGGCTTGGGTAAAATGCACCAACACTTGCCTGAGTGGGACTAATAACTATGGTGGTTGCTATTTTCTTTTTCTTAGGATAGTCCTTGAAAAGGTGCTGCCCTAGACACCCATATCTTAACCCCTCTTTCATTACCTTCTCTTTTTGTTGAGCTGTAAGAATAGACTTATTATATGCCCTCTCAACCAAAGCAGACACTTTCCTTTTACCTCTTGAAACTGTCTTGATCATGTGCATCTACTTAGCTTCTTTCTAAAGCGCTACATTGATCAAGCAAGGTAGATGAAGAAGATGGTGGACTCATCTTAGTCCACGAGGATTTATGACCCTAGGAGCCTATGCCGCTATGGCCATCTTCATAGACTAAAGCCATCTCCATGGCCTATGCCAAGGAGTGATACCTCTCCTTCTTCACTAAAGGTCTAATAGTTTCTCTAAGTCCCAAAACAAACTTGTGGACCTCGAGAAACTCCGCGATAGTATCAGGTACTTTAAGAAGTACCTCTATATACTTATCTAAGTACTCATAAATGGTTTGGTTCTTCTGACTAATGAAGAACCAAGTGTCTAGCACTCTAGACCTCTCGTCAAGCAGTATGAAGTTATTGTAGAACAAGACTTTCAATTGTTCCCAAGTTGTGGGCTCTCTCTTGTCTCGTTCTATCTTATGCCACCACCTATGGGTGACA
>CM035423.1:119612501-119705001 GCA_020310875.1 Ceratopteris richardii | reverse complement strand
CAAAGTCCATCAACACTTTGCTTATTTGAGCACTTGAGTCATGTAATATCTCCACCCAAGTGTCTAACACAAACTTAGATGTATTAGGAAGGTTTTAGATTAGTTCCCCATGCTATAAAAAGAGGAGAGAAGTCGTGATCTTTTGGGATGTCCAAGAGAGTCATATGTGTATCTCTATGCTGTTGTAGTTTTGTATGCAGAGATTGCAAAGCTTGTATCTCCTTCGTTATATATCCAAATTACATTTTTGATAGCTCATTTGAAAGCTCTTATTGTCTATTTTTACATTGAAAACTTTCATAATTATTGGATTTATGAGCTGAGAACAGTACTCTCTGCAAGTAGTGTGTATTCTCGGGTTCACCCCCTGCTGAAGGTCTCCATTAAACCTCAAATTTGCAGAGGTCATATCTCCTTGTGTATTTATCCAAATTGAGTGTTCTCTGGCTCATTGGAAAGCTCTTGGTCTCTTGTATATGCGGTTAGAACAGTTATTTAAGAAGAATTCCCGTGTGCCCATGGTCCAACTTAGGAGCATGGTTGCCATTTCACTTAAGATATTTTCCTCTATTTTAAATTGAAAAGAGGGAAATCTCTTCCTTAGAGAACTCATGCATTCCCGTATGGCACTTTCTCCTGTTCCACTTAACTAGCACTCATGATATAACTGAGTTCTAGTTTGTCTATATTGAGTACATAGCACCTTCTCTAGTTCATGGCGAACAAAGTTAAATAAAAGAGGTTGGAAAATTGTGTCAGTTGAAACTAAGTTTTCAAAGTCAACCAACTTTCTCTTAAGTCAAATTACATGGAAAACAAGATGAACCCAACAATCTATTGGAATTTCAACTTCATAAGCTATTGATCCAACCTTTCTAAGTATCTTGAAAAGACCAAAGAATCTAAATGACAACTTTGGCCAAAGTCCAATTTTAAGAGCTTCGGACTTTTCTAAAACTCAAAGACACACATGTTCTCAAACTTTAAAAGAAACTTCTTCACGCTTAGGATCAACTTAAGCTTGTGCTCGATCCTAAAATTTCTTTAAGTTATCTCGTGCAAACTTCAACTTGAAGTTCATGAGTTTTGGGAAATCATGAGTAGCTTGAATTCTTTCTTGTTGAAGACAAACTACATAAGGGGCTTTAGGCTAGAACCCAATGATTACCACTATTCCAAGCAAAATTTGCAAGTGGTGGATATTCATCCCAATCTATTTGCTTTAGAGATACATAGGCTCTCATCATATCTTTTGGAACTTCATTGATTCGTTTAGTTTGACCATCCGTATGAGGATGCTCAATTGTACTCATTGACAACTAAGTGTTCAACTGACTAAAGACATCTGTGTAGGAATGGCTTGTGAATTTTCTATCTCAATTAGACACTATGTGTTTAGAAAGAATGTAGAGTCGATAAAGATTTTCCACAAATTACTTGGCCCATTCTTAACTTTTGGAAATAATCTAAGTTTTAAAGCTTAAGGATGATCTCCCATATTGAGAAATATAAGTGGAGGAAAATGGATGTCCTCTTTGTTGGGCATGATCCCACTCTTTCCAATTGTGTTCTTCTTCATTTTCAAGAAGGAAATCCTTCTTGAAAACATCTTCAAACTCGAACGAAGTAAGTGTAGTTAAGTTTGCCTCTTGCAAACTCATCCACCACTTGTACGCAAGCAGCCCTAGACATAAACGAACTTTCATACCTTTGTATTGTTCGAGATTGTTACACAAATGATGTACAACTCTTGAATTTTGTAGAAAAATAAAAATTGAATCCTTATTCCTATCTCTATCTTCCCCTAGAAATTGATGAACTCTAAGGCCTTCTCCCAAAGAATGACCTCCAAGATGAGTTTGATTTATTTTGGGAGTAGTGCTAGCAGCTCGTCTAGGCACAACTCGGAATGGATCAGCTAAAAGTGGCATAGATATTGAGAGGCTAAGACAGGCCATTGTACTAATTGATACAATAGGGTGTAACTTAGGACTACTTGGTTGTGCCTCTGTGGGTGTGGTTCAATTATCATTTCTTGAATCTCACAACACATGATTGATTGTTGTTTCTCATAATGTGGGCATATCTTTATACCTGTACACATCTTGGGGATGAGGGCCCCACATGATCGAGAGACAACTAAAAAGAAAATATTTGGGCATATCTTTATACCTGTACACATCTTGGGGATGAGGGCCCCACATGATCGAGAGACAACTAAAAAGAAAATATTTCTTATGAAGGTGGAATCTCTATACTTCCTTGTGCAAAGCCCTTCCTTCATGGAGGAACTTGATAACTATAAAATCTAGTAGGCATCATCATGTTTTTACATACAATATAGTGGGGGATCTCGATGCTTGACATCAAGTGATCCAGACATCAACTTCTTGTGTGAAGCTACACTATTTAAGAAGAACTAGATGGCTACCATTGTTTTCTTGTGTAAAGGTGCACCTTCAATAAGAAGTCGATAATTAACATCAACTTCTTATATAGAAGCCCCATTTTTCAGTAAGGATGAATTTATGTATACAAGTAAGTATGTATGTATATATGTATTTATACATGCATGTATGTTGTAGGTTTGTATTTATTTTATGTATTTTTGTATAAACAAAGTTAAGGTAAGTATGTAAGATGCATGTATGTAATGTATGAATGTACGTATGTATGCATTTAGTTATGTATTTATGTATGTATGTATGATGTATATATGTATGTATTTATGTATGCGTATGTATGCATGTATGTATGTTTTATGTATGCATGTTTGTATGTGTGTATGTTAGTGTGTATGTATGTATGTGTGTAGGTATATATGGATGGTTTTTTCTTAGATTTCTAATTTTATGAATTTATCAATCATAGTTAGCAAAAAATTGAATGGAATATTAAATAAGTGATTGAAAATTTCCACTTACTTGAAATGATAAGTGAATGTCGAGATTTGTAAGCATAGACATGAAGATGTACAAGCATGAAATCCCGTTGATTTTTTGTAAATTAAACTACAACTTTTTAAATGTAAAACAAAAAAAACTATGAATTTGTGTAAATACTAAGAGAGTAAGAGGGAGTGAGAGAGAGTGAGAGAGAGAGTGTATGTATGTATTTATGTATATATAAGGCCACATAACAAGAACTAATTTTACACCATTTCCCCTAGAGTAGGGAATAAAGGTTCGCTGGCCGTAACTGAAAAAGTCTTGCAATCCATCAATTGAGAAAAAATACATTCCACTTGGAAAATACTTTTTACATGCAAAAAACACATTATACCTGTAGAAGACATTCTATCTAATCTCTATGTATGTGTGCATATGCATATGTGTATATGTATGTGTGTCTATATATGTGTGTGTATGTATGTGTTTGCATGTATGTGTGTGTGTTTTTATGTGTGTATTTACATGTGTGGGTGTATGTGTGTATATATGTATGTATGTATGTATGTTAGTGTTTGTATGTATGTCTTTGTGTGAGTGTATGTATGATGTAAGTGTGTATGTGTATGTATGATGTAAGTGTGTATGTGTATGTATGTACATATCCATGTATGTAAGTGTGTATGTGTATGCATGTACATATTTTATGCATGTGTGTGTATCTAAGTATGTTTGTATATATGTGTGTGCGTATGCAAGTATGTTTTTTATATGTGTATGTCTGTATATATATGTGTATATAAGTATGTATGTATATATGTGTGCATGTAAGTATCTCTGTATATATGTGTGAAAAAATGGAAAGAATTATTGTATTAAAATTCACATCAACCTCTCCTCCACATAATCACATGGAAAAATGCAAATAAATTTACTAACAAAATAAAAACATTTTCATATCTTAAACCACTCAATAAAGTGCACATAATGTTAGGTTGAACTCAGTAGGAGATATGTGATACAAGTGCAATGAGCTAAATTATATGCATGTTTATATAGGAAAAAAATATCATATAGATACATATCTCTAAACGCGTTAATATAGCATAGAATGCAAACAGCTCTATTTATTCAAATAAAGAGAGGAATTAGTAGACATCTCTCTACAAAGCCCTTTCCAATATTTTGAGGTCAAGAAGAACAAGAATCTTTCATTCGATGCTCAAATATGAGTGTCAAGGTGCAATAATATTCTTTATAGGTAGGGATGAATATACCTTCACATTGGGTAGATTCTAATGTTTTTGCACTATTGAAGCCCTTGTGTCCCATGAAATTTGATACATGTTCTTCTAAGACCAATCTCTGGCAAGCATTTGCCAAAGATTGCTACATGTGTATGATGAACACATGGTTGTTTCATATTTGAAGCTCCATTCAAGAATTTTTCTTGGGGACGATACTCTAGTATAGACCATATGGTATACCTAAAATTCAAAGATTTTTTAATTTATCATCATAGTTAGAAGATATTGCAAATGCGTTAATGCATTGTTTCTAGACTCACCTAAGCATAGGTGTAGCAGAGATAGAATGATACAATTTAAATGCGTATTTGATTGAATTTTAAGTTGAAATTTTGTGAAATTAAACTAGATACATTGATCTAGATTTTGGCAAAAAGAAAATTAAATTTGGAGTTTTTTTCATCAATCTAAGGGCTTCAAGAAGATGACCCTGATCTTGTACATTTCCAGAGTTGATCGTTAAGTGTTTGACCATTCCAATGAAATGGTGATAAAAATCTAAAAAATATCGAAATCAAGTGATTTTAAGTCTAATGAAAGCTTGGTGGAAGACTTTCCCAACCTCGCCATAAGAGATATATGCTAGTTGTTCATAGGTGCTTGATAAGTCTAGTTGGCTTATTCTGGGTAACTCATTATATACAATGGAGTCAATGATTTACTATGCGGATTAACATGTCAGTACTTGCAGTTTTATGAGATTTTGACACTCATCATATGCTCATTTTGCAGAGGATACTCAAAATGTTTTTTCTAGATTTTTTGATTTTGTAAACTATAGAGTGGTTGATTTACTCCTTGATACACTTATTGGTATGTACACATTCATTCTCACATAATCCTTTTGGTTGGTCGTTACTGTTCATTAATTCATTTTTTTGGAAAGAATTTGATGAAAATTTTCCTAGAATTTGACACTTGATCATCCTTTTTTGAGCTTTAGTGGTGTTTGTTGTATCTTGAATTATGTTCTTCAAAAGTGGGGAACAATTATATAAAATGACTAGAGAAAGTCAAGATGACATGAAGAGGTTTAGAGTACTAAACCAATGTTGCTCTAGACAAGGATGAATATCACCTTGAGGAGATCCACCTCCTCAATTGTCGATCCACAAAGACATAAGGATGATATGATGATCATGAATGAATGATGTGCACGAAGATGAAGGTGAGAAGCATGCTAATGCACACACATACATGCACACACACATGGAAGAGACAAAAGGAGAGACAATTGAAGGAGAATCACTCATATTCATAACTCATAGTACAAAGAAAATCTTACAATCTCCAAATCTCATACAAGCTCACCCAAGCTAACCTTAAAAATGAGCTCTCTAGCCCTCTTATAGTTTTTTGGGGAGATTTTACCGATTCCATATCTAATGGCTGGCCTAGTTTAACTTTATGCCCTAAGTCACTTTTGGGGCATCAAATGGTCTCCAACAGATATTCAGTATGTACATTTGACCTTATCTCCTCAAGCTCAAGGACTCCTTGGCTTGTACAAAATGGAGCACTAAGTTGCAAAACTGGGACTTATAGTACAAAGTTTAGTGATTAAAATCACTGATGGGTATTACGATGATGTTGATATTTTTGAACAACACCAATTTTCGGAAAAAATATTGTGGTGGGGGGCTTCAATCTTGCTCTAGCTCTCCTCACATAAAACATACATACATGCATACATAAATACATACATATATACATCATACATACATACATCATACATACATACATACATACATACATAAATATATAATTAAACGCATACATACGTACATTCATACATTACAAACCTGCATCTTACATACTTACCTTAACTTTGTTCATACAAAAATACATAAAATAAATACAAACCTACAACATACATGCATGTATAAATACATATATACATACATACATACATACTTACTTACTTGTATACATAAATTCATCTTACTGAAAAATGGGGCTTCTATATAAGAAGTCAATGTTAATTATCGACTTCTTATTGAAGGTGCACCTTTACACAAGAAAACAATGCTAGCCATCTACTTCTTCTTAAACAGTGTAGCTTCACACAAGAAGTTGATGCCTAGAACACTTGATGTCAAGCATCGAGATCCCCCACTATATTGTATGTAAAAACATGATGATGCCTACTAGATTTTCTAGTCATCAAGTTCCTCCATGAAGGAAGGGCTTTGCACAAGGAAGTATAGAGATTCCACCTTCATAAGAAATATTTTCTTTTTAGTTGTCTCTCGATCGTGTGGAGCCCTCATCCCCAAGATTTGCACACGCATAAAGACATGCCCACATTATGAGAAACAACAATCAATCATGTGTTGTGAGATTCAAGAAATGATAATTGAGCCACACCCACAGAGGCACAACCAAGTAGTCCTAAGTCACACCCTATTGTATCAATTAGTACAATGGCCCATCTTAGCCTCTCAATATCTATGCCACTTTTAGCTGATCCATTCCGAGTTGTGCCTAGACCAGTGGCTAGCACTACTCCCAAAATAAATCAAACTCATCTTGGAGGTCATTCTTTGGGAGAAGGCCTTAGAGTTCATCAATTTCTAGGGGAAGATAGAGATAGGAATAAGGATTCAATTTTTATTTTTCTACAAAATTCAAGAGTTGTGCATCATTTGTGTAACAATCTCGAACAATACAAAGTTATGAAAGTTCGTTTATGTCTAGGGCTGCTTGCGTACAAGTGGTGGATGAGTTCGCAAGAGGCAAACTTAACTACACTTACTTCGTTCGAGTTTGAAGATGTTTTCAAGAAGGATTTCCTTCTTGAAAATGAAGAAGAACACAATTGGAAAGAGTGGGATCATGCCCAACAAAGAGGCCATCCATTTTCCTCCACTTATATTTCTCAATATGAGAGATCATCCTTAAGCTTTAAAACTTAGATTATTTCCGAAAGTTATTCACTTACGCATTGATGCAGCAGTGAGTTGTTGGAGGAGGCTCAAAGAAACCCAAAAGCTTAAATTCCAAGTGGTCAAAGCTCAGTCTTGAGGGAAAAACTTAAGGAATGGAGCTAGGGTAGCACCCTATGCCATCCTCTTTACATGCCACTCTCTACTTGTGTTTTTGCATGCATGTAGGCAACAGCTCCATCATTTCGATGTCTTAACTATGCTTGACATGTTCTATTGTTAGTGAGATGAGAACCCTTGTACTCCCTAAGCTTAACAAAATCCCAAACTTTGGCAAGAACACAAGGAAAATGCAAAGTCTTCGTAGTATTATTACATAGAAAAAAGGAAAGGCCCCCACTCGATTTTCTATGTAGCTAGATTGGAAACGCATTAGGACCTCTCAATTTCCCCTCCCCTAGGATTCAATACCAAGCTAATTGATATTTCTATTTCTTCTTCGAGAACGTTGCACAAGTTGATACGGTTCTCAAATAGCCTAGTTGGCCTATCAGAGACACTCCATTAGTTTCTTTTAGATAGTACCCAAGTTTGAACCCGCTCATTGATAAGCCCAAGAACTCCCTTTTTGGGTGGAATTCCCAAATCTCCCTCTGCATTGGAGTCATCACATAATGGGGATTTCTAACACTCTTTGTACGGTGCTTAGCTTCAAGAATTGCTCTTGATGAATCATCGTTAGAATCTTGAACTTCTCATAGAAATAGATCTACAAAATACCCTATATATGGAAATTGAGCTTATAGATGAGAGAGGTTGTGTTGACCATGTCCAAGAAGTGGTTTACACGAATCTCCCAAACTCTTGCTTCATCTTCCATAAGCAAGGCCACTTTGCAAAGGAATGCCCCCTCATGAAACAAAGAAGGCAAGACACCAAGCCCACTAGACAGAGAAGGTAACATGCAAGACCAATCTCTGGAAAACAACCTCCAAGCCGCAAACTATACAGGAAATATGGTTATCACTATTATGGATTGTAGAAATAAACAAAAAGATAGGTTTCACAATGAACTTTCCAACTTAGTTGAAGGTTTAGATAGGATTAAGAAAGGATTGATAAACTCCCCCTATTTTAATGTTGGTTGAGATTTTATTGTTTACCTCTAAAGGATTTTTTTTTTTTAATATAAAGGAAGTTCGGCAATAGCCTACTCTCCCGGACTTGAATTAAATTAAGAAACAAAGGTACAATAGAAGGGGACTAGTGCCCACGGGACCCCCCAAATCCCACAAAGCAGGGGAAGCTTGATTGAATCCTAGATTGCATTACAGAGAAGGTTGATCACCCTCTCGTCGCCCTCATGCAGGGCCCACTTGGGTTTGAGCTTGTTGTTGATCAAAAGGAGGACTTGATGGTGCCTGAAGGGGGGGGATTTCTTACTGTTGACAATCCTTTTGCCAAGGAGGAATAGTGATTTCTCGATCGACCACTCCCTGGGGGGATCGCCGAAGTTGAGAGCACACCTCTCCCGCCAGATTTTCCACAGGACTTCCCCTCTGATAGCGTTCCAGAGTGCCGCAGAGCAGCCCATCGCTTCTCCCAAAAGGACTTGTTTCCAACTAAGCTGTTTCTGAAGTCTGATTTTCATTCCAACCGTCTGCCAGATTCTGTAGGAGTTGGGGCAAGTAAGGAAGATGTGTGGGACATCTTCGATTGCACGGTGGCAGCGTTTGCACCAAGGAGGGATCCCACAAAGTTTGCTTGCCTTATGGTTGGTCCAGATTCCTCGATGAAGAATTTGCCATAAGAGGACAGACTTCTTAATCTCTATAAGTGGGTGCCAGATACCCATGAATTTCATGTCCCACCGAAGCCGCGTCCAAGACAGGCACCACTTCTTGTTGAGGCTGATCTGGAGGTCAATCGTTTCTTTGATGTTCGGGATTTTGAGTAGGCTATTTCCATTATGCCATTTGAGACCACGCACGTTCGGTGTGTCGTGTCCCATGAGAAGGCGAGTCTTGTGACGATCCCAAGCGAGGCATCTGCTTTGCAAAGTGTTCCATTCTTCGTAGGATATGTTTATGCGAGGGTCAATATCCTCGAAGTTGATCCAGCTGTTGGTGTCATGTTTCCAGAGGTGTTTCCATTTTTTGAATCCTTTGTTCCATAATCTCTTGGCATTTTGAATGTTCCACGACTCCACACTCCGGATGCCATGTATCGGGAACCAGATAGAGTCGTTTTGTCTGATTCCGGCCGCCCACTTCCAGTCCTCGCTAATTCTTGTGAAGCTTTTGACTTTATTCCAGCCCTTCCAAAGGGAGCACACGAGATTGGAGCCTTTCGGGTAGACAGGGATCGGGGAGAATAGCAGGGTCATGATGTCGAGATTCTTCCAGTTTGGGAGCCCCAAGAGAGCCAACTCATTCTTGTTTCTGAAGATCAGCTTGGCCCACGAGGCCTCCCTATTGCACCAAGCCTTAATCATCCATTTGGCTGCTAGTTTGTTAGCCATACACCCAATGTCCAGGATACCAAGCCCCCCGCAATCTCTGGGGCTAGTGCAGATGGCCCATTTGATTTTAGGCACCCCCCTTCTGTTGTGATCGCCCGTCCAAAGAAAGTTTCTACAAATACTATTCAATTTGGACAGGCCTTGCTCATTCGGTCTCCAGCAAGAAAGGAAATAGATGGTAGAGGAGAGGAGGAACGTGTTGATAACCATCGCACGCCCAGCAAGATTGATTTGCATACCTTTCCAATAGTTAAGCTTGTTTTCGAGTTTGGCCAACACCCAGTTCCATCGCTGCTCCATAGAGACACCAAACCCCAAAGGGATTCCAAGAAGACGAAAGATTTGGCCCTGCGGACTGATTTGACAGCCATGACCAATGAGAAGGCCAGGATGATGTCCCACAATGGCCCTAAAGGCGGTCTTAGAGTGGTTGATTTTGGATCCAGAGGCCTCACAAAAGGTAGCAAGACACCTCCAGAAAGTCTCCAGGCTGGTATTATCATTGTGAAAAAACGCGTTCATATCATCGGCAAATAGTCTCATGATGATTTGACTGTGGTCGTGAGGCAGCCGGAGGCCTTTGATATTGCCAGCCTCCACATGATGCGCTACAAGTCTGCTCAGCCCCTCAGTGGCGATGGCAAAAAGAAGGGGGGCCAGAGGGCACCCTTGTCTAATAGATCTTCTAAGATGGATCGCCTTCGAAAGTTTGCCGTTCACGTTAATTTGGGTCGTTGCGTTTCCAAGGAGGGTCGCGATCATCTCGGTGAATTTCTGACTACATCCGAGATCTTGAAGCGACTGCAGAATATAGTCCCATTCTAGTCTGTCGTAGGCTTTGTCGAAGTCGATCTTGAGGAAAACCACATCTTGATTGGACTCATTTGCAAATTGAATACCTTCCCAAATATCCATAATGGTTTCCAGGATAGACCTGCCTTTGATGAAGCCTTTTTGGTCCTCACAAAGCCAAGATCTCAGATGGCACGAGATTCTGTTGGCAAGGACCTTGGCGAAGATCTTGTATCCTGTTTGGAGCATCGTAATAGGCCGCCAGTTCTCGATTCTGTTCTTTTCCCCCTTCTTGTGTACCAACTTGATAATTCCATTATTTAGACAAGAAGGAAGAGCACCAAACTTTAGCGCTTCTTGCCAAACCATCCGAAGAGGGGTGGCAACCACCAGCTTGAAGGACTTAAAGAACTCGTTGGTGAGTCCGTCGGGTCCCGGGCTTTTACCGAGAGGGAGGGCATCAATGACCTCAATGATTTCTGATTCAGAGATCGGGGCATCTCTAAGCTTGCCAAAGCTTATTCAATAAAAAAAACATGAAAGAGAGGAACATGTCACTTCACATCATTTATCTTCAAGAGATTAAGGCTCAAGGAGATAAGCTTGCCTGGAATCAAAAAATTGTCTGTCGGGACTTTGTTTGGTTTAACACCAACCACGTACAAGGTAGCAGAGGCACCTACATTGGATTAACTCCAACTTTGGCCAAGGTTATCATTGCACAATCATAGATGGTGATTGGGAGGGCTCGATGTTGGAGATCTCTTAGTACCCCTCCCCCCTCAACTCATCCTCGTGGGGATTTCAATATGGTTACCTCCTTTTCTCATAGACACATGAATCTCAGTCAAACACTTAACAGATAAGAGAAGAGAGATTGGATGTGGATGTTTCCACATTGACTCAAGACTTCTAACCATGGATAGTTTCATTGTGGGAAAGAATCAACCAAACTCGGTCGGATGGCCAATCCCTTTTTTTTCAAGATTGACTTTGACCAAACATTTGGCATGATCTCTTGGGATCATATTACATGCATTCCATGACTGTGGCTTTGCTCCTTCTTTCGTTCATCTTTTTCATTGTTTGCTTGCTAAATCCTCCACCAAAGTGGCGGTCAATGATTCTTTTATCAAGCCTATTCAGATAAAGAACTCGATTAGAAAGGGTTGTCCATTGGCCCCTCTTCTATATGTGATTGCAGCAGATGCCTTGGGCTAGCTCCTTCATTTTGTATGACAGAAAAGTAACATACGTGGTATCTCCATCCTAGGTTATCAAGGGGACCTCATTCTCCAATCCTATGCAGATGGCACCAATGCTACTGTCTATATTGAAAGCAAAGATCTTATCTATTTTTGGTCGACTCTCTCAACCTTTTGCTCTGCTAGTGGATCAATAAATAACCACATCAAAACTCTTGTCAAAGTATTCAAAAGTCGTCTACCTTAGCTCATAACCAATGTTGGGTGTCAATCAATTATGGATGAGGAGATTTTATGACTCTTAGGGATGCCAATGGGTTTCAATATCTTCCCCAATAATAGGTGGAATTGCATTCTTAACAAGGCTAAAAGCAAGACCCATTGTTGGGAACAAATACACCCCAACCTTCCGCATAGGATCTTCATCCATAACCACTTCCTTTCCCCATCGATAATATATCATCTTTCTAGAATTATTTCATCTAAGTCATAGATGTCTAATCTCAAGTAAGTTATTTAGGTTTTTATTTACGGGTCGAATACTCAAAGGAAGAAGATGCCTAGAGTCAAGTAATCCACTTGTTGTCTCCCCAAATTTAACGGGGGCCTAGGTCTTTAGATGTGGACTACATGAGTTAAAAATGGTGGCTAAATGGATACACATAATGTTTTCTTCATCTGACTATTGAGCCATCTTGATCAAGCAATTTGTTTCAAGAAGCTTCCCATGTGGGTACCATGCCTGGATAGGTTTTGATTTAAACACACTATGCTATAGCAATGTAAAAGCAGACTGAACTGACTCATCAAGAATTGACAACCATGAGTCCTTTGTCCATTTTGCAAGCAAGATGCAAGAATTTCTCATCTTTTGTTGATTGCAACCATGCTAGGATTTATTGCAAATGGCTTCACGCTTAGTGGCTCCCCTAGAAGCCGACACCCTTCCACTACAAGGAGATCCTCTTGGGAGAGAACTCTTTTATTGACCCCTTCATGTGGAATATTGTTAGAAGTACAATTCTATATATCATTTGGAGAGAAAGGAACCTGACATTGTTCAAGGCTACAAGGAATTGTTTTTTGAGCACTTTCAATGTCTTGAGTAATCACCTTCTCCTACCGATAAGAGACTACAAAGTTTTGTGAATCTCCCTAAAGAATTTCAACAAAGCCCTTGCTGATGTCCCTTGGCCCAACAAAAGGCGATGGGCAACCATGCACTCCTAGATGGACAACGAGGGCATGACCTCGTATTTAAACTAAAACTGGATTTCAAGGATACGTAGACCATGCTCTATACTTTTTCAGAGTTCTAGTGAAGAAGAAGTTGTTTATGATGAGGTTATACTTCTGGGTTAAGAGACATCAAGATAGTGTCATAGAAGAGTACACTGTTCTCCCATTTCTATCTGAGCACCATTGAGGTTGCATCCGATGAAGAAGCCCCCAATTATAGTTATGTTGATGACATCTACCAAGTGTCCCATTACAATAACATGAATATTTTATAAGGTTTCCCCTACCTATTATGAGCCCAATCTTGTCCTCCCACCCCCCCCCCCATAATATGGTTTGCTCGAGGGCCTATCTTGTATTCCTCCCTACTCTGGTTCTATATATTGTTCATGTATCATGTATCCTTACGTATAAGTAATTTTGCACAGTCCTTTCATGTGTCAAAAAGGGAACAATCTTGAATATTTATTGTTTCTTAATCTAATTCCATTTTTAAAAAAAGCTCAATCAAAGAATGAAGAATATGATAAAAGGGAAGCACAAGCATGGATGTAGTGGGGGAAGAAATCTAGCAACTTTTTCTATCTAAAATCTCTCCTTAGGCTAGGTTTTTTCCCATTTTCTATCCAAAATACATGTAAAAATGCCTATTTTATGCATAAAACTCTATTTTTAGCAATAATTGGACCCATGATGTAAAAGCGGAGTACTAGTCAAGTTTAATTGCCATGATTAGAATAGCCACATTGAATTTCATAATTTTTTAACACCATTTTGGCCTCCATATAGCATTTAGATATTATTTTTAAAACTACATCAGACATTATAGTGTGGACAAAGCTCATCTAAAAACTATTAATGTGAAAGAGCTCTCATTTGTAAAGGTTAGATTGTTTGAGTCTAGAACTTGTATGATCTTTATACTCTTCTCTTGAGCAATACAAAGGCTTCTTGGAGTACGTCAACTCTTGTCTACTCATGAGTGTGTGTGCATACATACATGTATGCGCCCATGTGTGTTCTTATCTCTCTATTGTTGTAGGTGTGTGTAGTTTCATCTTGCCCCATATGCTCTTCATAGCACCAATTCATTACTCCATGGATTTGGAATTTCTTTATTTTTTTGTGTGTAGGCTATGATGATGTGGGCTTTACACTTTTTGTGCCATTGCTAGGGAAAATCTTATCGAACATGCATGATGGTAAGTTTTCAAATGAAGTACATTCTTTGGTACACATGCTCCTGATTGAGTGAATATTCATCATTTTTATCTTTAATTTAGCTAGGATAGGTAGTTAGTTAGCTAGAAATACAAAAAAGTGAGTTGTTAGGTTAAACCTAGACTTTTCTTCTTGATCTTCACTTGCTTCATCATCAAAACTTCCCATGCTTGATGTGGAGTGTAGAGGCAATATTAGGAGGTTAAAATTGAGATACAATGCCCTTGCGGTGTGCTCTGCACATTTCTAGACTCAATTTTCTCAAAACAACACTTGATGTAGGGATATGAGTAAATCTCAAGTCTCCTAGTGTCATTTTGCACTATACAGTGATCATTTTGAGTATCCATGCACATAATCAAATACAGGAGAAAGACAAGAGCACATAGATACCATCAAAATTAAATTTTGACTCACCAACGTCCAATTATGATGGCATTTGGATTGAGTTCGGTGTCACTCATACTTAATTCTTTGAGGATCGCTAATACTTGGTTGAGTATCACTGACATCATTTTTTGTGTTATGACACTTGCAAGGTATCGCCGGCCTTTGGTTGGTGTCACCAACATCTCTGGGTGGCATTGATACTTAGGGGTCACTGACACTTAGGTATCACAAAATCTCTGAGGCATCGCAACACTTGACTGGTGTTACGACATCTAAGTGTTGAGGATCAAATATCACCGACACTTGAGCAGTGTTGTGTGTCCCTGACACTTAGGTGTCATGTGTCATTGAGGGAGATATCATGTGTCATGTGTCGTCTCCTCAAGCATCACTAACATTGAGCATGTATCATGTTTCATGAGTCCAAGTGTCGATAGGGCAGGTACCACTGGCACCCCTTAAGTGCTGAATATCATGTGTCATGATAGTTCAAGTTTCATGTGTTGTGGACCAAGTGTTGCAACAATATTCAAGTATCATGAACGTTAGGTATTTCTGATGCTTACCAAGTTTCATGACATGTGATAGGTATCTTGGGCCAAGTGTTGCAACACTTGTCAAGTATGTTTTCTTTTCAGGAGTCATTAAAGTCAAGTCTCATCCATTTTTTTCAGATTGTTCCAACATCTTGAGGGGTTAAAGAGACGCAAAAAAAATGAGAGGGGTTGCACTACCTAGGGATCCCTAATAGACCCTGTGATATTTTTTTGACCCCTAGGATCCTAATTCGGCATAAATTTTTGGTCAAAATTATGTTTTAGCTCTAGAGCTTGTTAGAAATGTGATACTTTGAAGTTTATCTTCAACTGATTGTGGAGAGCTAAGGGAACCTCTAGAAAACTTTCCCCAATAAAAGGGGCAAAAAAGACCATCCAAAGATACTTGAACTTTATGCAGACTTGAAAAAAAAGGATTTCAAAGGGATGACCACCTATACGGAAGGTAGAATTTTTAATTCTCCACTCTACAGAGAGCATTATAAAATATCAAGCAAATTTATTACCATCCCTACCATACCCAAGCATATCAATTTTATTTGTTCAAATGTGTATACAAACTTGGAGTATATTTTTCTTGGATTTTTATAGATTCTTGAGTGATTTGAGTTAAAAAGAGATTTCCAAAAGAGCAAAGTAAGAATTTCACTTATTCATTGCAACATTTAAGTACATCTCTAGTCGTTGAGTCACATTGAGAGAAGGAAAATAATCATTGAACTGCATAGGTTGATTGATTGTTTAATTGAGTGTGTGTGTGTGTGCACGATTCTTAGATCAAAAAATTAATTTGAACTAATAGATCCTCACATAGTAGCATCTCTATGGTTGAGAGTGCTATAGGCTCAATTAGGAGCACTTACAAGACATCAAGTGATTCTGAGAGTGAACTTGAAACTATGGCCTCATCAAGTTTTTTGGATATCAAAATCCTACTCCACATACACAAATAGATTGAATGTCAAAGTTTGATGCACATTAATACATTAGGTGTTGCCATCTATCAAGATGAATGTGGATAGCCTATTGTGGGACCTGGCGAGCTCAGGGATCTAGCTCTTCCAAAGTGTAGTTCGGGAGAAGATAATATCACTCTTGTATTGCTCAAGACATGATAATGTTTGCTCTTTGGAATGAAGAAGCTATGCTTTGGCTACCATTTGTCCTTCTTGTCCTTGGAACTAGGGTCTAAATCCTTATGCATATGTGCTCACCTTGGAAATTGTCTTGGGCTATGGCACGATTATTGAAGATAAATGTGCAATCTCATTTTCACATGAGCTATGCTTGGATAGATTTACCAAATGTAAAGGTAAAAGAAAAAATAAGTCTAAGGATGAAAAAATCTAGTCAAAAGTCATGATGAATAAAAGATATAGGATCTATTTGGTAGTGAGTGGCATGTAGTGGGCAATCAAATGAAATTGGTGAGTTAAGAAGAAGGCACAAGCTTCTTCACATGATCATTGGCTATAAAAGTGGAGTGGGAGCATGCTTTCAACAAGAAGAGAAAGAGTCAAGAGCCCCCAGTAGATCTTAGAAGACATTTTTTTTATTTTGTCTTCTCATAGGCTATTTCCAGCCGCACATCACTTTGTAAATAGTCATGTTGTGAGGCTCATATCTCATTGTATATGTAACCATTTCTTGCATTTAAACACTCATTGGAAATCTTATTATGCAAGTCCTCTATCTCAAACATATCCTTTGAAGCTTTTATATTTTGTGAGTTATCAAATCCAAGATTGAAGTCTATTTTTTTAGCATAATTGTGTGGAAAAGCAGTTTATTTTGTTAGTTGAGTTTCCCAATAAAAACTTATCCAACTTATGTGAATTTTAGCTTTTTGGAGAGTTTATCTTGTGTATGTTCTCTACAAGAAATATTTCCTTCAAATAAGCTATATTCTAAGAGTTATCAGTTTGAGAGTGAAGTCTAGTTCTTCAACATACTTGTGTGAACATGTCTATTTTTGTCAGTTGAATTTCCAAACCAAGACTTATCAAAATTAAGTGATTTATATCTTGTTAGAAATTTGTATCTGCCTAATTTGATGGATTGAAACCACATGTCCATTTTAGTTTTGAATTGAGATCAGCAAGCAATCCAAGGTGTAACTATATCTCCAAGTGCTAGACCTACAAAGAAGCAAGTGCTTCTCCAAACAATGGGATAGATGCAAGTGAAGAAGAATATGAAGAGGAAATCACTCTGAAGGTAAAGATGAATAGGTTAACAAAGCAACTCTCTAAAGGCAATGAAAGAATATCTTCAAGGACAAGGTATCCAACTCAAGGATGAGTTATGACAGTTTCATGGAAAAACCATTTTGCATACATGATGCAGATTGTCAAAGACAAAAAGCCTCAAACATATGAAGAAGCTTGCACACAAAAGGAATGGGCACAAGCTATGAAAGAGGAGATCAAAGCTCTCAAAGATAATCACACATGGGAGCTAGTTCCAAAGAAAGAAGGTATGAAGATTGTCCCAAACAAATGGGTGTTTAAAGTAAAGAGGAGTGCTGATGGTTCACTAGCTAGGCATAAAGCTAGATTGGTTGCTAAAGGATTTAAACAAACACAAGGCATAGGTTATGATGAAGTTTTTAGCCTGATTGCAAAGATGGGGATAATTAAAACTTTAATAGCGATCCGTGCTTAAGGAGATGGCCATTATACCAAATCAATATCAAAAATATTTTTCTCAATGGAAGACTACAAGAAGAGGTATACATGAGTCAACCAGTTGGATTTGAGGATGAAAGCCATCCAAATTTTGTTTGCAGGTTGAAGAAGGTACTTTATGGCTTGAAGCAAGCACCATGAGCATGGAATGAGAGATTGCTAGAGTATCTAACTAAGTGTGGATACAACCCAAGCAGTGCAGATCCTTTATTGTACATGAGAAAGGAAGAAAATAGAGAGGTACATATTTGCATATATGTTGATGATCTCATCATAATAGGGAATGATTTTACAGGGATTAAAGATATCAAAAGAAAGATCGATAATGGGTTTATAATTTTTTATCTTAGAGAGCTGAAATATGTTTTAGGAATTGAAGTTGTTTATGGGAAAGGTGGCATTTGCTTGATGCCAAGCTAGTATTTGTTGGATGTTCTTTTCAGATTTGTAATGAGTGAATGCAAACCACTCACTCAGCCCATGGACACAAATACAAAGATGTGTTGAAATGATGGAGAACTATTGGAAGGTGTAACAACATATAGAAGCATCGTAGGATCATTAATCTATGAAAATATTACAAACCCTTATCTATCTTATGTTGTTGGTGTACTTTCTTAGTTTAGGCAAGCTTCGACAAGCAAACATTTAAATTCAGCCAAGAGAGTATTGAGGTACATAAAGTGTACAATTAATCATGCTTTGTTTTACAATTTTTGGTGAATAATTATAGGTCAAAGGCTTTAGTGATGTTGATTGGGTAGGTTCGAAGGAAGATAGGAGATCAACCTCAGTTTATGTGTTTATGATAGGAAGCAAACTTATCACATGGAGCTCGAAGAAACAACCTATTGTTGCACTTTCATCCATGGAGGCTAAATATAGAGGATTAGAATTTGCCGCATGTGATGCAATGTGGATTAAAAAGATTTTGGTTGATCTTGAATTGCAAGTTGGAACCATTACTATATACAGTGATAACATGTCAAGTATTTACTTGGCAAGCAATCCTATCTTTCATGCAAGGAGTGAGCACATAGGGGTCCACTACCATTATGTAAGGGAGAAGTTAGTGAGAAAAGATGTGGAGATAAAGTACATCAAAACCAAAGAGCAGGTTGTAGACATGCTTACAAAGTTCTTGGATGCTTCTAAACAAAGGTTTTAAGGATGTAATAAATTTGTAGGACATGGTTGAAGATAACTCCCAAATGATCTTGAGGGGGAGTGTTGAACATAGATGTGCAAGCTCAATTTTACATGAGCTATGCTCGGATAAATTTACCAAATGTAAAGGTAATCTAATCAAAAGTCATGACAAATAAAAGATGCAAGATCCGCCTTGTAGTGTGGCATGTAGTGGGCAATCAAGTGAAAGTGGTAGTTAAGAAGAAGGCACAAACATCTTCACATGCTCATTAGCTATAAAAGTGGAGTGGGATCATGTTCTCAACAAGGTTAGAATGAGTTAGGAGACCCTAGTAATCCGATCTGATCTTAGAAACCATTTTGTCATTTTTTTCTTCTCATAGACTCTTTCCAGCCGCACATCACTTTGTAAATAGTCATGTGTGAGGCTCATATCCCAATATATATGTAACGATTTCTTGCATTTAAACATTCATTGAAAATATTATGTTTTGATATTTCTTGATCTCAAATATCTCCTTCAAAGATTCTATATTCTTTGAGTTATTAGTCCAAGAGTGAAGACCAATTCTTTAGCATACCTATGTAGAGAGGTAGTCTAATTTGGTCAATTAAGTTTCCCGACCAAAAATTATTCGAGTTACATGATTTTAGCTTATTGGAAAGCAGATCTTTTGTAATTTTTTTGTATCAAATATCTCTTTCAAAGGAGCTATATTTTTTTATTTATCAATCCTAGACCAAAGTTTAGATCTTCAGCATACTTGTGTGGATAAGTAGTCTATTTTTGTGAGTTGAGTTTCCTAATCAAAACTTATCCAATTTAAGTTATTGATAGCTTTTTGGAAAGCTCTATTTCTCTAGCTTGATGAAATAAAACCAGAAGTCCTTCAAGTTTTGAGTTGAGAGCAAGAAGCAATCCAAGGTGCAGCTATCTGTACAAGGGCTCACTACATGTTTCTTGTTGTGCATAGGAGGACTCATTCTCCACAATTACCTAAAATTGGAAACCTTCTTGGGAACTTTTTTGGTGGGGCATATTCCTTGGGCTTGGGGAAGCCATCTTGGGTTACCCCTCACGATCGGGTTTGGAGGGAGCCACCCTAGGTGACCTCTCATCATTGGGCTTGGAGGGAGCAACCCTAGGTGACCCCTCACCCTCTAGGGTAGAAGGGTGAACCTAAGGGTGACTCCCTACCCTATGGGTCAAGGGTTGCCCTAGGGTGACTCCTAGCCTAAGGAAAAGGTGGTATCAAGGAGGCACACCCCACAATCTTAAGGCTAATGGATGTAATACAAATTGAAGATATGTGCAATGGCTAATCAGGCATCAGAGCGTGAGCAAGAAGAATGAAGTAGAAGGCATCAATGCCTAGGCAACTACATTTGTGCATGACTGGGGCTACCCTCTTCCATGGGTGAATCCTATGGATACATCTTGGCATATGTGATTTTTTCATAGGTGCAAACTTTCCCAAATCAAGCAAATGGGACCCATGGTGAGAATGCCCTTGCCTACGTGTAGGCATGAAGGAGTGGGGGGGGCGACCTCACCACACCCTATTCATATCTTGCAACAAGCCTCCTTAGAGCCATGGGGCAACTTTGATGGAGGGTGAACCCTCCACCACATGTTGCTTCTCTAAAGGCGACTCCTAGCCTTGCTTCTTGGGCAATTTTATATGCTTGATGGGGGCGACTTGTGAAGAGTGAAACATCGGGTGACTTCTCCTCATAGCCATCGAGGGTGACTAGACCTCAGGGATTCTCAATACCACACTTTCCATAGGCTCATGCAAGGAATTCCTCTCCCAAGGTGACTACTCCACCATTTCCACCTCAAGGTGCCTATTCAAGCGAATTACGCCATTGGCCCAGACTCAATTGAACAACTTAGGAGGGAACTAGATGCATTGAAGATGCAACGAAGTCAACCAGAGGAGAAGGTAATTTTGCCACACACATGTTATAATGATGATTTGGTGGCACAATTTCAACATGAAGTGGAGGAGTTGTAGACTACTCAAGACATCCATAGACACACTTGGAGTACCACATGCAACAATAGTGGTCACTCCAACATGAACTACCCTCATCGAGTAAGCTATCAATTTTGTAGCAAAGGTGGCCATGAGGCACGTGACTATTACTACCTCAAAGGAGCTCAACGAAGAGGTAATAGCCAAGTTCTTGACACATTTTATGCTATTACTTCAAATATACACAACAGAGAGGTAATACCCAAGTTCTTGACACATTTTATGCCATTACTTCAAAAATACACAAACACAGAGGAGAATTGTCCAAATCAACCTAGATATACTAGACCTCTAATGTCTTATTGCTATGGAGAATATGGTCACATGAAAAACAAATGCTCTCTGCCGAAGGCCACACCTCCTTGTCAACATTGTCCCAACACCAAGGATCATTATACAAGGGATTGTCCTCGCAACCACCCCGATCGAATTCATATGATCACAATTTTTGCAAGAGAGGAAGGTATGACTCCACAATCCTTTGTTGTTTCATCATCTACAGTACCTATGATGACCAGAGCTAGGCAAGCGATAGCAATCTGTATAGAAGATTGACAAGGATTCAAGGAAAAAGAAGAGGGTAAGAGGCTGGTTTGGAAGATCAAGTGGCCATTGAAGAAGCCTATGATAGGGTGAGGACTTCACTAAAGGACCAATCTACTCACCCCCAGGAGAATACAAAAAGGTGAATATTGAAGAAATTTTGAAGGGAATTTGCCACAAGGTCAGTTTATTCTAACTCGTAAAATCTATACAAAGGTGAGAAATTATTTACTGAAATTCAAACAATTTGCCTACTTGAGCCCACCATCAAGTATAGATGGGTTCATGGTGGATTTTCCACTTGCACCACTGGAAGACTACCAAAGTTCAAGATTGTCTATCTCCATAAAAACTAAAATTTTGATAGGTGTCATTGTAGATGGTGGCTTTGGCATCAATTTGATGGTTGATTTTATTAAGAAAAAATTGAATTTGGACCTCAAGAAGGCAAAACCTTTTATTGTGACACTAACATATCAACATTGAGTCACACCAGTAGTCATCATTGAAAAGGTACTCATGATAGTTCAAGGTTGTCAATTTCTCTTGGATTTTGTGGGTATTTCTTTGCCCTAGGAGACATCCTTTACTCTTGGGGAGACCTTGGTTGAGGCAAGCTAAAGCATTACAAGATCGGGGAAGAAATAGGCTATGGATTTCTATGAAGGCTAATAATCAGTTGCAGATACACTTGGAGGAATGATGTGACATTGTCAAGGCAACTTGTTATATAGTGCACACTCAGGTAATGCCTTCTCTACCTCATGAAGATGATAATCTGTTAAAGTGGATGATGGGCAGTGCAGAATGTTGCACACTTGAAATAAGTGAAATAAATGAGGATTGTGCAAAGGAAGCATTGGTAGGACAAAAAGAGGTAAAAATTGATAATCTACAGTTGAACGATAAGGAAAGATGTGAATCAAGTGATTATAGGGAATTAGATGTAGAACTCAAAATAGGGCCTCATGTGGCCCCATATAAGGTACCTCTCTTAGGGTGGCCCAAGCTGGTGAGAATTCTCAGGCAGCCAAGGTGGCTAATTTAGGTGCCTAGTTTTTGGTGGTTACGATGAGAATTTTGGACGACCAATTTTTATGTAGGAAAAATTGGGCAACTAAAATTTGGCACACCTTAGGAAACGAGGTGCCTAATTTTTGGTGTTTTGCATGAAGTTGGGAAGCTACATCTTGAAGGGCCACCACAAAGTAGGCACCTAGTAAGTATTGGGCAAGTACGCAAGGAACCTTCCCTTGGACAAAAGGGGTCAATTTTCTCTATAGAACTGACTCCTCCTATGACGCAAGGTGGACAAGCTCATTTGTTGCAGGTGCCTCCTAGGAGACGGACACCTCATTTTGGGCCACTCAACCAAAGTAGTCAAAGTTTTTTGAAAGACACCTGTGCATTGATGTGCCAAAAAGAATCATGTAATCAAGCCAAATCGAGCAATTATAGGGATGCATGTGTACATAGGTGCAGAATACGGGCAAAGGATCCATCATTGTGAGATGCATTGTCATTGATTATTTTTTCACTTTTTCATTGATTATTTTTTATTTTAAAAATGGACCTCACGCACTTAAAAAACATGAAACGTCTGTAAAACCTTTTCTTATGCTCTCATTTCTTTATTTTGCAAGTAAGAAAAATCTAAAGACCCTCTGATAACAGTTATGTCTATGTGCAATGGCCACCTCCACATTGTTTGCTTTCTCCAAAGTGAAAACCCATCACCATATTTTCGTGGAATTTTTAGAAAGGGTGCAGTATAAGATCTAAACCACTTGTATGACCTTGGAGCCCTTGATCTCAATAGACGCTATCCTTGAATTCTAATGTGCTAAAAGATATTAAAAGTTGCATGGAATTCTACGTATTTTCATATTTACTAAACATTCCACCATATCATGGAAAATGGTCCCTTTTGCACCCATGCTTAGAAGAAAAAATGCTCTTCGCCACCTTCTTGTATTTCAATATACCTATATACATACACATGTAGATCTCTTTCTCTTTCTCTCTCTATATATATATATGTGTGTGGGCGTGGTTATACTTATTCATATATATATATATATATATATATATATATATATATATATATATACACACGATATTGTAAACATAAGAACATACACTTACATACGTGTTTTTACATTCAAGAGTGTTCACTAGCGCGCGCGCGCGCACACACACACACACATATATATATATATATATATATATATATATATATATATATATATATATATATACACACACACACGATATTGTAAACATAAGAACATACACTTACATACGTGTTTTTACATTCAAGAGTGTTCACTAGCGCGCGCGCACACACATATATATATATATATATATATATATATATATATATATATATATATATATTTATTGTAAACATAAGAACATAGACTTAATACCCGTTTTTGCATTCAAGAGTATACACTCGGTAAACATTTATACTAAAATTCCTCCACACGGACATCGTTTCTCGCTCGCTCTCTCTCTCTCTCTACACACATCCACATACATGATATATAGACTTCTATATACAGAAAAACCATGCGTAATGTATACAAACATACGCCAAGTGATCTATAGAGTTAACAATGCGGATACATTGTACATATAAAACTTTCTATGAATTCATGATAGAAAATATGCCCGGTCAAGCCTATGAGACACAAAGTTATTCTTACAGCAAATGAAATGTTATTTACTTACATGCATGTCTATTCACAACCAAATACACACTAAACTAAAATTTTTATTGTTGTTGTACTTATATGTACACATACAATCAATATATTGTATATTTGTACAGGCATACATACATACTTCATTCATTTTTGCACACATATAAACATACATACATACTTCTTTCATTTGTGCACACATACATACACATAAGCATACATACATACATATAAACATACATACATACACATAAACATACATACATACATACACATAAACATACATACTTCATTCATTTGTGCATACATACATATATAAACATACATAAATACATATTTCATTCATTTGTGCATACATACATACTTCATCCTACATAATATATTTACCTAATATTATAAATTGCATGAAAATATAGACCCGTGCATCTAGGTCAGTACACACCCTCATGCATACATACATGATTCGACATAGCAAAAACATATAATTTCACTTACACTCGTGTACATACTTATTTATGACTGCACTCGTAATAACATGTTAAACCTTCAAGTTTTTATGCTTCTACATGTATGTGTATACAAAAACAATCCATGTTGTCCTTCCCGCTTTTCGGCATCCATCGCGGAGAAGCAATACATTATGAGAAACGAGCAAATACATTGAAGTCACTTAGTGGTTTTGGCTCCTATGACTTGCTTCCTTCGTGGGTGAGTTGTTCCTTCACGTCCATTGCATTTGTGTGAAGACAATATTCATTTTTGTGAAGGAAATATTCATTGTGATTGCGAGTGTTGAATTGGAGACCCTAAGCTTGTTCAAACAAGTTATTCTTGCTCGGTTGGTCATTTGGTTAGCCTCTCGAGTAAATTCTTGAGTGAAGGAACCCTTTGTGCCCTTTGTGGGGAGGATGATTTCCTTTGGCTCGGTTATCTCCACTCCTAACCTTCACGTTTTGTGTGGTGGCAAAGAGAGAAAGTAAGTTGCTCCTCTTGGATCAGATTTTGGTTGTGCCATCACGATCGCAAAAAAGAGGCAGGGGCGATTTGGTTTAAAGTCGATATCAAGAAGGTTTAGTAACATTGACCTGCTCCCGGTTCCCATGGCCGGTGTGCTATGTTCCTTAGTGGTCAGCAATGTGGGACCCCCCCACCGACGTTGGGTTCTTACGTGGCTTCTAGGAATCCTCTCGGTTGCAAATCCCACAGTGGTTTCCTTAAGCACAAAATTCATCCTGGCGAAGCAAGAAGAACTTTTGAAAACATGCCTTATCGGCCAACTGTTCAGCCCGAGGCCCCCCTTAGAGTCCGTGCGTCTATGGATTCATAAGGAATGGTTCCCGCATGGATTGATAGTGAGGAAATGCCATTTTTTATTGGTGAACCACTTACTTTTGGTCTTTGAGAATGAGGAGATGGCATTTCAAGCACTACAAGTGGGCACGTAGCAAGTTTGGAGGTCTAGCTTATGCCTATTTAAGTGGTTCCTAGATTTTGTCCTAAACAAGTCTAAACCCCTGTGCTACCCACTCTGGGTTGAACGTCCTAATCTTCCCTTTTTCCTGTACGACTTTCTACAGGATATTGTTGCGCCTATTGGGCGACCGTTGGCCTCGAGGGAGGACGTGGTGGGATTCATCTATGAAGGTGTGAAGTATTCATTCGCGCATGATGGCACCTGTAGATTTGCGTCGAGACGGATCTTAACAAAGCTCTCCCCTCAAAGATTTCCATTGACTTAGGGGAAGGGGAAGTTTCGGAGTAGGAAATCACATACAAGAATTTGCCAAATGCATGCTTTCACTGTGGTTTTCAAGGACACAGGATTAAAGAGTGTGTTAAAAAATAGAACACCTCAAAAAACAAAGAGAACAAAGAAGCTGCCAAAGAAGATCAGATAAGTTCTAAGGCACAAGCTCGTCCGACTATTTTTGAGGAAGAGAAAGACACTAGGAACTCAGAGATAGACTCAAAAGGGTTCATGAAAGTTAGATGTAGAAGGAAAAGAAGCCCTCAGGGGTCCTCTGAGAGGAACAACATGGTTGTAGCTCCTATAAATAACTTGTATTGCAACCTCAAAAAGGAGATCAATGAGTTGGACTTTCCTTTCCAGAAGGGAATTTCTATGAAGTAGACACTAAAGGTAAAACCTTGGAGACTACCACCAACAAAGAAGATAACCAAGAGGGCTACACCACCAGTAAAGAGGAGGGTTTCACAACTAGCAATGAAAGACAACTCGGATAGTGAGAGCTCAATCATTGGATCAACACTCCCAGAAAAAGTGCTAAATTCATTCCTACAGAAGGTGACTCATAAAGGGAAACAACCATTGGAAATGCCATGGAAGAGCCCCCTTAAGGCTAAGATTTTTGGACAAGATCTCTTGTGTTTGAGGAAAAAAGAAGAACCCAAAAAGAAAAAAGACAAGGCCCCTCTCTGCAAATAAGGTAACCATCGATAATGATTATCATATCATTTAATGCCAAGGGGTTGACTGACCCCTCAAGAGCGGCTATTATTGGGCAATGGTTTCGTGATAATAGCCTAAACCCAGATTTCATATCTATTCAAGAGATCAAAATCGATGGAGAGGACCTTCAGAAATGACTCAAATGCATCTCTTTGACCCATGTCTAGGCTACCACTTCTCACCCCAAGGGGGGATGGTGGCACAACTATTGGAATGAATAACTTTTGGTTTGGTAGACTTGTCAACTCTTGCGAGGATCAGAAACATTAGTGGATTGCTTCCTCCTTCAGATGCCCCTTCCAGTTCACTGTGGTCTCCATGTATGCCCCGAAAAGGGAGTCAGAGCAGATTGAAACTTGGATCTCTTTGGACTTGCTTTCCCACAATGTGATGCTATGTGGGGACTTCAACATGGTGGAATACCCTTTGGATAGGTGGAACAACAAGGGGTGTACCACTGATGGTTAGGAGAAAGATGTCTGGGATAAAATCAAGCTCCACTTGGACCTAGTGGAGATTAAAGATATGAGTGGCTTCTCTTGGCCAAACCTTCAATGAGGGGAGGACTTGAGGAAAGCTAGACTTGATAGAAGCTATATTGCTCAGAACATTATCCGTTAGTGGGGACAACCCGAAATCTCGTAATGCATTGACCTTGCCATATCGCACCACTACCCTATTACTCCTACTTTCAAGCTAATTGCCAAATTCACAAAAGCACCTTGGTTTCATGCTTGTCCGACGTCTTTCTCTCTTCACTCTGTTCATCTGGAAATTATAGTTTGGCAATCGGCTTTCACCAATGGCACGTCATCGACCAAATGTTGGAGGGTTGTGGTCGAGAAGGCTAATCAAATTATGGTCCCTCTGTGGGCACATATGCCAAACTAATCTCTCCAATAGAGAACCTCTCCCTGACATAATGATAGTGCACCTCAATGTGCTTAGTGCAAGCATGGAACACAAGGTTCCTTGCAACTACCAATGTGCTCTGATTCTCAGTGAAGATGGTGGTGGCAGAAGACTCACATACACCCAAATCAGCCATAAGGCATCTGAGCCACACACACTCAATAGTCAATGTGAAAGTTGCCTTATACTCAGCCTCAGAACTAGAAGTGGACACATTAGGCTGCTTCTTGCTCAACCATGATATACATGAGCTACCAAGCATGAAGCAAAAGCCACTAGTGGCCACAAGAGTGTCATAGAAAGCAGCCTAGTTAGAGTCAGAAAAAGCATGTAAATCTCGCGGTAGTGATTCCCCCTTAGGATAAAACAATCCAAGTTGCTGGTACCACTCAAATAGAGAAAGATGTGCTTAATCACCTGCCAATGCTTGGCACCTGGGCAATGCATAAACTTGCTCATCTGTGAGATAGCAAGCTAAATATATGGCCGAGTAATGCATAAGTAAATCAAGCATCCAATAGCCTGCTAAAAGAGAATAGCATCAAATGCATCTCCAACATCATGAAAACTAAACCATAAACCTGCCTCCATAGGAGTGGCAATAGGTTTATAGTCTTCAAGGCCAAAGCATTTCAATAATGTGTCAATATATTTTGTTTGACACAAAGTTATTCTACCATCAACTTGCATAAATTGAATGCCCAAATAACGATGCAAGTGCCCAAATCTAATGCCTTAAAGGAGGCATGCAAATAAGCCTTAAAATCAGCAATATGCTTCTCAATAGGACCAATGAGCAGCATATCATCAACATAGACAACAATGATTAAAAGCACATCATTTGCATGCTTAACATATAAGGTGCTCTTAGCTGAGCTGTTCTTAAAACCATGTGCAATCAGGTAGGCATGTATCTTTTCATACCAAGCACATGGTGCTTGCTTCAAACCATATGATGCCTTTTTCAACCTACACACAGTTTTCATGCCCTTTCAGCATAAAGCCACGAGGCTGAAAAACATACACTTCTTCATGCAAGTCACCATTTAGAAATGCAGTTTTAATGTCCAACTTGTGTACATTCCAATCATGATGAGCTGCAAGTGCAAAGATGGTATGAACAGTAGTCATTGGCATGTAGGAGCAAAGGCCTCATCAAAATCAATGCCTCTTTCATGAGCATAACCCTTTGCAACAAGCCTAGCTTTATATCTGTCAACTGTTCCATTAGGCTTACGCTTCAGCTTGTATAATTTTGGTCAATTGAGTTTCCTAACCAAAAGTCATCCAAATTACTTGATTTTTAGCTTGTTGGAAAGCTATTTGTGTGCACTTTCTCTATCTCAAATATCTTCCTCAAAGGGAAAAAATTCAAGGAGTTATTAGTCTGAGATTGAAGTTCAGTTCTTTAGCATACTTGTGAGACAGGTAGTTCATCTTTGTCAGTTGCATTTCCTAATCAAAACTTGTACAAATTAAGTTATTTATAGCTTGTTAGAAAGCTCTCTTTGTCTAATTTGATCGACTAAAGGCATAGCATCCACTTGAGTTTTGTATTGAGATCAGCATGCTATCTAAGGTGCAACTATTTGTCCAACTATTGGACATACAAGGGTTCACTACACATTTTCGTTGCGCATAGGAGAACTCATTCTTCACACCCATGAACTTGCATAAAATGAATGTCCAAATAAAGATGGAAATGACCCAAATCTGACATCTCAAAAGAGGCATGCAAAACTAGCCTTAAATTTAGTAATAAGCATCTCATTAGGACTAGCAAGCAACATTTCATCAACATATACTACGATGATCAAAAGTACATCATCTACATGCTTAACATATAAGGTGCTCTCAGTTTGACTATTCTCAAAACCTTGTGCAATCAAGTAGGCATATATCTTTTCAACAATATGTTTTTACCTATTGTTGAATCTTCTTAAAAGCATGAGCTTTGTGGAGCAATTCGATGCATGGCATCAAATTTCAGCATAAAGTTGATGCCTAGCATCGAGTTCCATCATAAAAGTGTTTTTATTCATATCTATGTTCAAGGGGGTATTTTAGGTGCTGAAAAAGTGGCCAAAAACACACCAATTTGATGTTTGGCATCAAATTCTTGCTGGACATCAATGCTAAGTTGAAAATTTTCAAAAATGGACAGGCGCTTTTACTAATATATGTAGTATTTTCTATTTTGGTAATCAAACATAGTCATCTTGTGAAGTCCACAACATGGTGTGTAGTGGAACGTTTTTAGCATGTAATAGGTTCCTGGAAATCTTTTCTCTTCTACTTTTATCCACTAGAAGATCTTGGCAAAATAATATTTGTGCTAAATGAAATAAGCAAAAGAGTGAAGGTATGTTATTTTAGTGACTAGAAATTTCTAAAGAAGTAAAGTTCTCAGTTTTGACTATTATTTCTCAATGTTTGGAGAAGCATTGAGTTAATGATAACCATAGAGATTGTCTAGTGTCATATTAATTCATTTCTTGTGATGTTTCATACATCAACAAGTGGTATCTGAGCAGAAAGGTTCTAGAGAGCAAAAGGCATCAAATATACACACACATATACACACATGCATACACATACACACACATATACACACATGCATACATACATGCACATACACATATACACACATGCATACATACACACACACACATACATGCACACTCACATGTACACACATGCATACATACACACACATGTACAAACATGCATACATACACACATATACACACATGCATGCATACATACACACATGTACACACATGCATACATACACACACACGCATACATACACACACATGTACACACATGCATACATACACACTCATATACACACATGCATACATACACACACATATACACACACATGCATACATACACACACATATACACACACATGTACACACATGCATACATACACACACACACATATACACACATGCATACATACACACACATATACACACACATACATACACACACATATACACACATGCATACATACACACACATACACATATACACACATGCATACATACACACACATGCATACATACACACACACATGCATACATACACACACATGTACACACATGCATACATACACACATATAGGTCTTTAAGATTAGGCTTTTAGGGTTTTTGCATACATATCATTCAATTAAATTTATATAAGGAAAAAATAAAGAAAAAATTAAGAAAAAAATCAGAATATATAAGTGACTATATATATAAAAGAGGATTATTGTATAGATAAATAAATATGAAAAGATCTAGTGTTTTAAATAAATACATTAAATATATAAAAATAGGATTTTAAGCTTTTTTATCAAAATAAATACATATACTCATACACATACACATATATATACACATGCATACACAGATATACATGGTTAGGTATAGGTCTTTACGATTAGCGTTTTAGGGTTTTAATACATGCATAACATATATACACACATAGGCATATAATACACATACATACATACATACATACATACACACACACACACACACACACACATATATATATATATATATATGCATACACACATATACATATTTTAGGCGTAGGTCTTTAGGATTAGGGTTTTAGGGTTTTAACATACATATAATTCAATTAAATTTATATAAAGAAAAAATTAAGAAAAAAAATAAGAAAAAATCAAAATATATAAATAAATATATATAAAAAATAGGATAATTGTATAGATAAATAAATATGAAAAGAGCTAGTGCTTTAAATAAATAAATTAAATATATATAATTAAATATATAAAAATAGGATTTTAAGGGTTTTTACCAAATTAAATATATATACACATACATATACATACATACATACATACACACACACACACACACACATATATATATATATATATATATATATATATATATATATATATATATATATATATATATATATATATATATATATATATATATATATATATATATATATATTTACACACGCACACATATATATATATACATATATATATATATATATATATATATATATATATATATATATATATATATACACACACATATATAATACATATACATATATACATGTATATACACATGCATACACACATATACATATTTTAGGTATAGGTCTTTAGGATTTTTACATACATATAATTCAATTCAATTTATATAAAAAAATAAAGAAAAAATTAAGCAAAAAATTAGAATATATAAATAAATATATATAAAAAATAGGATAACTGTATAGATAAATAAATATGAAAAGATCTAGTGTTTTAAATAAATTAATTAAATATATATAAATAAATACATAAAAATAGGATTTTGAGGTTTTTTATCAAATTAAATATACATAATTAAATATATAAAAATAGGATTTTAAGGTTTTTTATCAAATTAATTATATATAATCAATTATATAAAAAATAGAGTTTTAGATTGATATTAACATATATAAACATATATTTATAAAAATTAAGAAATAAATACAATATATAATCAAATATATATATATATATATAGAAAATAGGATTAGGGTTTTTAAGCTATTTATACATGCATACACACATATACACATATATAATACACACACACACACACACACACACACACACACATATATATATATATATATATATATATATATATATATATATATATATATATATATATATATATATATATATATATATATATATATATGTGTGTGTGTGTGTGTGTGTGTGTATGTGTGTGTGTGTGTGTGTGTGTGTGTGTGTATAGGATTTTAGGGTTTTTTATCAAATTAAATATATAAAAATAGGATTAGGGTTTTTAGGCTGTTTACACATCCATACACACACATAATATATGTACACATACACATATATATATACATATGCATATACACATATACATGTTTTAGGTCTAGGTCTTTAGGATTCGGGTTTTAGGTTTTTTTAGGTCTTTAGGTCTTTAGGTTTTAGTATGAGTCTCTTGTATTCATAACTGAGTTTCTACGTGTGTTGGATCCAGAAATGCCTCACTTATGGAGAGATGATGAAGATGTTCGTCTTCTAGGCAATGCACCACAAGGTAAAGGGATGTAAAGAAAAATGGATGTAGCTTTCAGAGAGAAGGCAATGAAGTTTCACATCGTTAACTCTGAGCCTCTGCAGAAGTGGTTAGAAAAGTATGAGCTTGCCAAGCACATAAACGCAAAGGAAAGAGCTCAGTTTTGAAAGAATCGTTCCACCTGATTTTTGCCCCTTCCTGAAAGTCTTCAACCTATCTTCCCTTTCCAACAAGCAGATGGCTAGATATAGTGGTTTCACAAGCAAAGGCAGTGGGTGGAGATATCTCTGAAGAAGAAGAAGAATGCACAAAGGGATGTGATTGGGAGTATTCTAAATACGGTGCACTATGGTCTCATGGATGACACTTTCCAATCGCACGATTTGATAAAAATAGGTCTACTTTTGATAGTGGGGTGATGGTGAATTTTTTGCAAAAAAGTAGAGTGAGTGCAAGAGACGATGATGCTCAAGAAGGCTAGCTAGATTATTGTGGAGTGATTCAGGATATCTTGAAGCTATCCTTTAGAAAGTTTGATTACTTTGTTTTTTATGTGATATGGTTCAAAGTAGTCACTTGTGGAAGAGATGCAACAATGAGGCGGTACAAAAGTGGTTTGCTTCAAATTGACTCCACAAAATTATGAACGGATGAAAGAGATGCATTTCTACTTCCCGAACACTATGAGCAAGTTGTTTTTATACCAGATTTGAAAAAACTAGAGTGGCTATTTGTTTTACAAATCTCCCTTACGTAGTAGACAAATTTGTGAGAACATAGATGTAGAAGAAATTCCCTCTGTAGTGGACTCTGAGATTCATTCGATAGTCGAGGAGGAAGAGATCATTGTCTGAGAAGAAGAGGTCCTTGAAGAAGACGAGATACATGATGAAGCAACCAATGATGATCAAGAAGAAGCTAGCATACCAAGAGATCTAGAAGTCACCACTATAGAGATAGATATTCTCTGTGCATTGGATCTCCAAGAGAATGCTAGAATAAAGGTTTTTTGAATCAAACACTTGTACGCACTATTTTTTGTTTTTTTTTTTGTTAAGTTCTTTTGTACACTATCATTTCTCTATATTACCTTTATTATCATATGCTAATTATTTGAGTTCTTTTGTTACAGAGCACGATCAGAGATAGTACTTCAGTCACTCCACATTCCATGATAGAGGAGTAGTTCTTATAGTTCATATCTCAGGTACCTCCCGTGTATATGGCCGCTGCATCACAGTACTGGATCGCTCGTGGTAGCACTCTCCTGGCTTCACTCCTGCCACTACGACCATCGTAGCTTTATGACTCCACCACTACCATCTTCTCAGCCATCCCCTAGTGGCTCCAGTAATGTCTCTTAGCTTTATGACTCCACCACAACCATCTTCTCAGCCATCCCCTAGTGGATCCAGTAGTAGACGTGTGAGTTTGACACCTAACATCAATACAGGTTTTGGCCTATCTAGTAGGTCGAGGTCATGCTCTGGAGAAGGAGGTTCTAGGAGTGGATCTACAGGTAGCTCTAGAGGAGGTGGCTGTTATGGAGGCAGTGTGACGGATGTTGTGTCGCCCACTTCTACTCCTAGAGTGAGTACCTCAAATGTAGGTATGCCACGTGGTACACCACGTGGAACACCACGTTCACCTTGGGGTGCTCATGACCATGATGACTCCAAGGTGTATAGTATTTGTGATGGAGCTTTGGTGATGGATGTGGCCGAAAAGGCCATGCATCAGCATATATGAGAGCTTTGCTTCACACAGTTTGGACACTCTATCATGTTGAAATGGAGTGAACAAGATAAAGATCATAAAAATTATATCATAGAGACGATCTATCAGGAGTTTCGGCCAGCACATGGGCATCCTCTTGTCAATTCAGAGTGGATTCTACACACTGCATGTGAAGTTATGTCCCATTGACGATCTGAGGCTCGTGATGCTTTCAGAGCAGGCTTACCAAAGCTTGTATAGTTAGATGCTAAGGAGTGGGATATGATTCATGACGAGCAGCAACAGACTCCTATCCAATATTACCAACAACGAGATGTTGTAACCACATGTTTAGATACGGTTGGACCATCACATTTGGGTAGCGGCGGATATGACACTATGCATCACGAATTTGTAAGTACCATTTGGTTTATTGAATTTGTTCGTTTTAAGCATGTCATGTATGTTCATCTAATGTTTTGTATATTTGTTGCAAGAGCTGGCAATGGGTCATCCTCCAACATGAATGGAGGACGCTTATGGATATTATCATGGATTGATTGCACTATTGGAGGAATTGGAGGGACGCGGTGCGGGCATTTCATGGGAGTACCTGCGATGAGGTGATGAATTTAGAAACTTGGTTTTTAGTTTTTGTTTGTAAATCTCATGTGAATTTATCTCATTTCATGATGTTCTTTGTTGTAGGATTGTTGATATGGATGTTTCGATCCTTCTGTGCATGTCATATATATGAATTTGGTGTGCCACTATTTTGTATTTGGCTCATATATGGCAATGGTGCACCAGAATTTTGTATTTGATTCTTATATGGTAGTGCTTTGCCACATTATGTATTTGCCTCATATATGACAGTGGTTTGCCACACTCTTGTACATGCTTCATTTATGAAATATATAACTTTTTTTGTACATGGTTCATGGTTCATGGTTCATTTTGATAATCTCTTTTGTGTTCGATAGTGTTTTGCTTTATGAAATCATATTTTGGTTGCCATTAGAGTACACATCACATGTACTCGGTTTTTTTTGGGCAGAGTGTATTGTCTTTTGTTAAACAACATCATGGTAATGTTGCTGTAGCAAAAGACAACACACTCTACCCAAATTTTTGTTTGCAGATATGGTTGTCGGTATGAGTGACAGTACTCCCAGGATGGTCGTCGGTATACGTGATGGTACACCTAGTAGTCGTCAGTATAGGCATTGGTATGAGCGTCGGTAGTTTCGGCATTTATACCGATGCCTATATTGTCATTTTTGTTTCGATGCCTATATCGGCACTTACATCGACGTCGAGAAAAAAATGCGCTCATTCAATTTCCTCGGTAAAAGCCTCGATATACGGCCGATATATTGTAGTGCTAATGGAATGAGCAAAATTTGAGTGATAACTTGAAAAAGGCTCACTCTTGAGGATCTAGAATGAGGAATTTCGTGATGGAAAAATGATTATTGGGAGGATATCAAAGGAGACAATCAAACCACATGTAGGTACTTGAGGGAAATCAAATTATAGAACAACTACGAGCATTTGAAGTTTCGATCCAAGGAACATGAAAGGTAATGTATTCTATTTTCATTAGCATACAAGATAGCATGATTGGGCACATACACAATGCCAAAAATACATAAGAGGCTTGAGATAGTTTGGTTGCACTAATTGACACCATACAAAAGCACAAAAAATGCAACTTGAGAATGGGTTGTATACACTTGTTTTCTAAGTGACTATTCCTGAACAAGAAAAATTATATGTAATCCATTTTTGTGTCTTTAGATGATTTCGTTGAGCATAAGACTATTGCTTCCTAAGACCGGGCTTGAAATGTCAAAATGAGGATTGTATTGCAGCGAAATGTGGTCCTTTGATTCTTCATAAGAACATCATGGGAATTAGTATGTTTTGCCGCACTATGATGCTATAGTTCTACCATCTATGGATTGTTTTTACATCAACATGAGACACATAAAGGGAATGACTTAAAGAGACATTAGTGAAAATTGCACCTATAGACATGATAAAGTTCTATTTCGGTTCTAGTTTCTTCATTTGGGGATATGGGAGGATCATCCGATGGGTAGGTTGATACTAGATGGGTAGTTTAATACTATACCTCACTTGGTATACTGAAGCATTCGGGCATGGAACCGTTTGAACTAAAGTATGTTCTACAGACTTTTCACTCTAATGCATGATTACAAGCAGTACATATCTTCTGATTGTCGTGGTGAATTGGTTTAACACACCTCATTCTATTTAATGGAGTAGAATTGGCATTGTTATCTTTAGTAGGGACTAAAAGCGTAAGATTCTAAAATTTGGTTCTTGATTCATTAAAGGCCAAAATTATATTATTATCTGTAAAACATGCATTGTTATTTTTTTTTACTGTAGCATATGATTTATTATCTCTAGCCATATATCTTTTGAGTATCACAAGTCCCATAACGGTATTTGTAGTATGATTCGTGCATAATATACACATAACAATATATAACACATCTAAGAGATTCTTTTATTCATCTTTGGAAGGAACACATGAAATGTTACCTATACCATCAAAATGGAACTCTTCATTGTTACCAACAGTCACAATAATCGAGTATGTTAGAGGTCTAAGTTTGCTATATAGGTCCTTTTGATTTTTCATATAACATGTGGTACTACTATCAATTACCCTAGAATCATGTGTGGGAGAGACGTGGGATGCAAAACCTATTCTCTCAACTGTAATTAGCACACCATCATTGAGAACTAGAGAATGAAAACTAACATCTTGGGAAGTCACTAAAAATAGCTCCAACACCACTTAAATAGAGTTTGATCTCTCCCTTCCTTTGCCCTGCTTTGTCTTCTTGTTATGAATATCAACAACTATGTGACTATCTTTATGATAGTGGCAGCACTTTCCTTGAAAATTCTTCTTGCCATTCTTTTTGTACTTCCTCTTCTTTTCTTCTTGCATTGATTGAAAATGTGCCATTACTACCATTTTCTTCCTCTTTATTCTTGATGATAAGGTCCTCTTCAAGAAGAAATAGAGAAAAATTTTCAAATATCAAAGGTTTAACCCTTACCTAAGCATTTTGGATAGTGACTAGTCCATTGACAATTTCATGCGAATTTTGCACTTTTAAATGGGAACTCTAGCACTAGTTATCTAGTTACATATTTTTTTTTATCCAGGTAATGAAGGCTTCTATACCTGATCCTTCATAAAACTCTCAATACTAATTTGGGTTCTCCAAGGTTATTAACCTTGTTTGAATCAATGTTTCATATTGATTCCTCAAGGGACACACCCTACTGCCCATCCAACCCATCGACACATTATCCCTCAACGAACCATCTATCCCACACTATGCGGTTGGAGCTTTAGAAGTATCTTGAATAAACGTTGGAACTATCCTAGTAAACGTACTTAGCAATGTAAAAAGTGCATCTATATTTTTGTCTTTCCATAGCCATATCTTTAGCGTACTAGTTGCCTATAGCCATATCTTTAGCGTACTAGTTGCCTATAGACTAATAGTACCCCAATTTACAGGTTTGGAAATGAGGATTTACGAATATACAATACTCGTAAACATGTGTTTCTGTTTTATCACTTTAAATAATATTAATTACACATAGAGACAATCCATCATACACAATGTAGACAGAATCATAGCTTCTTCATAGTAAAATAGACTCTTGATTCCAAAATATGAAAGCAAGTACATTACGGGATCATCTTTACAGTTCGACTTCAGGATACAGACTTCACCCTCCATAGTTCTGCGTACTTGTTTATTCCATATTCATCACTTCCGGAATCGGTCCGTAAGATACGACACCATACTTCTTCGTAAAGGGTAGGAACTTCACACCATTCTGAACTTTCGAAATATGGAAATTAACAATTTCTAGAAAACTCTTGATATCTCCGTATAAACTCTAAGGGACTCAAGTCCAAGCTTAATCTCATAAAATACAAAAACAAAAAAGAACATAAAATTGATGCCACTATAAACGTATCACAACAACAAAATTCTATACCTGACGAGCCTCATTTGGACAAGAAAAAAACAAAAAAAAAAATTAAAAAAGAACAAGTGATTGGTACATAAATAACCATTGATACATGTGTGTACATTGGGTAACATAGGGAGACAAATTCATGAACCTTAGGTTAGGAAAGCAAATAGGCAAAGATGAACAACAAAGAGTTAGTTCATCAAAAGCTAGTTTTAATCTCATTAAAAGTTCTTGGGCCCAACAATTGAGTGATAACCCCTTCGTGGTAAGATCAAAGACAAGTGATTCGGAGATGTAATATAGCATGGAGAGACTGGTGGGTAGTTCAAGTGTAGTCTATTTAGAAACACCAAAAGGCCCCCATAAGCTCAATTTGAAGTTGAAGTTGACGTTCAAGTCTTTAAATGCCGTAAGTTTGGATAGTTGTGAAATTCATTTACAATTTGTTTTGGTCAAGTTGAAGTTGGATTGAAAAAAAAATGAGGGGACACTTCTCAACTACATTCTACTAGGACTCTTAATCCCACATTGGACATAGTAGTCCTCTAGTCAGGTAACATGTCAGTGGATGTTGGTTTGGAAGTGGACCATAGTATAAACATCTAACTCAGATGTTTCGGTCAACCATAATCAAACTTCATTCTCCAAGCCAAGTTCTAGAGAATTTTAGAAGAGTTACCCAATTCTTTTAGTATCCATTCATTTTGTTAGGCCCATGCACAAGTGATGCATAGAAATGGACCGAGATAGCAATTTGGCTAAAAATATTTAGAATCCACCTATTTCACATATTTGTGCTATGGATGCCTAGTTTGCATATAGTGAAATAGTGCATGAGGCAGGGATGTTTAGTCCACTCTTATCATTCTAAACATACTTTTCACTAGATTCAATTTATCAAGTATAAAGATAGATGGTGTATTGAATGAATTGGGCAAAGATCAAACCACACATGGATTCCCCTCTTTTTACATTGAGCCCAAGATAGGATCCCTTTTTTATATAAGAGGTGAATGAGAAAGATGACAACCATGCTCCTCAATTTAGACCATGGACTCAAGGGAAAAGCTATTATATAGTTGTACCTTGAACTATATTTTCAAGGACAAAATATTCCTCAAGGGGAGGGGATGCTCTAAAGTAGCTTGGCAAGGCTCAAGATAATGATAACATGAGTCACTTTTGGAGTACTCGACAACTCATAAGCTTGGTCTAGTGGTTAAGTCTCAAGGATGGGAAATAGGAGGTTGTGGTTAGAAATCTTTGTATAGAGAGGTCTAGATTCTCCTACAAGCACCCAATCAAGTTAATGTGAGTTAATTGAAGTCCAAAGAACTTAACTCAAGTGGTGAGTACACCTACCATTAGTAGAGTCTAGTTCAAGGTGTAAAAGAAATACTAGAGATTACACATGCAAGTGAAATTCAATTAATTGATAGGTCATTGCTAATATGAGGATCTATATAATAGACAATTGGGTAGAGAGGCATATGTCATTGTCTCTGGCATGGAGTCTAGGTTCATAACACAACCCTTGAGTGAAATAATTAGTCTTATACCTCAATTAATATCCAACTCGAAATCAATTTGGCTTCAAACCTCCTCTTTGATCATGACGTAAGGGAGTAGTAATTTCTTCAAGAGTGATCAAGGAGAGAAGTAATTCCCTACATATTGGAAGCTTGAAGATTGAATTCTTCTTCAGCTATGGAGATAAAGTAGTGCGCAATGAGACAAAACTCAAGCCATGAAAGATCTTGATCAAGGAAAGGGATGAATGTTCTAAGTCCTCCAATGAATCCGGAGGATTATATCTTTCATAAGTAAGAGAGTGAGAGTACGTACCCACCCATCCAACTCCACCCATATATATAACTCACCACCAAGGGGGCTAGGCTTTCCAAGTGTCCAAGACACATGCATATCAAAGAAGGGTTCTTCACATGGGTTTCAAGCAATCAAATGATTTCTTAAGTGAAGAGCTTTAAACTTGTACGTAAACCCTCAGAGGGTCTTGAATTGATTATTTCTCTAAAGGAAAGCCTTAAGGCTTCACACCTTAGAATAAATACCTAAAGTTCAAACCGTTCAAGTGGAGTAAATTTCCCAAGGGTTTCCCATCAAAATCCAAGTGTTCTACAAGGGGTTTTGAATCTTAAAACCCATCCAAATTAACCCATAATTATACAACATTCCCCCCCCTCAAAACATTTTTGTCATTAAAAATGTGTGTAGGTATACTATGTGGAGTATTGCCTTGTGCACATGATCAGTCTCATCGATCATGGACTCACTCAAAGATTTGCCTCGTTTTCTAACTTTAAGTTTGAAAAGAGGGAAATATATTATTGATAGAACTTATTCATCCTAAGCGGCACTTTCTTTTGTCCCATCCTCCTTTGCTCTGTCTAAATGACTTCTTATAATTTTTATCTTGAATTCGTAGTATTTTTTCTTGTTCATGAGGAATGTTATGTAATGGAATAGGTTGGACTATTGTATTTGGAAATACCAGATTATCTTGTTCAGCCAATTTTCTTAAAGCCTTCGTACATGAAACATTGGCTGAAGCAGACAATCTTGAGGAAGCTTTAACTCATACACTGTAGTCCCAACTTTTCTAAGACTTATGAAAGGGGGAAAGATGGTTTAGGATAATGTACAACTTTCAAAGTTTCATATTTCTCAGGAAATTTTAAATAAAATTGTTTTCCAACTTGAAATAAAACTTCTCGACTCTAAGCAATTTTGTATGCTTTAGCTATATCTTGAGCTTTCCTCATGTTTTCCTTAGCTATTTTCACTTTAAATTTCATATCTTCCAAGAAATCTTTGGCAGCTTCGACTTTCTCATTTTGTAGTCCTATTGCATACGGGGCTCTTAGCTAGAACCCATACATTAACGGATTGTAATTTGTTGTAGAATGTTTACAACTAATGTAAGAAAACTCAAACCAAGGGTAAATTGTCCTTCCAACTAGTTTGGTTTGAAGATACATATGCTCTTAAGGGCAAACTTAGATTCTTCACTAGTGAGTAAGGCAAGAAGTTAGGGATAGTTGAGACATCTATCATGACTCTAGTCTTTCCACCTCTTATATAAGCATGGAGTTTGACTAAGTCATGTAGTCCAAATTGTTTTCATACCCATATTGAATCACACAAACATTGATTTGTATAATCCTCATGCATGACTTCCATCTTCTTCTAAACATTACTATTCTCAATGTTCAAAGTCTAAACAAGGTGGAATCTTACTTTCTCTTTTCCTTTTTGCTCATGACTGGGTTTATGTTGCACCCTAGCAATATAATTTTTAGAAATGTAAAGTGAGAGGGGACATCCTCATTGAAGGATCTTCCACTCTTCCCAACTATGTTTGTCCTCATTTTCAGGAAAAAAACTCTTTCTTAAGTTCTTTGAATTAGTTCCAAGTCTCGGGAACCCTTTGGGATTTTTTCAAGTCTTGCCATTTCTTGAGAAAGGTCAAGATTGCATCTTTGTTCCTAGCTTTTTCCTCTCTCTTGAGAATTAAGGTGGCTTCAAGTCTTTCACAAAGGAAAGACTCCCAATTCATAAAGCAGTAGTGTTTGAAGGATTTGAAATCAAATCCTTATCCCTATTCTTAAGTGAAACATTACTAGGGATGGGTAAGATAACATCCCATCCTTACTCAAAGAAGGATTCCTTGGTTGGATAAACAAGGATGCTAATTGGGTAGGACGGCCTTGATGTGAGCAAACCATGGCTAAGATTTTCTTCATCTTTCCCTTTACTTCATCTTTTGAAGTTCTACAAGTGCCCATCTTGGTTTGAAGCTCTCTAACCATAAGCACATCCACTTGGATATCGTTTATTGCTCTTCCAAATCGTATAGTTCTTGATATATATCTACCTCATGCACTTACTTAGCCTTTTGTCTTGGCATGTACTCTATTATTTTTACCCTTTCACTTGACATATAATCTACTTCTTGACTAAGTGCATCTATTTTCATATTGCTACCATTATATGATTGTCCCTCCATTGAAGACTTTGGAATAAAGAACAATGCAGTGTCCTTCCTGATTCCAAAGAGAGAGATGAAAACAAGATAGAGTACTTTCAGGTCGGGTTGGGCCACCTTTGTACAAGTCATGGCTTCCATTGAACTTACATGAACATCATTTGAAGCATCTCGAACCAAGCAACACGAACTCCAAACTTCTTCTTGAAAACAAAAGTAAAATCAATCTACAAGCCTTTGCTTGCAATTGATGGGATAAGACTCTTAAAAGATAGCGTGATATATGAGCTTTCAAACTCCAAAATTTTATCATGAAAATCCCTTAGCAGATGGCTCAAAAAGGCTCTAAAGGTTGCCCTTTCAGCTCTCAAGTATCCCATAAATGAAGTCAAATTGCTCTTGAGAAGAGTTTAAGAGTGAGAGCTCTTCCCATTTTCTCATAACACTCAACGGAGAGAGCAAGGTAGCTGGTATGTCAGCTCCTCCTTGTGTCCACATACATGGATGCACATGGCTAGGTTGGGGTTTGCCTCCTTTTCGCTGCCTATGATGGTTGAGGTGGGGTTCCTCCTTGATCCTCTTTAGGGGGGTGTCCTATGGAGCCCCCTCAAGGCTAAAAAAGATAGACTTTAGGTTCTTAGCACCATAGTTTTGCAGAGATAAGGAGAATGAGAGAAGATAAAATATTGACACCAACACATCCTCCAATGCATTTGGCTTCATTTGCACAAACTTTGAGAGAGAAATGGTGTGAGAGCCATGACTAAGCTTTGATTACAAATGTTGTAAGTCCTATGATGAATCCTCCAAGATGATATCTTCCACAAGTAAGCGAGTGAGAGTAACCACTTGTTGGAGATGGAGTCACACAAAGCTTGTTGCACAAACATCAGAGAGAGAGCTGGAGGATGAGAAAGATGAGGCAAAGAGAGAAACAAAATTTTCTTTTGTATAAGGACATATAAGCAAAAAGATTATGACTTTCATTTTGATAATATTAGATGTCCTTTTATACAAAAATAGACGGCCATTTAGCCAATCAAAAGTAGATAAGATTCTTGGATAGATTTCCCTCTAAGTTAGAGGTGTTCACATGCATAGAGAAGAAAGATCATAGCTAACAAATACCCCCTTGAGCTTGATATACAAGTAGCTCTTTGGGAGGAACTATATGTTCCTCACAACTAGATTAGGGTGGTACAAAAATATGATTCCTTCCCATGTAGAAAGAAGGTGGTACAATGTTTATATCCTTCCTTCAACAAACTCATGGGTGGTACAAATCCTTCCCTAAAAATATGAGGATGGTACAAAGGGGATGTTTTTACAACACATCATCATAAATGAAATTGACTTGAGCTTCTTCTTCATTTTTCTCCTCCACGACATTGATGTTGCTTGGATTTTTGTTGAAATTTGTTTCATTGTAGTTGCCATTGTTGTTCTTACGTAGTCGAAAATGCTTAAATAACATGGTTGAGTTTACCACATAGTCTCCAAGAGTTAAGGCCTGTCCAAAATGAGTGAAAAGCCTTTAGAAAAATTTAATGGCCAAGGTTTCCACACATGACAAACCAAAATCAAGGGTCATCACATGACTAAACAATTATGGTCCCTTACAAAACCACTTGCACAAAATTAGACACTTGAGCATAGAAGAGGGCTACCACATTTCATTGGAAAAGATGAACAAGCACTTGGAATGTTAATCACCTCTCTAGATGATAATCATGTACATTTCTTTGATGATTTCAGTATTGCAAATCAAGCATGGATTGCATTAGAATAGAATTTTGGAGCTATTTCTAGAAACTCCAAAATAGCATTTAAAATGTAACTTTATCCTCTTAACATGTCTCAACAAGAAGATATAAGTGCCCTTTTAAACTAGCTCAAAAGTATCTAAACTCAATTAGCTTATGTACAATGTCTTATTGAAAAAAAACATCAAGTAGCATCCTACTGAAAGCCGTACCTGATGATAAGTTTGGACAAATTGTAACTATTCTTAAAGAGAAGGAGCCTATCCCTAGACTAGAAGATGTCATCAATTCTCTATAACCAAATGAAAATAAGCTCAAAACTCATGATGAATTCATAGCACATGCCCTAGTTTTAAGAGCTACAAAATGCATTCATGGTAATCACACCAACCATTTGTCAAAAGATATGTCTATGCCACAAGCTCTGTGTGACTTCGTCGCCAACATCTAGTATCAGAGGTGGAGGATGAGAAAGATGAGGTAGAGAGAGAAACGAAACTTTCTCTTATATAAGCACATATAACAATAAATGTACTTATATACAAAAATAGAGGGACATTTGGCCAATCAAAAGCATATAAGATTCTTGGATAGATTTCCCTCTAAGTTAGAGGTGTTCACATGCATGGAGAAGAAAGCTCATAGCTAACACCACCCATCCAAATGCACCCATATATATAATCCTAGACCAAGGGGGCTAAGCTTGCCATGTGTCCAAGTCAAATGGATACCAAAGAAGGATTTTTTGTATGGGCTTCTAAGTCACGCAATCACATGGGATCACATGAAATCACGTAGTTCTTAAGGAGGAGCTCTAAACTTGTGCATATGCCTTCAAGAGGTCTTGAATTGATTATTTATCTAAAGACTAAGGATCCACACCTTAGAATAATTACCTAAGGTTCAAAACATTCAATTGGATTGAACTTCTAAAGGGTTTTGCAATGTAATCCAAGGATGCTCCAAAGGATTTTGAACCTTAAAACCCATGCAAATTAGTCCATAACTATACAACAGTGAAGATTACTACCAAACATGAGAGTGAAGAGGAATCAAGACATAGCTTTTGAATGTGCGAAGAATTGAAGAGAAGAAAGGTAGAGTCCAACGAGGATGGCTTCATTGAGAGTTGATTGAGGAATCTAATTTTTAAGTGTGGGAAAGTTACGTGGTTCAACTAATAAATCTCAAAGTCATCTTGGGACATGTTTGAACCTTTTCTAAGCCCCATAAGTTTCAACGTCATTAAAAACCTAGAAATGCTTCTTATTACAACACCTAATGTCTATTAGCCTCTCTAATAAGCTACAAAATGCTATGTTACACATTAAAAAGATACACTATCTAGGCTAGGGACTAAGCTCAATGTGCATCCACCTCCAATCACATCCCCTAGTCAATCAAGGGATCTCTTCATACTAGTGGTCTTAAGGGAATTAGGGACCATAATAAAGATATGATCCTCACATTTCTTCATTAATAGAAAAACTTATATCAATTTAAGAAGATCCCTCAACGATAGAGAGTCCTCAAGGCAATCTCTCATTTGGGTCTTGGACTTACAAGTGGTGGATGAGCCTCTGAGAGTCCAACCCCATTCTTGAAACCTAGCATCAATTCCAGGAACTCTTTAGAAAGAGTTTCTCCCTAAGATGAAGAGGAGATACAAATAGAAGAGTGGATAAAGTATTACAAATAGTACATCCAATATAAGTTATATAATTTTCATTGTGAAATAATAATCATAAAGTTAAAAAGCTTAGACAAGTTTCTAACCTGCATACATGATTTCATACTCTCTATTCTTTGTTCTCACCATTTTCTATAGGTTTGCACAAACAAGTACATGTATTGAGAGCAATTACGATGCCATCCAAAAAGATAACACATGCTACAAGGTATCGAGCATAATTAACATGCTTCTAAGGCACTTGATCCAAATAAATCCGAGCTCTTTCCTAGCTGAGTTCTTTTGAATTCTTCTCCGGTGACATTCCAAAATTTAGGTTGGGTTCACACTAGGAGGCAAAACACCTTGATTATTTGAACTCAAGTGTTCCACTCTTCAAGTTGAAAAATAAGACCTCATAATGTACACTTTTGAATTAAAAAAGCGTTTTTTAATTTATTAACTTTATTTTTTTAAACTTTGCTTTATTTATTATTATTTTAATTTTGTTTCACCTTACTTTTTGTTCACATTGCACCATGAAATTTCATCTATGAGAAAGAAATTCCAGCCTTATCTGTGAACAAATGATGATAGAATTATCATATGGTATTGGACGCCACATGCACATGTTCGACTCGGAGCATGTGTGAACCCAAAATTAATTCAAGACCTCTTTTTTTTTTGAGAGTATAATGAATTAGAAACACATTCACACACTCAACCTCGTAAGGTAGAGGCATCCATCTTTGAGAAACTCATAGATATATACAACCAAGATTTGAACTCAGGATTTCCTTTCAGAGACTCAATGCATCAAACTACCAGGCTACACAGACTTGAACAATTCTTTCGAGATTCCCTCGTTTGGAAAGATAAAGGATTTAGTCTTTTAACTACAGGAATGCTAATAGTTTAGTGCGTTGAACTGATGAAGTTGTTTATGGCTAGCCTCGTTTGGAAAGATAAAGGATTTAGTCTTTTAACTACAGGAATGCTAATAGTTTAGTGCGTTGAACTTATGAAGTTGTTTATGGCCAACCTCAACGAAGTCCGGGCGGAACTAGGGTTTTAGCCGACGTGTGAACGAAATGCATTTGATAGTAAGGTAGTAGACAGATTATAGGTCTCCCGATCGTGTAGTAATTTCTGGTCGACAGGATCTGCAGAGCGGAGATGACGACCAGGTTCAAGAAGAACAGGAAAAAGAGGGGCCATGTAAGTGCTGGCCATGGACGCATAGGTAAGCACAGAAAGCACCCTGGAGGTCGCGGTAATGCAGGAGGCTTGCATCATCATCGTATTCTTTTCGACAAGTACCATCCTGGTTACTTTGGAAAAGTCGGTATGCGGTATTTCCACAAGACAATGAACAAGTTCCACTGTCCTGTTGTCAATGTGGACCGCCTGTATTCGCTTCTGCCTGAGTCTGCAAAAGCTGTCCCAGACGGTAAAGGAGCACTCGTTGATGTAACTCAGTTCGGCTATTTCAAAGTTCTTGGCAAGGGTGATGCTCCTCCAACTCCACTTGTTGTGAAGGCGAAGTTCTTTTCTAAGCTCGCGGAGAAAAAGATAAAGGAAGCTGGTGGTGCTGTTGTGCTTACTGCATAAAAGGACACCCCGAATTGACAATTGAGCTGACTTACATTTTTTCTGTGTAAGATTTTTCGGAGACTTCATATTAGAATATATCAGATTAGTACTTGATACCTGGAGTAGCTATTGCGATTTTGGAGGTGCTGCTTGTATTTTCTTTATTATTGATTAAAGTTGCGAATCGTGCGAACCTTTATATTTTTCTTAATCATGGTACTTGCTCATTAAAGTCCAATGTTCTCATTTTGCCAGTAGGGCTGATGTTTTTAACCCGAGTTTGCTGAATAGTACCAGGTGTATCATCAAGAGAATTGTTAACGTTCTCAATTGTTTGGTCAGATGTCGTCCCATTAGTTTAATCTGTATGCTTCTGTGCTGAGTACCTGGAGTGCTTTATATTTTTCAGTTTCTTCTAACGTTGGTGTTGTTTAGCGGTTGCTGATTCATGATATGGTTGGGGAAGTTTTCATCGGCAATCGTGCGAACCTTGTATTTTTCTTAATCATGGTACTTGCTCATTAAAGTCCAATGTTCTCATTTTGCCAGTAGGGCTGATGTTTTTAACCCGAGTTTGCTGAATAGTACCAGGTGTATCATCAAGAGAATTGTTAACGTTCTCAATTGTTTGGTCAGATCTCGTCCCATTAGTTTAATCTGTATGCTTCTGTGCTGAGTACCTGGAGTGCTTTATATTTTTCAGTTTCTTCTAACGTTGGTGTTGTTTAGCGGTTGCTGATTCATGATATGGTTGGGGAAGTTTTCATCGGCAATCTTCTGTCTACCTGTTTATGTTAGTGATATATGATTACTTTAAAAATGAGTATTTCTATCATGAAGTCCCCATTAGCTCTCCTCGCCTAGTTGTCTGGGATATCTTGTTCTTATTTGTTTATCCCATGGACACAGGCGTTATTCCTTACACTACTACATATTGTTGATTTCTTTTATATGTGCATGAAATTTCCATTTTCTAGACGATGTGAAATTTTAGCTCGTTTATAGTTTGCCACTTTCACAGTTCATTTTTTGACACCATACGTTATGGTGCTCGAATCAATTGAGCTTTACCTGTTGAATCAAATATGGCTTCTTTACTTTCTGAGAATGTAAAATGTTTCAGTTTAGGATTTATACCAGTCAAGCTATGCACAGAATATCTCTATATTATTTCAATTGTTACCATTTTGATTGAATGGCTGTGATATGATCAATAACTATATAATGTTCTGATTCTTATCTGGTTAGAACTGTTATGTTCTTGAGCAATCTTCATGAGCTAACGGTCTTCAACATCTTGTTGAAATTATGATCCTTTTTTTGCTGGAAATGCTGTAAGATAATTTTGTTTGCATTCTTTATAGATCTAAACATCTAGAAGCTGTTCTTTTCAGTGAGAGGTCTTATAATTGTCAACTATTATTCACTGGAGCTCCTTTTCTCTACTGTTTTGTTAGGTCTTATGGCTACTTGATTAGGAATGGTTATGATTTTATTTTGAGGATTTTTATTTTTCTGCTATCATTTTGCATTTCCTAGCAATTTTATTCTTATCATTGTACTCGCTGTGAGAGAATGATGTCCGGTAGACATCTGGCTTTCTATACATGTCACTGTGGAACTAGCTGATGCTTATGGGCATGCGTCTACTTGCAGATGTCCTAAGAGTTTGAATCTGTAGCCTATTTGTTTGGAGAATAATTAGTGAATTCTAAGTTTTGAGGTATGGATTCGTAAACTTACTTTAGTTGAAACTACTGTGGGATCAGTAGATCAGCAGCTTACTATGCACTTTGTATATGATGTATAGTTGATTGTATGCTTGTACTAATGTCTGTCTTTCACATCGTCTGAGCATCGTTGAGGGATCAAGATTTTGTCCCTTTGATGTGCAATGAAATCAGGCATAGGTTGTGCTTCTGGTCCGGTCATCCAGCTCACTTTACTGGGAGGACAAAGTATCTTTTGTATACTCCCCTGTTATTTGCTGAGCAGAAATTTGGGCTTGAATTTCTGTAGTAGTATTTTTATACTGAGTTTTTTTAACAAGCAGCCTTGTCATAGAAGGAATTTGTCTACAATGAAGCTTACCTTAAGAGGTAAAGAGACCTTCTCTGCTGGTACCACATCACCATGTTTTGTTTGAACGAGATTTTGAATTCTTCAATTGGTGTGTGAAAGATATCTTCTGCTGGAATAAGAGCAAACTGAAGTGATCAATGTGTCTTAGATCTCATTTTCTAACTGATTGGATTTTTCACTATGGATTAAAATTTCTCTGCAGAGTCTCCTGCAAGGCACAACGACATGTAATATAACATTGAGCAGCCTTCTTAAGAAAGGAACTTCTATTCATTATTTTATGAGGTGAATCCATTCCTACACTTGTTTTGGTGAGATTGAACGAGGTTTTCGAAGACTTCTGCTGAGCGACTCTCTATAGAGCATTTGGCTCGTAGCCAACAACCCTACTCTGCAAGGTATCCATTTTTTGGACGAGCAGAGTGTGAGCTTTTTAGCTGTTGGTATTCTTTTCTTAAAGGAAGTTTGAACTTGATCTATTCTTCCTGGTAGCTTGAATTAATTTGAAAGTACAATGATGGGCATAGCTCCCATGGGTCCCCTGTGTCCCACACAAGAAAGGGTTGAATGCCGAGCACGTACTAGGATTGAACAGAGCCTTAAAGCCCTTCTAAGGGTAGAAACTGGGTATGGATTACCTGAAGGCCAGAATGAGGAGACTGGTTTCGATCTGCCACAGTGTGCATGGCCTTTGCCATGGATGCCAGTGATACAATTAGAGTGCCCCAAGGCCTATATATCCCTGAATGAATCTGGTTTTCATCTTACCCCATGATGTGGTGAGGGGCATACTGCCAATACAGCCCACGGGACGGGAACCCATGCCCCTGGAAGGGAGGCAAATGGCTCAACCTGCTGAGCTAGTGATGCTTGGACAGCTATTGGCATTTTTGCATATTTGTTACATCAGGTGTTAAATCACGATGATAGTTTATGTCCACATAGAATCATGCATATGAGGCTGCATCAGTTAGGTCAGTGTAGGGTCCACTTTTCTAATTGCAGTCTTGATATACTAGGCTTCTGAAATGGTTTTTCTAGTAGAGTGCATCTATGCTGAATTTTGTGCTTTCTTTGTTCAGGTCAAGGCCTTGATATACTAGGCTTCTGAAATGATTTTTCTAGTAGCGTGCATCCATGCTGAATTTTGTGCTTTCTTTATCCATGGCAAAATTTTGCATCTAGCTGTAGCTTTTGTGTAATAGCATGTAGCTTTTTCAAGGCTGTAGGGGAAGCAAATGAATGTATACTTCTACTGTCTGCAAATACCCTTAGGGGAGAGTTCTTACTTACAAATGGCTCACATGTGCCGGAAAACATTGTATGTGCAGACCCCTAATGACGGTCTGGGCATGTACTTAAAAAACATTTATTGCCAGACCCCAAATGACACATTGAAGGGTTGAACATGTATGGTGAAAAGAGTATGGATGGTTGGGGGTGGGGGGTGGAGGCATTTCAGATTTTGTAGTTATGCATACTTGCCAAAGTGGAAACTGTAGGCTTCAGGAAGTCAAGATATATTGCAGAATCATGTTTTTGGCAGTGTTAAAATGAAAGCTTTAGGCCTCAGGAAATCAGAGAGATTGTAGAATCATGCATTTGGTAGTGCCATTGTGAAAATCGTGGGCCTGAAGAGGTTGGATGTGCTGGATAGTTTTTCAATCTACAGCCAACATTTTGCACTTGTTTTGAGAACAAAGTGGGATTTGGACAGGTAAGTGGTAAGTGAATACTGGAAAAGTTCTTTAGTTTTTAGGATATTGTTTTTAAATTTCATTGATGTGCTGTTGAAGGTAGGTAATGCAAAAAAGGTGTGAAATAGTAGGAAATGTGTGGAAAGAGACACACACATCTATACATGTGAGGAACAAAGTAGGATTGGGGCAGGTAAGTGATAGAATGCAGGATAAGTTTTATAGGTCCTTAGTAAATAGTTACTTTTAAATTTCTTTGATCTATGATGGAGGATTAAGTGTATACGAATGTGTGAAATGGGGATTGGATGGATCATATACACGTAATTTGCAGAAGTTAGTTTTCAGTGTTCTCCAAAGGCTAGTTTGCTATTAGAATTGGTTTTTAAGGAAGAAAACTCTTGAGCCCCCATACCCGACTCTATATTAAAAAAAATTGTTTCAAGTGAATGGATAGGTTCGCTACTAGAATTGGTTTTGCAGAAGTTAGTTTTCAGTGTTCTCCAAAGGCTGGTTTGCTTGCTACTAGAATTGGTTTTTAAGGAAGAAAACTCTTGAGCCGCCATACCCGACTCCATAAGTTAAAAAATTGGTTCAAGTGATTGGATAGGTGCAAATTCATGCGTGATTTGCAGAAATTAGTTTTTATTGTTCTCTAAAGGTTGGGTTGCTACTGGAATGTATTTCAGGGAAGAGAGCTCTTGAGCCCCCATTCTCGTCTCCCTAAATCAAAAAAATTGATTCCAGTGATTGGATAGGTGTAGCCCCTTGTTATTATTAGGTTCCTTATCGAAGTAGTGCCAAAATGAAGTTTCCTTGATCTACGATTGAAGATAACGTATATTAGGTGCAAAATGGTTGGAATCGTGTGGAGAGAGACACGTCTATATACGCAAGGAACGAAGTGGGATTGGGGCAGGCATGTGATAGAATGCCGGAGAAGTTTTATAGGGCCTTAGTAAATAATTACTTTTAAATTTCTTTGATGCATGACGAAGGTTCAAGCATATATGAATGTGGGGTTTTTGATGAAGAGACAGCTCTTGAGCCCCCATCCCTGACTCTGAAAACAAAAAAAATTGGTTCCAGTTATTGGATAGGTGCAGTTTCCTGTGATTATTATGTTCCTTATCAAAGTAGTGCCAAAACGAAAGCTATAGGCTTCAGGAAATCAGAGATTGTAGAATCAGGCTTCAGGAAATCAGAGAGAGAGTGCCGCTGTGAACGCTGTGGGCTTGAAGAGGTTGGATGTGCTGATTATTTTGCAATTTAGAGGCAACATTTTACATTTGTCTTGAGTCAAAGTGAGATTTGGGCAGGTAAATTGAATACTGGAAAAGCTCTTTAGGTGCTTAGGAAATGATTACTTTTAAATTGCCTTTCTAGCCCATCTTATGAGCACACAATCTTGAACATGTGGCAATGCTTGGACCCCTAATTCGCCCACTCAAGTGATCTACTTAGAATGAATTCTAACAAGTCGTGCAATCTCTTAGGGATGTTGATATATTTTGGTAGTGATGTGTGTGAACACAGTTTAAGATTGTTGGGGTGCTTTTTTCCCTTTTTAGGAGGCTTTTTCCCCTCTTGTATAAAAATACATTCTTTATTGTGTTGTGCTTCAAGCTTCTTCTTCCTTGTGCTGTTCATGTGCTTCCACAGACTTCAAAACTCCAACAACTGATATGAGAGAGTCGCCACTTCATATGGGGCATGGTCGATACCCCTAATTTTGATATGAGCTCATTTTGGTCTCCAAATGCATTATTCCTATGATTGTGTAGACAATTTCCTCTTTTTGTGCCCCACACACACACACACACACACACACACACACACACACACACATATATATATATATATATATATATATATATATATATATATATATATATATATATATATATATATATATATATATATATATATATATATATATATATATATATATATAGGTTTGAAGTCACCAGTACAAGTGCTTGGAAGTTTGCTACATTAGATGATGATCTTCAATTTCTTGGTTGTGTTGCAGTTCCTGCTGCACCTATTGTAGAGCAACTTCGTTGAGATGGCACCTATTGTAGAGCAACTTTGTTGGGACGGTAGAGATGCTCAGGCACATGCATTGATAGCTTTGTCCTTCAAATGTGTCATTATCCCTCACCTTTACTCTTGCAAGAAAACAGAGGATGCTTGGGATACCCTTACAACTTTATACGAGTTAAGAAATGAGCCTCATATTGCTTGCCTTCGAAAATAGTTGGAGAGTAAACATATGAATGAAGGAGATTCTATGGACAATTTTTTGATAAAGATCAAAGATTTGAAGGAGCAATTGACTTTTGCTTATGAAATTTTGCTAGATTACTTGTGCAGGCTATTCTTAACGATCTTCCAAATTCATATCACAGTTTTGCTTCGACTCTTCAATTGATGATGAAAGGCAATCCAAATGCCTTAACATTTGAGGATTTTGTCTCTGTTCTGTTGCAAGAATATTAGTTCATGTAAAACATGTCAATTATGTGTGTTGCAAATCAAGCTTTCTTAGCGAGACATAAGGGCAAAGGTAATTAGAGCTCATCTACCAATAAGAAAAAACTTTCTAATGTTGCACAATCGAAGAAGGAAGAGAAAGATGACAAGAAATCAGAAAAGGAGAAACAATTTTGCAAGTACTAATGATCATGTCATATAGAGTTATCCTAAACCCATTGCAAAAGAGGCAAAGAAGAAAGAGGTTGGAATGGTTGTTGCAGAGGCCTCTACACATAAAAATACAGTGCTAATCTTGTTCACAATGAAGAATGGGCATTTACTACTATTTGCAACTATGACCCATCTTCTCATGAGTAGTGTATGTTTGCAGCAGACTATGATGTTTGGTACTTTGATAGTGGGGCAACCAAACATATCGCAATTTCTTCAATTCACTTGAGCCTTGCTTTAATACTATTACATGTGCTAAGGGATCCACTTATCCTATAATGGGAGTTTGTTAGATAATTATGACTACTATTAATGGAAGATCTCTCACATTTTCAAATGCTTTATATATGCCGGGGATCAATAAAAATGTGTTGTCACTTTTAACATTAGCCAAGATTAGCTTGGTTGTCAAATTGTTGATGATAAATGTACAAATCATGATCTCCCAAATGGTTTTGTTATTGTTGCTTATGGCATCTTATATTTTGAGCTATATAAGCTCATATACTATGTGAAATCTACGTGTAGTTCAAGATTCTTAAGCTATCTCAATTGCAAAGCTTTGGCATGCACACTTTGGTCATTTGAATTTTCCTAGCTTGCTTCACTTGGAAATTTGAAATGGTGTCCTCTTTGCCCAATGTTGAGACACATTGTAAACTTGTCTATGAAGGTTGTCTTTTGGGCAAAATGCAATGATCCTCTTTAACAGATGGTTGAATTAGAGCTTCTCATATATTGTAGCTTGTTCATAATGATGTATGTGGTCCTATGCAGATATCTTCATTTGGGAACACCTTTACTTCGTGACTTTTATTGATGACTTCTCTAGGCATGCATGGGTGTATCCACTGAAATCAATTATGACCGAAAATTTGTCAGCATGTGAATATTGCAATAATCATGGGGGGTATACATGTCTTTTGATTTTAATGAAATTTTTGCTGAGCATGGCATAAAACATCAGTGTACAGTCCCATATACACCTTGACAAAATGGAGTTGCTAAAAGAAAGAATAAGTCTCTCATGAAAATGGTGAGGTGTATGGTAAAACAACAAACTTTACCACATAGGTTCTAGCTTGAGGCTATTATGTATGCAACATATATACTTAATGGGTGTCCCACCAAAGCACTACAATCGATCACTCCATATGAGGCTTGACATGTTCGCAAGCCATATGTTGCTTCTCTTTGTGTCTTTAGTTGTCTAACATATGCATTAGTGCATGAACAACAATGCATAAAATCACATGATAAAGCAGTGAAATGTATTTTTGTTCGGTACAATTTGGAAACCAAAGACTATCGTATGTATAACTAAACACATTCTGGTTAGTCATGATGTTGCTTTTGTGGAAGATGTAATTCATCCATTACTTTCATGTACCAAACAGACAACAATTAGTTCGAAGGATATATATGACACTTTGCTGCCTCTTTTTATAGGTGGATAATCAAGTGCTGATCCAAATGAGGCAATTTCTCAACCTTTATAGGTTCCTAATGATAATTCAAATCATTCCATTTCTAAAGTAGCTTTACATAATGCACTTGAGCCTCAACATAGCCCTCAACATGATGTATTAACCCTCAACATAGTTTGTTCATCTCACTTGAGCCTTTCCATAATGGGACTATTGTCATGTGTGTAAACAAGTCCTCTTATACTATCATGGGAATTTAAATTCTAATTTTTTAGACGTGATTGAAAAGGTGTTGGTTATGGCCGAAATATGTGAACATGTAAAACAAAAACCCTCTATTCTAATCAAAAGGTTTAAGAATCTTTTGATTGTGAGATAAAACACCAATGTACTTCACATATACAAAAAAAAGGTGTTGTTGAGAGGATACATAGTGTTCTCATGGAAATGGAAATATGCATGGTCAAAAGTAAGGAATAGTTTTTCTCTTGAGGCAGTGATGTTTGCTACATAAACATTACAATCTATCAGTACTTGATGCTTGTTATGGTTGAAATCTTTTTGTTGTTCATTTGTATGTATGTCTTCGATTGTTTTTCACATGCATTAGTGCATGAACAAAAATGAAACACATTGAATGATATAGTTATGAAATGTACTACCAAGACTTTTCCATCTATCTATTTCATGATCAATACAATGCTACTTCTTCCTAAAAATATTATGCATGCATCCATGTATGAATGCATGCATGTGTGGGTATGATGAAGTTGTATTGATGTAGTTGTTCGAATTCTAATCCGGAAATTCTAACCGACCCAATATGCATTAGCAATAATCATATGCTCAACTATTAAATTTATAACCTTCCCTTTATCCATGATGGTCTAATCTGTAGAACCCATATCCCTTGTAATTTGTAATCAAATCTCTCTATACACTATTTATATTATAAAATAATATCAGTTTTACTTCTTGTGGAAGAGAATGGGAAATGTTTGGCATCCATGAATACATCGTAATTCAACTACACAATTATTGTAACCCATATAAAGATTAACATACAAAAAATGTCACATGAGTATTCAAACCCAAGGAAACAAAATTATTAATAGTAAGAATCTTGAGAATTAGGACCTAGAATGGTCCTAATACATCATATCCCAATATAAGAAATGTCCTATCAATTTATTGCTCTCATTCTCCCTTTGATACCCACATGGTGCAAGAATAGATAACACATAATTCCAATTTGATGTATGGTGAGTAATTGCCAAACCAAATACAACAAGGTAGTATCACAATGTACGTAGGGTCTCTAGAGCACTAAAAAAGATCATTATCAAACCATTGTTGAAATGTGACTTGTGCTACTAGTTAATGGGCCATAGAGAGCCAATTTAAAACTAATACACGTGCAAATCTTCCAAAGATACATATATTAAAACAAGAATAGTTTTTCAATATAGACATGACACTACCTCTAATTTTCCACTCCCTAGACATTCTTCCAAATATCATCCTATCCATCATTTGAACATTGTGAATATATTTTTAGCATATTCCATGAGTAGATTGTTTTCATTTACCTTTGCTATCATTCACCTCTAGAAATTTCCCATTGGTTCATAATAACACACCCGATCAAATGGAGATTACAAGGAAACAAATTATTATTCTCTTCATAACCATGACATTGATATCATATTATTTTGAAATTTTGCATCATGCCATAGGATATAATGATCCTATATATACACAATAAGCTTATTTCCATTACTATATTGCATGAATCTATATAGACTAGAGATTTTTTGGTGGTTCCTTTGGGAGGTGGTATCCACATTTCTTGGATATTCAATACCTACAAACACAATACTTATACAAATAAAAAATACACTTAGATTCCACATACACACATAACTTAGTTATTAATACTAATTAAAAATTAGGCAAGAGACATGTAATGTATATATTCAACAATGTCTTTCCTTCCAAAATGACTAGGGAGCATACAACTTTAGCTCAATTGGATAAAAAATAACTCTTCTAGTCACCCAAGAAGTCAATGGTTCCTTTACCAACATTAAATGATAAGAACTTCCTTGTTGGACTGTGAAGCAATCTGTTACCAAGGTAATCAAAGTGTTCAATAAATGATTAATAGGTGTATAATTTCTCCTAAGTGTATTCCCACATATATTCTTAACTTGGATAGATACCTCCTTATATGCTTTGTCTTAGAAAAGGGAGATAGATATTTGGACAACTTCTTATCTAGCCCCAACTACCTTGGTCAGGAAATGGGTGGCGTACTAGGTGTGGACAATTCCAATGTCAATGCCAATGGTGGTCTTAGGTACCTCTGCCTCATGGGTGGAGATCGAAGTTTGATTGGTGGTCCAAGTCTAGTTGATGGCCCGAGAATGAGTAGTGTTCCAAGTTTGGTTTGTGTTCTAGTCTTGGTGGTGGTCCAAGTTTGGATGGTGGTCTGATGCTACAAGTAATCACGCAAAAGTTGGTGGTCTAAGTTGCTAGTCCAAGTTTTTGGTCCACCCAAATGCATTCAATGTACCTCTTTCCTTGACTCCAACATGCTTTGACTTGCTTTTGTTTCCTTTGGGTACTCTTACCTTAGATCTAACCTCTCAAAAGTGTTTTTAGTCTACATGTTTCTCACCATCCTCTTCTTCTTAGAGAGCAAAATGATAAGTTTCCCTTTTCTTACTATTGAACATGTGGTTCTTGGTGAACATTAGTTGTTGCTTAACATAGGGAGGGAAATAGTGATAGCCACCACACAAACAATTGAGGCTTCCCTATAAAGGTACTTGCATGGATTTTTAAGTTTCCATCTAAGGGTGGTGGCTTGAAATAAGAGTAGTGGTTTTAAAGAGGAGAGGGATAGTAGAAGATTGAATATTGCCCTAGGTAAAAACAGGTGATCACGCCCACGATGAGCGGTAGAATTTGGATCTTGTCTTGAAGTTTTCTTGAGAAGAGGAGATGGCAGGCCATGGAGATCGTCTTAAGGAGGGTGGAAGGACAAGAAATGGTGGCCATCCATGACAAGTGGAAGAATTGGTGGTCACCTTACAAAGGCTAAGAGCTGATCATCCATGAAGCAAGAACTATACAAGTGGAAGAGTGTACTAATAGAAGTGAATCAAAAGTTGAAGATAGATATAGGTGGTTGTCCATAGTTGGTAGTATAAAGAGGTGAGGAGGGTGGTCACCCTTTGCCAAAGAGATTTTTTTTCCTTGCAATAAAAGCATAGTTGCCATGAGAGAAATATAGTTATCCGAAAGGAAGCAATGGTATATCCAAAGGAAGAGAGTTGCCTAGAAGGAATAAAGGAGTTATGTAGAGGGAAAGAGAGTGTTGGAGATAGACGTCTGTGGAAGCACATGAACAACACAAGGAAGAAGAAGAAGCTTGGAGCACAACACACAATACTAAATGTATTACTAGAGAATGTACAAAGATAAGTAGCCCATTAGGGCAATAGGCGTATATTCAAGCCAGGGGAAACAAACCTCCTAAAGAGGGAAAAAAGTGCCCCGGCGGTCCTAGAGTGTTCACACACATCACTACCTAAATATATCAACAAATCCCCCCTCGGAGTGATGCGGTGAACAAGTAGCTGGCACTCATGTATAAGGAAGTGCCAAGCTATGTGGAAATCATTCCACAAAAGGAAGTAAGCCCAAAGCTTTGCGGAAAGCTTCAAACTTCTCCCTAGGCAGAGCCTTCATGAAAAGGTCTGCAATGTTCTCCTGCATGGGCACATATGCCAAGCTGATCTCCCCAGCAGAGAACTGGACCACCACCAAGACTAGAACACAAACCAAACTTGGAAAACTAATCATTCTCGGGCCATCAACTAGACTTTGACCACCAATCAAACTTCGATCTCCACCCATGAGGTAGAGGTACCTAAGACCACCATTGGCATTGACATTGGAATTGTCCACACCTAGTATGCCACCCATTTCCTGACCAAGGTAGTTGGGGCTAGATAAGAAGTTGTCCAAATATATATCTCCCTTTTCTAAGACAAATCATATAAGGAGGTGTAACATAATCCTGGTAGGAGATGGTTGAACCACGCTCTAAGAGAGAGGATTAAGAAGTAATCCTCAACCATGGCTTTTGGGGCAAGTGGTTAGCCCATCACATTCCTAACCAAGAGGTTGTGAGTTCAATTCCTTACATTGGTATCAGAGCCTAGGAAGTAGGCTTGGGCAAAGTGGAATGATCCAATGGCCTCTAAAAAAGGCGCTTGGGCATCCTCCATGTGAAAGGGTAGGAATTGTGGAAGGCGCGCGTCGATTTCAATGATGGACCTTACAATGATTGGGGTGTATCTCCCAATCCGTAGGTCGGATTGAGGCGTGTAATATACCGTTGGAAAGCTCTCGGAACGAACTTTCCAATGAGCTAGCTTGCAATGTGTGAATTCCTTGGGAATCCTTGGATGGAACTTGATTGAGTACATCCTGCCAATCCCATAGCTGGTCAGGGTACATCCTGCCAGGGTACATCCAGGGTACATCCTACCAGTCCCATAGCTGGTCAGGGTACATTCCCTAGGAGTTCAAGGGGGGAAGAATGTAACATAATCCTGGTAGGAGATGGTTGAACCACGCTCTAAGAGAGAGGATTAAGAAGTAATCCTCAACCATGGCTTTTGGGGCAAGTGGTTAGCCCATCACATTCCTAACCAAGAGGTTGTGAGTTCAATTCCTTACAGGAGGTATCTATCCAAGTTAAGAATATATGTGGGAATACACTTAGGAGAAATTATACACCTATTAATCACTTATTGAACACTTTGATTACCTTGGTAACAGATTGCTTCACAGTCGAACAAGGAAGTTCTTATCATTTAATGTTGGTAAAGGAACCATTGACTTCTTGGGTGACTAGAAGAGTTATTGTTTATCCAATTGAGCTAAAGTTGTATGCTCCCTAGTCATTTTGGAAGGAAAGACATTGTTGAATATATACATTACATGTCTCTTGCCTGACTTTTCATAAGTATTAATAACTAAGTTATGTGTGTATGTGGAATCTAAGTGTATTTTTTATTTGTATAAGTATTGTGTTTCTAGGTATCGAATATCCAAGAAATGTGGATACCACCTCCCAAAAGAACCACCAAAAAATCTCTAGTCTATATTGATTCATGCAATATGGTAATGGAAATAAGCTTATTGTGTATATATAGGATCATTATATCCTATGGCATGATGCAAAATTTCAAAATAATATGATATCAATGTCATGGTTATGAAGAGAATAATAATTTGTTTCCTTGTAATCTCCATTTGATTGGGTGTGTTATTATGAACCAATGGGAAATTTCTAGAGGTGAATGATAGCAAAGGTAAATGAAAACAATCTACTCATGGAATATGCTAAAAATATATTCACAATGTTCAAATGATGGATAGCATGATATTTGGAAGAATGTTTAGGGAGTGGAAAATTAGAGGTAGTGTCATTTCTATATTGAAAAACTATCCTTGTTTTAATATATGTATCTTTGGAAGATTTCCACGTGTATTAGTTTTAAATTGGCTCTCATGGCCCATTAACTAGTAGCACAAGTCACATTTCAACAATGATTTGATAATGATCTTTTTTAGTGCTTTAGAGACCCTACGTACATTGTGATACTACCTTGTTGTATTTGGTTTGGCAATTACTCACCATACATCAAATTGAAAAATTATGTGTTATCTATTCTTGCACCATGTGGGTATCAAAGGGAGAATGAGAGCAATAAATTGATAGGACATTTCTTATATTGGGATATGATGTATTAGGACCATTCTAGGTCCTAATTCTCAAGATTCTTACTATTAATAATTTTGTTTCCTTGGGTTTGAATACTCATGTGACATTTTTTGTATGTTAATCTTTATATGGGTTACAATAATTGTGTAGTTGATTTATGATGTGTTCATGGATGCCAAACATTTCCCATTCTCTTCCACAAGAATTAAAACTGATATTTTTATAACATAAATAGTGTATCGAGAGATTTGATTACAAATTACAAGGGATATGGGTTCTACAGATTAGACCATCATGGATAAAGGGAAGGTTATAAATTTAATAGTTGAGCATATGATTATTGCTAATTGGGTTGGAACACTATGTATCCTCTCAACAACACCTTTTTTGTGTATATGTGAAGTACTTTGGTGTTTTATCTCACGATCAAAAGATTCTTAAACCTTTTGATTAGAATAGAGGGTTTTTGTTTTACATGTTCACATATTTTGGCCATAACCAACACCTTTTCAATCACGTCTAAAAAATTAGAATTTAAATTCCCATAATAGTATAAGAGGACTTGTTTACACACATGACAATAGTCCCATTATGGGTAGGCTCAACTGAGATGAACAAACTATGTTGAGGGCTAATACATCATGTTGAGGGCTATGTTGAGGCTCAAGTGCATTATGTAAAGCTACATTGTACCAAGCTAGGAATGAGGCTCGTGTTGCTTACCTCCGAAAAGAGTTGGAGAGTGAGCACATGAATGAAGGTGATTCTATGGACAGTTTCCTAACAAAGATCAAAGACTTGAAGGAACAATTGATTTCAGCTCATGAGGTTATACCAGATAGCTCACTTGTGCAAACCGTTCTGAATGGTCTTCCTGATTCATATTAGAGTTTTGCTTCTACTCTTCGGTTGATGATGAAAGGCAATCCAAATGCCTTGTCATTTGAGGAGTTAGTCTCTGTTCTATTGCAGGAAGATCAATCCAGGCAAAACAGGTTCATTATGCGTGTTGCAGATCAAGCCTTCCTGGCTAGTCAGAAGGGCAAAGGAAAATGGAGCTCTTCTACTAGTAAGCAGAAATCTGCAAATGATGCACATTCGAAGAACCAAGACAAAGATGAGAAAAAATCAGAAAAGCAGAAATTGTTTTGTAAGTACTGTAAAGGGAATGATCATATCATAAAGAACCGTCCAAAACTGGCTGCTAAAGAGGCAAAGAAGAAAGAGGCTGGAATGGTTGTTGCAGAGGCCTCTACACCAAAAACAAAGTCTGTTAATCTTGTGCAGGAAGAAGAATGGGCGTTTACTACTGTCTGCAGTTTTGACCCATCTTCTCATGAGCATTGCATGTCTATAGTACACTCAGGTGTTTGGTATTTTGACAGTGGGGTGACCAAACATATTACCTCGCAGCGCAGTTTCTTCTCTTCACTCCAGCTTGCCCCTACAGGGAATATTGTTACATGTGCCAACAACTCCTCTTATCCTGTTATGGGAGTTGGTAAGATCATTTTGACTACTGCTGATGGTACTTCTTTCACTTTGTCAGATGCTTTATTTGTGCCAGGGATCAAGAAGAACCTATTATCAGTTTCTGCATTAGCCAAGATTGGCTTGGTTGTGAAATTTGTTGATGACAGGTGTACAGTTCATGATTTGTCAAATGGAGATGTGATTATTGCTTCTGGCATTTTATGTCGTGGGCTATATAAGCTCATAGACTATGAAAGATCTATAAATGATTTGGCATGTGCAATAAATGATTCTCAGGCTATGTCAGATGCAAAGCTTTGGCATGCACGCTTTGGTCATTTGAATTTTGCTAGTTTGCTATGCCTGCACAAATCTGAAATGGTGTCATCTTTGCCCAAACTTGAGGCACCTGGAAAACATGTTTGTGAGGGCTGTATTTTGGGCAAAATGCAGCGTTCATCCTTTCCAAAAGATGGTTCAATTCGGGCTACCCTGAAATTGCAGCTTGTACATAGTGATGTCTATGGTCCTATGCAGACACCTTCTTTTGGGAATTATCTTTACTTCGTGACTTTCATCGATGATTTTTCCAGGCATGCATGGGTATATCCATTGAAGACAAAGTCCGAAGTGTTCATGTGCTTCAAACAGTTTTTGGTTTTGGCTGAAAATCTGTCAGCATGTAAAATGGACACCCTCCGTTCAGATCGAGGGGGGGAATATGTGTCTTCTGATTTTAATGCATTTCTGGTTGAACATGGGATAAAACACCAGTGTACAGTGCCGTATACACCTCAACAGAATGGAGTTGCTGAACGAAAGAACAGGTCACTCATGGAGATGGCGAGGTGTATGGTCAAGAGTGAGGCTTTACCACATAGTTTCTAGCTTGAGGCTGTCATGTGTGCAACATATGTACTGAACAGGTGTCCCACGAAAGCACTACAGTCTATCACTCCATATGAGGCTCGGCATGACCGCAAGCCATCTGTTGCTCATCTCCGTGTTTTTTGTTGTTTGGCATATGCATTAGTGCCTGAATAACATCGAAGAAAATTGGCTGATAAAGCAGTAAAATGTATTTTTGTTGGGTACAGTTCTAAAGTAAAGACTATCATCTGTATCATCCACAAACTAAACGCATTTTGGTTAGTCGTGATGTTGTTTTTGTGGAAGATGTTATTCAGCCATTGCTTTCATGTACTAAGGAGACATTTGTTAGCTCCAAAGACATGTATGATACTTTGCTTCCTCTTTTTACATGTGGACAGTCTAGTGTTGGTCCCAATGAGGCAACGTCTCAGCCTTTGCAGGTTTCATGTGATGATACAGATAATTCCATTTCTGATGCAGATGTACATGATGCACTTATTGATGAGAGAGCTGATATTGAGCAGGCAAGAACTATGCCAAAATGGCTGGTGCAGACCTTGCCTGACACTAAATTAGATGCACCTCTATCATATCGTACTCGATCAGGCTCTCAGAGTGCCTCTTTTGCATCAGATTGCTATGCTATGGCTGCATCTAGTCTCTGTGATGAGAATGAGCATGTTTTGTTTGATGAAGCACAAAATTCATAAAATTGGATGGCTGCTATGCAATTTGAATATGATGCAATAATGAAGAATGGTACTTGGTCTTTATGTGACTTGCCTCCTGGCAAGAAGGCCATTGGCACTAAGTGGGTATACAAGCTGAAGCGTAAACCTGATGGTACAGTTGATAGGTATAAGGCTAGGCTTGTTGCAAAGGTTTATGCGCAAGAAAGAGGCATTGATTTTGATGAGACCTTTGCACCTACATGCCGTACGACTACTGTTCGGAGCATTTGTGCACTTGCAGCCCATCATGGTTGGAATGTACATCAGATGGACATTAAAACAACATTTCTGAATGGTGACTTGCATGAAGAGTGTATGTTTTTCAGGCCCGTGCCTTTGTGCAAGAAGGGCATGAAAACCAGGTGTGTAGGTTAAAGAAGGCATTATATGGTTTAAAGCAAGCACCACGTGCTTGGTATGAAAAGATACATGCCTATCTGATTGCACATGGTTTTGAGAACAGTCCAACTGAAAGAACCTTATATGTTAAGCGTGCTAATGATGTGATTCTGATCATTGTTGTCTATGTTGACGACATGCTGCTCACTAGTCCTATTGAGAAGCATACTACTGATTTTAACGCTGATTTGCATGCCTCATTTGAGATGTCTGATTTGGGGCATTTGCATCACTATTTGGGCATTCAGTTTATGCAAGTTGATGGTGGAATGGCTTTGTGTCAAATGAAATATATTGACACATTATTGCAGCATTTTGGCCTTGAAGACTGTATATTGCCACTCCTATGGAGACATGTTTAGGATTGTGTTTTCATGATGCTCGAGATGCCTTTGATACTGTTCTCTATTAGCAGGCTGTTGGATGCTTGATTTACTTATGCATTACTCGGCCAGATATTCAGTTTTTTGTCTCACAGATGAGCAGGTTTATGCATTGCCCAGGAGTCAAGCATTGGCAGGCTCCCTTTTCTTACTATTGAACATGTGGTTCTTGGTGAACATTAGTTGTTGCTTAACATAGGGAGGGAAATAGTGATAGCCACCACACAAACAATTGAGGCTTCGCTATAAAGGTACTTGCATGGATTTTTAAGTTTCCATCTAAGGGTGGTGGCTTGAAATAAGAGTAGTGGTTTTAAAGAGGAGAGGGATAGTAGAAGATTGAATATTGCCCTAGGTAAAAACAGGTGATCACGCCCATGATGAGCGGTAGAATTTGGATCTTGTCTTGAAGTTTTCTTGAGAAGAGGAGATGGCAGGCCATGGAGATCGTCTTAAGGAGGGTGGAAGGACAAGAAATGGTGGTCACCCATGACAAGTGGAAGAATTGGTGGTCACCTTACAAAGGCTAAGAGCTGATCATCCATGAAGCAAGAACTATACAAGTGGAAGAGTGTACTAATAAAAGTGAATCAAAAGGTGAAGATAGATATAGGTGGTTGTCCATAGTTGGTAGTATAAAGAGGTGAGGAGGGTGGTCACCCTTTGCCAAAGAGATTTTTTTTCCTTGCAATAAAAGCATAGTTTCCATGAGAGAAATATAGTTATCCAAAAGGAAGCAATGGTATATCCAAAGGAAGAGAGTTGCCTAGAAGGAATAAAGGAGTTATGTAGAGGGAAAGAGAGTGTTGGAGATAGACGTCTACGGAAGCACATGAACAATAAGAAGAAGAAGCTTGGAGCACAACACACAATACTGAATGTATTACTAGAGAATGTACAAAGATAAGTAGCCCATTAGGGCAATAGGCGTATATTCAAGACAGGGGAAACAAACCTCCTAAAGAGGGAAAAAAGTGCCCCGACAATCCTAGAGTGTTCACACACATCACTACCTAAATATATCAACAAATCCCCCCTGGGAGTGATGCGGTGAACAAGTAGCTGGCACTCATGTATAAGGAAGTGCCAAGCTATGTGGAAATCATTCCACAAAAGGAAGTAAGCCCAACGCTTTGCCGAAAGCTTCAAACTTCTCCCTAGGCAGAGCCTTCGTGAAAAGGTCTGCAATGTTCTCCTGCATGGGCACATATGCCAAGCTGATCTCCCCAGCAGAGAACCTCTCCGTGACATAATGATAATGCACCTCAATGTGCTTAGTGCGAGCATGGAACATAGGGTTCCTCGCAACTGCCAATGCGCTCTGACTGTTAGTGAAGATGGTGGTGGCAGAAGACTGACCAACACCCAAATCAGCCATAAGGCATCTGAGCCACACATACTCAACAGTAGCTGTGAAAGCTTCCCTATACTCAGCCTCACAACTAGAAGTGGCCACAGTAGGTTGCTTCTTGCTCAACCAAGATATACATGAGCTACCAAGCATGAAGCAAAAGCCACTAGTGGACACACGAGAGTCATAGCAACCAACCCAATCAGAATAAGAAAAAGGCATGCAAATCTCGCGATAGTGATCCCCCCTTGGGATAAAACAACCCAAGTAGCCGAGTACCACTCAAGTAGCGAATGATGCGCTTAATCGCCTGTCAATGCTTGACTCCTGGGCAATGCATAGACCTGCTCATCTGTGAGACAACAAACTGAATATCTGGCCAAGTAATGCATAAGTAAATCAAGCATCCAATAGCCTGCTAATAGAGAACTGTATCAAAGGCATCTCGAGCATCATGAAAACTCAATCGTAAACTTGTCTCCATAGGAGTGGCAATAGGCTTACAGTCTTCAAGGCCAAAACGCTGCAATAATGTGTCAATATATTTCATTAGATACGAAGCCATTCCACCATGAACTTGCATAAACTGAATGCCCAAATAGTGATGCAAATGCCCCAAATCAACATCTCAAATGAGGCATGCAAATTAGCGTTAAAATCAGCAGTATGCTTCTCAATAGGACTAGTGAGCAGCATGTCGTCAACATAGACAACAATGACCAGAAGCACATCATTAGCACGCTTAACATATAAGGTTCTTTCAGTTGGACTATTCTCAAAACCATGTGCAATCAGATAGGCATGTATCTTTTCATACCAAGCACATGGTGCTTGCTTTAAACCATATAATGCCTTCTTTAACCTACACACCTTGTTTTCATGCCCTTTCTGCACAAAGGCACGGGCCTGAAAAACATACACTTCTTCATGCAAGTCACCATTTAGAAATGTTGTTTTAATGTCCAACTGATGTACATTCCAACCATGATGGGCTGCAAGTGCACAAATGCTTCGAATAGTAGTCGTACGGCATGTAGGTGCAAAGGTCTCATCAAAATCAATGCCTCTTTCTTGCGCATAACCCTTTGCAACAAGCCTAGCCTTATACTTGTCAACTGTACCATCAGGGTTATGCTTCAGCTTGTATACCCACTTAGTGCCAACGGCCTTCTTGCCAGGAGGCAAGTCACATAAAGACCAATTACCATTCTTCATTATTGCATCATATTCAGATTGCATCGCAGCCATCCAATTTTCTCAATTTTGTGCTTCATCAAACGAAACAGGCTCATTCTCATCACAGAGACTAGATGCAGCCATATCATAGCAATCTGATGCAAAAGAGGCACTATGAGAGTCTGATCGAGTATGATATGACATGTCATGCAAGGTCTGCACCAGCCATTTTGGCATAGTTCTTGCCTGCTCAATATCAGCTCTCTCATCAATAAGTGCATCATGTACATCTGCATCAGAAATGGAATTATATGCATCATCACATGAAACCTGCAAAGGCTGAGAAGTTGCCTCATTGGGACCAACACTAGACTGTCCACCTGTAAAAAGAGGAAGCAAAGTATCATACATGTCTTTGGAGCTAACAGATGTCTCCTTAGTACATGAAAGCAATGCCTGAATAGCATCTTCCACAAAAACAACATCACGACTAACCATAATGCGTTTAGTTTGTGGATGATACAGACGATAGTCTTTACTTTAGAACTGTACCGAACAAAAATACATTTTACTGCCTTATCATCCAATTTTCTTCGATGTTATTCAGGCACTAATGCATATGCCAAACAACCAAAAACACGTAGATGATCAACAGATGGCTTGCAGTCATGCCAAGCCTCATATGGAGTGATAGACTGTAGTGCTTTAGTGGGATACCTGTTCAGTACATATGATGCACACATGACAGCCTCAAGCCAGAAACTATGTGGTAAAGCCTCACTCTTGACCATACACCTCGCCATCTCCATGAGTGACCTGTTCTTTGGTTCAGCAACTCCATTCTGTTGAGGTGTATATGACACTGTACACTGGTGTTTTATCCCACGTTCAACCAGAAATGCATTAAAATCAGAAGACACATATTCCCCCCCTCGATCTGAACGGAGGGTGCCCATTTTACATGCTCACAGATTTTCAGCCAAAACCAAAAACTATTTGAAGCACATGAACACTTTGGACTTTGCCTTCAATGGATATACCCATGCATGCCTGGAAAAATCATCGATGAAAGTCACGAAGTAAAGATAATTCCCAAAAGAAGGTGTCTGCATAGGACCACAGACATCACTATGTACAAGCTGCAATTCTGAGTAGCCCGAACTGAACCATCTTTTGGAAAGGATGAACGCTGCATTTTGCCCAAAATACAGCCCTCACAAACATGTTTTCCAGGTGCCTCAAGTTTGGGCAAAGATGACACCATTTTAGATTTCTACAGGCATAACAAACTAGCAAAATTCAGATGACCAAAGCGTGCATGCCAAAGCTTTGCATCTAACATAGCCTAAGAATCATTTATTGCACATGCCAAATCATTTACAGATCTTTCATAGTCTATGAGCTTATACAGCCCACGACATAAAATGCCAGAAGCAATAATCACATCGCCATTTGACAAATCATGAACTGTACACCTATCATCAACAAATTTCACAACCAAGCTAATCTTGGCTAATGCAGAAACTGATAACAGGTTCTTCTTGATCCATGGCACAAATAAAGCATCCGACAAAGTGAAAGAACTACCATCAACAGTAGTCAAAATGATCTTACCAACTCCCATAACAGGATAAGAGGAGTTGTTGGCACATGTAACAATATTGCCTGTAGGGGCAGGCTCGAGTGAAGAGAAGAAACTGCGCTGCGAGGTAATATGTTTGGTCACCCCACTGTCAAAATACCAAACACCTGAGTGTACTACAGACATGCACTACTCATGAGAAGATGGGTCAAAAGTGGAGACAGTAGCAAACGCCCATTCTTCTTCCTGCACAAGATTAGCAAACTTTGTTTTTGGTGTAGAGGCCTCTGCAACAACCATTCCAGCCTCTTTCTTCTTTGCCTCTTTAGTAGCCAGTTTTGGACGGTTGTTTATGATATGATCATTCCCTTTACAGTACTTACAAAACAATTTCTGCTTTTCTGATTTTTTCTCATCTTTGTCTTGGTTCTTCGAATGTGCAGCATTTGCAAATTTCTGCCTACTAGTAGAAGAGCTCCATTTTCCTTTGCCCTTCTGACTAGCCAGGAAGGCTTGATCTGCAACACGCATAATGGACCTGTTCTGCCTAGATTGATCTTCCTGCAACAGAACAGAGACTAACTCCTCATTCAGAACGGTCTGCACAAGTGAGCTATCTGGTATAACCTCATGAGCAAAAATCAACTGTTCCTTCAATTCTTTGATCTTTGTTAGGAAACTGTCTATAGTATCACCTTCATTCATGTGCTCACTCTCCAACTGTTTTCAGAGGTAAGCAACACGAGCCTCATTCCTAGCTTGGTACAATGTGGTAAGTGTATCCCAAGCATCCTTAGCTATTATGCAAGAGCGAATATGAGGAATAATGGCACATTTGACAGACAAAGCTATCAATGCATATACCTGGGCATCTCTGCCATCCCAATGAATCTGCTCTGCAATAGGTGTAGTAGAAACCGCAACACGAATAGGAATATGCAGAATATCACCATCTTTGACACCTTCTGCATCAGCTTCAGTACCTGCAGTTGTAACAGTTGCAGGTGTGATATGATGTTTTTTGACACCCTGCATAATGTTCCATAGTCCTTTTGCAACCAACACATGTCGCATCATATAAGCCCATAACGGGTAGTTGGTACCATCCAACTTATCCTCAACAGCCAACATACAGAATACATCACTGCTTTCAGCCATGGCCGGTGACTAAAATACGTTGATGCAGAAAATAGACTGTATGTCAAAACGTTGAACAGAACTTCCCAGACGAATTCTGCTAGACCTGTAGCAGACTTCGAGACACTTATACTGGCGAACAGAAACTGGTATATACCTTTGACACAAAAAGATGAAATAGCCTGTACAAGCGCTGCGATAGTGCGTTCGGAGGCCGAAACAAGCTCAGATCGCGATTTCGTGCGATTCTGAGACTGCAAACGGAGGAGTCTTGACGACGCCCTAGATGGAACGACGATCTGCTGTGATACCAATTGTTGGAGATAGACGTCTGCGGAAGCACGCGAACAACACAAGGAAGAAGAAGAAGCTTGGAGTACAACACACAATACTGAATGTATTACTAAAGAATGTACAAAGATAAGTAGCCCATTAGGGCAATAGGCATATATTCAAACCGGGGGGAAAAAACCTGCTAAAGGGGGAAAAAAGTGCCCCGGAAGTCCTAGAGTGTTCACACACATCACTACCTAAATATATCAACAGAGAGGTTGCCTTGAACTAGAGGGATGGCTCCCCCTGTAGCAAGAAAGTGGCATTAATAGAGATGAAGATTATAATAAAGTGTGGGAAAGAGTATGATAGATTGTGGTTGCTTAGAAGAAGAGGATTTTGTGTATGAATAGGAAAGAAGTGGTTGCATGGTTGCTCATGGCTAGAGGGTGGACTCCCTTATAAATAAAGTCTAATTCACCTAGTGGATGGTCATATGTATGGTCAAGAGAGTTGTTGAATAGACAAGAGGATGTGGTCGCCTTGAAGCAATAACGATGATTGCCTAAGAAGGGGTGGAGGGTGGGGTGGGGAAGTGTATGGAGCCACCTTGTCGAGAATGATATTGCACTATAGATAAAGGGTAGGTGAGGTGAGAAGGGGGACACCCGAATCGATACTTGCATGAACAAGATGATCAATCCTAGGAGGAGGTGGTCAACCCTCGAAGAAAACAGATGGTGGTCTCCCGGACTGGGGAAACAATTGGTTGGCCTTAACTCAAGAAAGTAGTGTTCATTTGCCATGAAGAATTGGTCACCCTTTGCTATGAGGAGGTGGCAGTTCTTTGCTATGAAGGTAGGGCACCCCTACTTTTGAAGACTACCCACATATGGAAGAATTGGTCGCCTCAAGCCGGGAAGGTGTTTAGCCAACAAGTGAAAAAGTTGGTCGCCCATCGTGCTCTTCACGCCATGAAGGTTGTCACCTAAAGTGGCACTACTCAAGCAATTAGTCACCCTTACAATTTTAAGTGATGTTGTGCTTATGCTAAGTGAGGGATATGTTTTTGGTTTCCTATTATGACAAGGATTCGTCATCTTTTCCCATGTGTGCATGAAAAAACTACCAATAGGATTGGTCACCCAAGAATCTAGAAAGGTGGTTTGCCCAAAAATCAAACAAGGTGGTCGCCCAAAAATCCAACGGTATTTGTTACCCAAAATTCTAGAAGGATTGTTCACCCAAAATTCCAACAAGGTTGGTTGCCTTGTAGTTCAAAACTAATATTGGTTGCCTCGTAGTTCAAGCTAAATGTTGGTTGCCCATGTCATGGTTCAAGGCTGAAATTGGACGGCCATGTCATGGCTCAAGGCCAAAGTTGGTTGTTCTCAACCTTACTAGATGATTACTAAATCAAAAATTTCAACATGACATTTTAATCACCTAGCTTTGGGAGATAGAGATCATATTGATGATGGTTGCTGGCCTGCTTGAGCACTTTTTTTTTTTAATATAAAGGAAGTTCGGCAATAGCCTACTCTCCAGGACTTGAATTAAATTAAGGATCTCAAAAGTGCTTGAGCACTTTTGAGATCCAATGTGGATCCTCTAATGATTGTCATCCTTTGACTCTTTTTAATAGCTAGTAGATCAAGCCAACAACAATTGGGCTATTGGGGTGGTCTCCAGACCTTAGAGAGGTGAACCACCTTCTGGGTGGTCACCCCTCCTTGGAGAGGAGGACCACCTTTTGGGTGATTGCCACCTCCTTGGAGAGGTGGGAAATCTTTTGGGTGATCTCCCCACCTCAGAGAGATGGACTAACTTTTCAATGGTCACCCTTCCCTGGAGCATGAAACACCTTTTAGGTGGTGGTCTCCCTTGTTGAGGCACACAATAGGTGCCTTTTTCTAGAATATAAGAGGTAACTATGATGCATATGGTGCATACCTAGTATGTTTCCGAAATAATCATTCTATGAAAGAAACGATATGCTATCTACCAAAGGGACAACAAATCCAAAACTAGAACTATGACACTAAATACAAAAAAGAGTCCTTAGCCTTATTGTTCCTCGTGGAAGTATGTGCTCCACAAAATAAGTACCAACCCACCTAGGTAGAAGTTTCAATTTTTTTCCTTTCTTTTGGAAGAGATGGAGATCATAGAGCATGAATTTTGAACCCTTTTTCACCTTTATTTTCCACAAATCCAAGTTTTGTAATTGTTTTCTTTTGCCTTGAACAAAATAACGATGAAAAAATGATATTTTCAATGCAATAAGGATCTTATTGGTGTTCTCTACTTGTATGTTTGTCCTTGGGCAATGTATGAATAATTTTCTATTGGAAATCTAATACATTTTGATCTCTTCCTATAGCCATCCAAATGAAACATTTCTAAGGGGAGGGAAGCAACTATGTGATCAATAGTTTTCTTCTCTTTATTCCCCTTCCATTCAAAATTCTGGATCACATTCCTTCTTCTCCTTCAATCTTTTATAAGTTCATTGAATACCATAGGTTCTACTTCGGTGTCATCTTTCATTTGTCCTTCCTACTGACCTTATCCGCATGTAGTGCAAAACATGGGTAGGCTTGTACTTGATGTTTATAAAAAATATTCCAACATGGAGTCTGCCTTTTCTTGTGAAGTCGCTGGTCCATATATATATAGACACTCTAACCATGCAAAAGACTTACAATAAAGTAGCTTTTTGCTTACACAAACTCTAATATTGTCCATTTGTTTTTTTTTTCACTGAAATAAGCTTTTTCTTGTAGCTTTGAAATACCACATGTCTTTGATATCAACAATTGGATCATAAGAAATGTCTTTTATAGATTTATGACACATATTGCATCTTTTTAATGTGGCTTTGAATCTTTGAATAGAATTAGGGTTTGACTTTATTAGAAAATATATCATTGGGGAACCTTCCACTAGGGATCCCACCTACAAGTAAAACAAAATTGGACTTGGAAATGGTAAAAAATGAGATAATTTCTAAGAAATGGTAAAACTATTGTAAAGAATTATTTTTATATACTGAGATAGTACTTCGTAAGAGCTATCCAATGGTATATAACATTTGGGAATTTGAAAAGTATTTTTGTATAAAAAGTCAAACCCTAATCTCAAGTTCAATATGAAATTCAATTGAGAAATCCAAAAATAGGTTGCACACTTCACAAAACATGGTTTAATCAATATATTTTGATCCAATGGTCATCAACATGCCACCTGGCATTGAAATCATAAAAAACACTATACAAGAAGCTCATTCCATAAATCTCATTGAGAATTCCGCCAAATTCATGAACATGTTTTTTTTTTTAAGCTTTTTGGAGGCTTAAAAACATGGAATCAGATGTCTATATAAAGACATTGTTGGGGGCTCAGTTGTGGGCTCATTAAGCATCACTCTTGGGCTTTCTTCTTGATCTTGTGTTGGAGGAGGTCCTTCAACTTAGAGAGGTGGAGTTGTGCTTACTTCATCATCTACAAAGTGTGTATCAGCTTGGAACTTATCTATTTGAAAGACATCATCTTCAACTTGGGAGATTGTGGAGTTATGGACAACTTGCATATCTTGTAGATTCTTTATGTTATCTTGTAACTTCGTGTACTTCAACTTGGAATGTAATGAACATATTTGGAACATGGCTCGTTTTATCTCTCACATGTATTGTCTATTCTCCATCTCATCTCTTTTTTCTCTTTTATCTATATTGATTGTGGGCTTAAAAACAAAAAATAAGTACCATAGTAGGATAATCTAGAGTACATAGAAAATTTGGCTACATGTAGAAGAATTAAATCTTCATGGCAAACACAGATGAAGCTGAGCCTTATATTCAACCTTGAGATGCAAATGATCAAACTTTATGAAGATCTTGAATATAGTGTTGAAAAGTTATACACTCTAGGAGGGTTCACATTAAAGTTTGGTAGATTGCAAGTATTATAGCGACAAAAAAAAAAAATTCATAGTTTCTATTTGTTGGATTTGCTTGGTTTGCAAATTGGAGAGAATTGCTTTCTTGTGCACCTATGAAGTGATGTTTAAAAATACTAGTCAATCTTCTAGTGCTCCTTGGGGTTATTCACTCAAGCATGTATATGAGAACTGACATCTACAACTTGGTGATCATGAAGGAAGACTTACGAGAGCAAGGAGGGGTTTCATCTCTACATTCAAAATCAATGGTGGACTTACAACACATTTGTATTTGTGTGTGTACAATAGGTGTAGATGAGAGCATATAACCTTGGTTTGAAAAGAACTGGACAACCTTGATAATCTTGGGAGTATGTTTAATTCTATAACCTATATCAACAGAGCATCCTATAGTTGTCTCTACCCTTCCAAGTAGTACTTGGTTGAAAAGAGTAGGGGATGTGTGAGCTCCCCTTGTTATGTCTGTTATGGGAGTGGCTTCATGAAAAAGGTCCTTGTGTGTGCTTGTAAGATACTTTGCATGATATATGAAAATTTGAGGTACCTAAATCTTAATAACTATAAATAACAAATATACCTACCTAGAATACTCCCCTAGTGTGAGGATAGGAGGGGATTGTTAGAAATTATGTCATTGATGCAACCTTCCATTGAGAATCCCACCTGCAGGTTAACAAAATTGATCTTGGAAATAGTAAAAAATGAGATAATTTCTAGAAAATGGTAAAAATATTGACAGAAGCAATTATTACATATTGAAATAGTACTCCTCAAGAGCTATTCAATGGTATATAATCTTGGGTATTTGACAACTACTTGTGTATCAAAAGTCAAACCCTAATTTTTGGGTTTAATGTGATAATCAATTGAGAAATTGAAAAGAGGGTTATACACTTGTCAAAACATGGTTAAATCAATGTAATTTGATCCAATAGTCATTAGCATACCATGTGTCATTAAAGAAAAAAGCATGTTCCATAAATCCCAATGGAAATTTCATCAGCTTCACGAAAATCAAATTCCTAGCTATTTGGAGGCTTAAAAATCATGGAATTGGATGGCTACATAAAGATATGGTTGTGGGCTCATTAAGTATCACTATTGGGCTCTCTTCTTGAGTTTGTGTTGGAGAAGAGGTCCCTTCAACTTGGAGAGGTGGAGTTGTTCTTACTTAATCATGTACAAGGTGTGCAACACCTTGGAGGTTATCTATTTAGAGGAGATCATCTTGAGCTTTTGAGATTTTGGAGTTATGGACAACTTGTATATCTTGGAGATTCTTTATGTTATCTTGTAACTTCATGTACTTCAACTTGGAATGTAATGAACATATTTGGAGGATGGCTCCTTTTATCTCTCTCATGTACTGCCTACTCTCCATCTTGTTTCTATCTTCTCTATGTCTCTATATTGATTATGGGCCTAAAAACCAACACTTTTGAAGAGGTTAGAGATGCTAGATGGTGAAGTATTATATATGGATGGATAGCTCTCTTCAATAGTAAGATGGTGATAAAAAAATGTTTGATAAATTTTTTTTATCGTATTTGTCCTAACCTATTAATGAAAAAAATAAACCTATACAAGCTAAGTGATCATGTCCAAAATATATACAATATGTATAAATGAATTTATTCATGGGGAAGTGTTGGGACGGAGAGGAAGTTTGTCTGCCACTAATAATGAAGGTGAAGCCCATTTGGTTGACCACTGTGAGCACATCACGCTAGAAGCTTAGGCTCACATTCTAAAGGCCATATAGTGATACTTATTAGTAGGTGCCTTGTAAAATTTCTAGTGCAGAGATGGATTGATACTTTGTGTTTTCTTCTTGGAAGTGTTGTAATTTTTCTTGTCTTCAAAAAGGCCTTTTTGATGGGATGTTCTAGGCCTCCATTTTCCCAATGTTCTCTCAAGAGGATGTTTGGGCTTCCTTGCTTGGCGCATGTTCTTGAACCCTCTAGGCCAACTTTTTTCTAGGCATGTTGGAACTTCTTCTCTCCACTTTTGTAACTCTTTTAGGTTGTTGGTGATGCACCTCGTTCTGAACTTCCTCCCATATTTGCAATCTGGTCACGGTACATGGTAGTTCCTCAAGGTGTTCCACTCTAGTGCAAGGCAAGTGGTCCAACATGGAAGTGAGCTCTTGTTTGGGTTAGTCACCTTGACCATGTGTAGAGGGTAGGAGTTACTTGAATTACTTGTGGAAAACCTTGGGGCAATCTTTAGTGTAATGATCCTTCAATTTGGGGAAATTCTTGCACGAGGACCCATATTTAGGAAGGAGCATTTGTTTTGGAAGCGTCCATATTTGCCACACCAAAAGCACATTGTGGACCATTAGGGTCTATTTTGATGAGGTCTTTCGCTAGTCGTGCTTGGTTACTAGTCTAGCTGGCATAATAGATGGAAGTGGTTGGGAGAGGAGGTTGCATTAAGAGAGGATTGGTTTGGCCCTAACCATTGCACAATTGCCGTGTGATTTTGCATTCGGCTGGTGATTTCTAATAACAATCCTTAGCCTCATGTCCTCCTTTCCCACATAATTGGAAAACAGCTTGTCTTGGAAACTATTGGCTGGAGTGACTTCTCTTAGCACAAAGAGTAGACCATAAACTTGTATGTACCTCCTCGAGAACTTTGAACTCTTCCAATTGCTGCCTTATTTGTGTCGAGTCATTGGAGTCTTGCTTTAGTATAGTCTTCTCTTCCACTAGAGTCTTCTCCAGCTTGAGAGTCTCTAGCTCTCTCTATAACTCCAAGATGAAATCCTCCCTCAAAGAGGTGCTTCTTCCCTAGGATGCTCTAAAGTGGATTCTCACATCTTCTATGTGTAGTAGCCGTCTCGAACTAAAGGAGATCAGAGCAACTCCAAAAGTTTTTGTTGGGATGACTTTGGGAGAGCCTTCTCTATCCACTTCTGGATCATGAACTCCTTGGGGTGTTCTGAGAGTCTTTCCATGCGAGTCTGGCTTTGGTCATGAGTCCAAAGAACGTCTCTCTTGCATGCAATGTAAGTTTTTCAAGTTCACCTAGAGTTCTTTCAATTGAGTTACTTGGTTGGAAGGCGTCTATAAACTCCATCTTCAGCCCTTCCCACATGTGGAAATGGTTGTCATCATATTGGTTCTACCATTCCTCAACAAGCCCTTCAAAGTTGGATGGGAAAAGTGCCAAGCATGTGTCTTCTCTTTGGTGTAGCCCTTAGCTCTTACAGAGAGAAAGAAACCTCCAGACATGGTCTTTTGGATCCTCGTGGTACCTCCTCAAAATGTGGAAATTTAATGTTAATTCATCATAACATGTCCAAAAGTTCTGCTGCCATTATTTCTAGATGAATTGCCCCAAAAGTGTTTAGTAATAACTCCTTGGTAAGGATGGTTTTTCCACGGTTGAAAATTGCATTAAGTTAAACTCCTCATGGAAGTGTAATAGTGTGCAAATCTCCACTTTTGGTAGTTCTTGACAGGGTACTTGTATGGGCCTAAACAACCTTCTTTTTCGTATCTAGTATGGGTCATGGAACATGGTGCAAGCTTCCCAAATTATCAGAGTACCTTGGAGTGATACAAGAAGCAGGACAGTAGCCTTGATTAGTAAGTGCCAATTATTTGGGTGAAAACTCTCACAAAGTAACCAAATTGGACAAGTGCCAAAAATGAACAAAGCACATGGATTTGAAGGTGTCAAAATGGAGAGAGTAACAAACATTCGAAAGTGTCGAAATTGATGAGGTACAAAAGGCTGGGAAGGTGTCAAAATGGACAGAGTGAGACAAATTGGCACGTGCAAAATGGATCGAGTACGGGGATGGAAAGGTGTCAATGGATAGAATCAAGGCAATTGGCAAGTGCCAAAATGAACAGAATACAAGGACAGGAAGGTATCAAAATGGATATGAGTTACAAAAATTGGCAAGTGTTAAAATGGATGCATCAAAATGGACAAAGTCACAAAAATTGGCAAGTGCCAAAATGGATGGAGCCCAAGAATTGGCAGGTGTCAAATTGGACAGCGTCCAAGAATTGGGTAAGTGCCCCAATCAGCTCCTCAGTGCATGCATACAAATATTCTTACACCTCCTTATATATCCTTTGGCTTGGACGGGGGAGCTAGATGTTGGTCAATTCCTTGTCCAACCTCAGCCACCTTGGCCAAAAATGGATGGTGGCCTCAATGTGGGTATATATTGGCACTGCCAATGATGATCATGGGCAATCGCCGTTGCTCAAAGAAGGTGCCCAAGCCGTTAAACTCATCTACCTTGTGGGTGATGTTCCGAGTCTGGAGGCCGTATTGTTCATTCTGTACACCATACTTCTTGAACATTAAATTTGAAAAAATTCAGCCTTCATTTTGGACGCAAATGCATGTTGACTGGTGTATTGTGGTGCTCTTGAATGCACACATAGGGTAAATCTGTCACAGCAGGCTGAAGTTTGAAGTTTTGAACTTTGAAGGTATATACTAGAGTGTAGACTCCTGACTCACAAGTCACACTCAAGATTCCTTAGTCAACTATGTGCACACTCCAGATGCAATGTGCATGATGGTGTGATGCTACACACACTGACCAGCAGGCTGCAGCCACATCATGACTCGTATGTATAGTTGACTGTTATACAGTGCACTTTGCAAGATTGCACAATACATACATGTAACATGATAGCACTTTGCAAGATTTCTATCTATTCTCTATGATGATTGGTGACTATTTTATGGCTTATTTTTGTTATATACATGATTTTCAGATTTTTCCCACTTTTTTTGCCAAACGTATGATATCCTGTACATGATATTTTGAATGAAATTCCATACTTTTTCATACTTCCATAAGCATACGTGTTTGCAGTATGGTTCACATATGGAAAAATTATGTCTGCAGGTAGTCTCCCAAAAATTGGTGTCCACCCAGATGCATCTGGCAAACCTCTTGCCTTGAACCCAACCTGCTTTGACTTTTATTAATAGCTTGCTTTTGCTTCCTTTGAATACTCTCACCTTAGACCCAAGCTACCAAAACATTTTAGTCCATGCTCTACAGAAACTGGATACTCTTGGCTTTTGTATTTAGGCAATGAATCCAAGGACTACATACACTCTTCGACCTCTTGCATCTCTATCACAAAGGGTAGCTTCAATTGGAAATGATGTCTTCAATCCACCAAATTCTAACCTGAATAATTGATCCACAAGGGGGAGAGTGATGACCATAAAACCTAGAGCAACCTAATTACATATCTTGGGAGATCTTTCTTAGCTAGCTTGCTGCAAAATGACCATAAAAGCTAGTTTCCACCTATTTTTTATATGTAGTAGAACTCCCTTAGCTTAGGTTCTTTTCTGCACAATAACACACACACACACACACACACATTTTTTGGCAATTTAGTCTTTGAGAACCTGAAAAGTAGACGAAGATTTTTTCTTCAAAGCTATAAAGAGCTTCAGACAAACAGAACCAAAATCCAATTTTATATGAAAGCATAAAAATAGGTTTCATACTAGTGTTCAAAACCTCTGACGGACATAACATCAGAATGCCTGAATGGTTTGGCATTAGATTCATTGAAACTTAATCAAATGCTAGAATAAATTCAAATAATTATGAATTCCACTTGGTAAGCTGTAGAATCCCAAAATTAAAACTTAATCAAGTATATGGAGTTAGTACTCAGGTAAATGAAGGTATCTAATGAGCATCTCTTTCAAAAATTCAATCAACAAATTGAGGGTCAAAATGGTATAACCAGCTGTTCAAGTGAGAGGTGTGAACCGACGACTTTGTATGAATGTAATAAGATATTGCACAAGTGTCAGCATATCATGACTATTTTCCATCTCACAAGCTGGATGAGATTCACAAGGATGATGATTTTATATCTGCTGATACAAAAGCTTTATCCACTGATATTCAAAACTGTCTGTATCAGTTTTCAGATGATGTATCCTGGAGATCCCTTTATTTCGTTCTTTAGAAAACTGACATAAGAAGGCCATTTACTGAAAGGTTCAACCTTTCCGATAAACATTTATTGAATCGGAAGGATAAAATCACATGATGTTGATTTGCACTGCTTCTGTAGAAAAAATAATCTAAAGTGATTCAATCAGATCTTTGAAATTCAAAACACACCAGTCAGCCTGTGCTGCAACAGGTGCTCGGAACTGAACACCTCCATAACAGATGAAAATATCTGCCCCTCCTGGCTGGCGAGCCTGTAGCAAAAGGAAAGAAAATGCTTTTCTATTGTAATTAAAAGAAACATCAGAAAGGCCTCATAATCAAGCTTGTAATAAGTAATAGCGCATGCTCCATATTACTGTGAATGCAGCCTTCAGTTCTCGATCACTGTAACCTGACTATGTGAGAAGTGAAAGATCATGAATCCTATGCTGACCCATAAAAAAACTCGAAAATTCTGAGTTAATACATTACCATATACTTCACTGAATATTATCAAACCATTGGCAATGTTAAATTGTGATCATCAATGTTACAAATTAAACCATGCCAAAGATCTCATACATTATACTCTGTATTAACACATAAATGTATGCATACAAAAGATTAGAAATATCAACCAAAAAGGGGCTTATAGTATGAAGAAATGACAAAACACACAAGAAAAAAGAAAGCATTGATGGAAGCAGCACACACATGGCCTGAATACAAGACCGCGATAAAGACAGAAAACAAATGAAAAAGTAAACAAGCAAAATGAATCATGAAAAGAAAGTTAAGAGATTATTCTTAACACTTTTGTATTGACACTACAATGCACATGCAAAGAGAAGAGAGAGATGCAAAATAAAAATTGGGTCAGAAATTTCTTTTGTTGAAAGGAACTTATGAAACACTATCCAAAGGTCACAGCTTCAAGAGAGCACAGAAAGTAGGGATGCACTCATACATCCACTATGCTAAGTGATAAATCTGGTAAATACTTGTCTCCATTTGTTGGGTCACTCTGAATCCTTCTCAATATATTAAGGTGGACATGAAAGGTGTGAATTAGCATACTCTAGATGTCTTGTATTGCCCCTCTTGGCAGTTTAGGCCTGCAACAAAACACTCAAACAGCCAGGCCACATCTGGCTCTTCTGGCATGCCAATTTGCAACATTATTGATAAGCTCCCATCTTTGTGTGGCACACCATGGTCTTGCCTTTCTCCCTAAGAGCTCCTCAATAAATGTGCCCATCAAAGTAGAAAAATCGATCTCTGGGCAGTCACAATCTGAATCTCTCCTGTCAGTACTCATAGTCTGCAGGTCCAGCTCTGCCTCCTTTCATCATCGAGCAGTCCCACCACTGCTATCCCTGGGTGCTAGTTCAGGTGAATCAAAAGGAGTACCCTCCCAATAAAAATCCCACACATCCAAGCTATAAGTATGGGCAATGTGGCTAGCACTGTCTCCCAGAAGTACGAAAAACTCAGATCCATTTATGCATGTGAGAGTCAATGATACTATGTGGCATCTCCAGGACAAGGTCATGTTTGAAAACCAGAGATCCGTGATAATCTCATCAGACAAGGTGAAAGCAGCCACCAGAATGCCCATCTAATGGAAACAGCCAACCCAAGATGTGTTTCGGGACAAACTGGGAAGATGCCTCTGGAATAGTCTCCTCAATGTATATAACTGAAGGAATATAGGATCATCTCCTGAAGTAGATGGATCTCTTTGGTAGGGCTCAGCTCTGCATAAAGTGTGCCATTGTGATGAGGAATAAGCAGCCCTCTATCCATCTGGACCCAAGAGATCTGTCGTGACTCATGAGCCAACCCAGTAACCTTCGGGATCTCTGGAAAAGTGGCTCTGTTTCATAGGTTGTTGAATAATCTCCTGTACAGCTCATAAAGTTTGGCACCCCATTGAAGTGCAAGCAGGCCCTCTATTGTCGAATAATCTCCTCTACAGCTGATAAAGTGTGGCACCACATTGAAGTGCAAGCAGACCGTCTAGATGTGGACCCAAGAGCCCATGTCGTTGACCCAACAAGGTAGCCTTTGGGATCTCTGGAAAAAGGTCCCATTTCATGGGCTGGCCAAAAAGCTACCCCACTATAGATAGTAAAGAGTAAGTGCTCGCAATCTGTTCCAATCTATGTAATTGCTTGCAATGATCTCACCTTCAACGGTTTGCCAAAGCCTCTCAATCTGGCATCAGGGAGGATCCATTTCTTTCTGTGAGACAGAAAGACCATTTGGAGGAGGGGTTCACTCTTGAAACCATCTGGCCAATACAAAAACGAGAAAAAGCCTACTAAGAGGTGATGTATCACATGGTAACCAATAGAATGTGGTTAGCCACCACCACTCTCCCTGCAAGCACAAGTACCAAAGAATCCCAGTAAAACAGCTTGTTCCTGATCTTAGAAGAAGTGGCACAAGCCCTGACTCATCATCAATGAGACATTCCAATGTCAACACAGCAGCCCATGTAACAGATTGTCAAGTCCTCTAGAACCAAAATAAAAGAGAAGCATGCCATGCATGGTCTTGCCAGTGACAAGCTAAAATCCTTGAGACTTGCTGGAAATTTCTAAAGTCCTACATTGCTGTCCCTCAACAAACTCTGAGCCAAGGAACATTTCTTTATAAGAGAGGTGCATGCTATGCAGGTCAGGTGATTTGGCTCACAGAAAGGAAGTCAAAGCCTCAGCAAAGAAGATGGATCAAACTTAGCACAGAGCCTCTTCAAAAATATTAATTCATTCTGTTCCCTATTTCACAGTTTTAAATTGATTTCACTTTCAATGATGCATAACACAGGAAGAACCCATAACTAAGCTGATATTGATTTCTGAGGGAAAATGAAAAATAAGAAGAAAAGAAGAAAACGGAAACCTTTGAAGATGTATTGAGTGCATTATTGAAAAAATACTAATATGATAATAAAGGAATAAAGATATTTTTCCAGCAGCAATCAAACTTTAAGTCCACATAAAATGATACAAAAGAATACAAAGAAGAAAAACAAACAAACAAACAACTTTTGTATGCTCTTCAAAGTAAGGCACTGGCCAAAAAAGAAGTAAGGTATTAGCCCATAAAGAAAGAGAGGACACAGCATACTTAACTTCAGTTTCTGTCTGTTGGTTATGACAGCTAAATATAACAAAGATGCTGACTCAAAAAATGGAACCAATGGATGCTTAAAGACATGAACGCTTGGCTGTATAGATTATGTAAGTCTGCTACACTTAAAGATCATTTGATTGCTGTCAATAATGCAACTCTTGCACACATAAAAGTCATACCTCAAGATCTGTTGCTCCATCACCAATCATAACCAACTTCTTGTAGCCAAATTTCTGGTCAGCAATATTCAAAGGAATGGTTGAAACAAATGCAATAACTGCTGCAACACAATCATTTGACCATAATCCGTGATTGTAATAAACATGGAACCAAACATCCACACCTGCTTGAGATGAGCAATGGCTGTAGCCTTCCCACCACTCTTTGAGGTTGGTTCATTCGTATCAAAGCCAGCAAAATCACCATTCTTATCAAATAGGAGTCTGTTTGCAAAAATATTCTCTTCTGGAATGTTGAGAATCTTTGCGACAGGCTGATAGGCAACACCATATTATTTTCATTGCCCGAGAAAAAATCAAACAGTAGACTTTTTCAATATTATTCGAAAAAATAGAATATAAAATCTACAAGAAATGAATGATTATCACCAACAACGTGGACATTATTCTAATGTGCCTTTATAATACTGCATAAATATGATTCATATATTGCAAAGACTTCTTTCTGATGATGATGAAGCCAAAACTTAGTTGAATGAATTTAAAAAAATTGTGTGACAACATGGAAGTCTGCCTGAACTTCAAAGGTTCAGTGAAAACATATAAAGATATTCAAAGACATACCAAAACATGAAATACAAGCAAATGATCCACTAGAGACTCTTGATTTGTAAAAGTAACACCTAATCTACATACAGATAAGCATGCATGAATGCATACATACATACCTACCTACCTACGTACATACATACATACATACATACATACATACATACATACATACATACATACATACATACATACATACTTACATGCATGCATACCCCGATTTGGAGCACATCTTACCAAACACCAAGGAGAGAAAGCATGCACACCTCCAACAGAGATTGCAAATGGTAGCCAAATCAAAAGGCAGCAGCATAAATTTGTAAGATGCATGATGCAGCTGCTGTAGCGGAATACCTTTTAATCAAGAGCTTCTAAACCTCAGATTCCATGTGACTTTACATATCTCATGATTGGTTCAGAATTTGGAGAAACTAATGCCTTCATTGCGTTCGGAACGTGCCAAAACCCCAAGATCGATTGTCTGTGTGTTAAATTCTCACATCCGGAGGTCTTGTTCGGATTGCTGACATCATCAGCTCACAACCGCCCTTGGGAACTGCCCTTGAAATCCTATATAAGGAGGCCTTGGCCACATATATACTCAATCTTGCCAATACCAGTCTTGGGAGCTCAAGGAGTCGTGACCGCCAAATAAGTACTCTCCAAGTTCCAATTCCAGTTCTCATCTCGTTCCTTGTTCTAGTCATGTTTACTCTAGTTCTTGGACATCTAGCCTTGTCCTTTTGTAATCTCATAGTACGAGATCTTGTCTAGTTATTTCTTGCATCTAGATCATCTCCTTGAAGGGACTTCTTGTAACCCAAAGCTCTTGCTTCCAACCTATCAATCCCGAGTTGTGGGATGTCTTGTATCATCTCTGGTGCACTAACTCAAACCTATCAGTCCCTGGTTGTGAGACACCTTGTATCAGTTATGTATTCTTGTATCATTTTTCCTACGTGGGTGTTCTTGTAATCAGAAGTGTATTTTCAAAATCTTGTCTACTATAGTCAGAGAGCACAATCAGTTCTCCCCTAACAATATATATATATATATATATATATATATATATATATATATATATATATATATATATATATATATATATATATATATATATATATATATATATATATATATATATACATATATGTACATACATACATACATACACACACACACATATATATATATATATATAGGTATATATATATATATATATATATATATATATATATATATATATATATATATATATATATATATATATATATATATATATGTGTATGTATATGTATAGATTATATACACACAGATATATACACACACACACACACACACACATATATATATATATATATATATATATATATATATATATATATATATATATATATATATATATATATATATATATATATATATATATATATATATATAAGTTCAGAGTTATCCAAACTTACGAGCTCAAGATAGAGAACACAAGCACATACACATTGGAAAAAATAACAAACAAAAGCAAGAGACTTAAGACCAATATAAGACATGAAAAATACAAACAAGAAAGAAAACCAATATAAAAAGAGATGCACACACTCCACGAACACGAACACACACACACACACACACACAAAGAAAGGAAGAAAGATTTTATTTTTTTTATTTTTTCAAACACACACACACACACATAAAACAAAAAATAAATAAATAATAAAAATAAAATAAAAAATAAAAATAAAAATAAATAGTTAAATAATAATAAAAAATAATAATAAATTAAAAAAGAAACAAATTAAAGTAAAAAATATACATATATAAAATTAAAAATTAAATTAAAAGAAAATAAATAAAAAATAATAATTCCATAAATAAATAAATAGATAAATAAATAAATATATATATATATATATATATATATATATATATATATATATATATATATATATATATATATATATATATATAAGCAAATTAAACAAAAACAAAACGAAACAAAAAGTGCATCGTCAACTTCTATCTGTCCTAAACAAGAAGTATCATAATTAAACTTTATCATGCATAGCTTGGACAAATAGCTATGACATCCCTACACATGTCATCAGTGCCCTAGAGTAGGTGCAGACTTTAATAAAGAGTCTTTATAAATCAAGATCTCTAACAAAGTCAACGAATTGAGTTTCTATCACTTCCGGAAGTGAAGGGCAAACTCAGCCATGATAAAGTATTGCACAAAGAACAAACAAATAATAAGAAGAAAGGAATTAGAATTATAAAAATTAAAATTAAAATTAATAAATATATACATAAATAAATATATATATATATATATATATATATATGAATAATAAATAAATAAAAAATAAAAAATAAATTTTAAAAAAATATGTTAAAAATAATAATTAAATATATAAAGAAATAGCTAAAATAATAATAAAAGTAATAATAATAATAATAATAAACATAAAAGAACAAAAGACTAGAAAGAAGCTATAAATAAAGAGTGAAAAAGAAAAGGGAGGAAGAAAAAAAAAACCCACAAAATACCTTATCATTAACACATACAGTGTTCCCCTTTTCTATTGAATTTACTAATGATTAATTTGAACACATGAAAAGAAGAAGAACCATAAATGATCTTGTTATGAAGTAAGAAAGTCCTTACCTTCTTTGAAACTTTCTTGAATAAATACCCTTTTTGAACAAGTAAAGAGATTAGTTGACAACACTGAATTACAAATGAAGACAAGCTTGAACATAGACGAGAAAATCTAAACAATTGAGAGCAAATAACGCCGTACTTTGCTAGATGAGAAATATTTGAATCAATATGAGGCATACATATCATGTTAATGCTAGCAAATTCCAGTTCTAATCTTTTATCATAAATGTCTACTTCCAAACCAAAAGGAGACTGAAATATTTTTAGATCTAGAAAAGCACAAGAATCACCATCTGAAGTACAATTCAGCTCACAAAAGGTTTTGGGATAAATACCACCACCAAAAGCATCATTGTCTAAATACATAAAATCATGAAAAGAACTAAAGTCGGGAACAAACAGATCATCTACAAAGCGTCTAATATTAGAAAGTTTGTGTATAATGATAGGACAGATATTAGCTAAAACAAGCCTTCCCATAAATTCAAATTCATAAGTAAAAAGATAAAAATTAGCAAGAAATCACAATTTGTACCCATAGGAATTCGAATACATTGTTTGAATGAAGTATCACCAACTGAAATATACAAGTTTTCTAAAAGAAAATCTAACCAAAGAAGAATGTCGGTTTCATCTACTATTCTAGTGTAACATTTCTTTTTACTATCTATATCTACAGACTTGGATTTCAACCATAAATAATCAAAATGTAATGCAGATTTTTCTACCAAAAGAGCCTTACATCTATCTTTGGTGAATTTAAAAGAGAAAACTTTCCTAACTAAAGAAGAAATCCTATGTTTTAAATCATTCAAATCTAGCTTTGTATACAAAGTGGTGAAGTCAAAAGTTTGAAGCCCCAAAGGAACAAATTTTTCTTCTATAGTTCTTGAAGAGTTGAGAGACTTTATTATAGGAATAACACCTAGAGAATTATCTAAGATCCAACTAAAGGAAGTAGGCACATCTGCATCTTTGAGGAATTCCTTCCAAATATCATGAATAGTAGGTAAAATGGTTTTAAAACAATTGCTTAACCATTTGGAAACATCCGTGAGAGAAGTATTACAAGATGCAGCTATAAATCTCGGTTTGATGGGGTTCTTATGGAATTTCCAAACTGTATATAAAAATGGTAAATTTTGGTACAATTTGAAACCATAAGATTTAAAAAAATCTTGATGAGTTGAAATAACTTCTCCATAAGAAAGATTGAAAAATTGATATGTAGAGGAGTGAGTTTCTTTCATAAGACACTACATAAAACTTTTTACAAGTAAAAACAAAATTATTTGGACATTTATCCACATAAGAAATCACAAAGATTCTATGAAAATTTTTTAGTGAAGTCAAATCACTTACTGATAAGCTATCTAATGAAGGGGAATTCCTCCCTCAAGCTATATCAACCTTCATAGAAACTTTCTTCATTACTACTAATTTCCAATGTGTGAAAATTCCACGAATACCTAAAGATTCTTCAAATTCTAGAATGAAATTATCTATGCCCTTTTCTATATTTTTAAAGATGCAAACATCATTAGATTTATGAAGTCTATATTTTGTTCCTCTAGAAAAAAGTGAAAGAGGCCGCAGAGAGCTACGTCGTGGTGTGCTCAGTTGCTCCAAACGCAAAGGGAGTGGGCTGCTGCGTGAGGAGAGAGAAAGTAGAGAGAGAAACCTGCGCAGAAATTTGGAGAAGAAGATGGAGAAGCTGAAGTTGAAGAAATCCCAATCAAGTTATGAGAGATTTGGGACCAAGTTTAATTGATAAGTGACTTTTAGGTCATTTGGGCATGTTCACACATGGCCAATGACCAAAAGTCATAAAAATAATGTAAATGCCTATAACTCCCCAATTTGAGGTCCAAAAAATACAATAAAAATATGTCTGGAAAGCTCTCGAAGAGAGCTTTCACATGGAAGGGTCAAAATATACAAAAGGAGAGTCCTTGGAGCCTTTATCCCCAATAACCTCCCACTTAAAGGACCAAGGAGGCTCCTTTAAGCTAAGTAACTCCCACCATCTGTATACATAGCTGATGTTGTGCCTTGGGTAGACACTTCGTGAGAGCATCTGCAAGATTCTGTGAAGTATTGACCTTGATCAAAGTGATCAGGCCATCCTCTAACACCTCTCTGATGAAGTGATATCTCACATCAATATGCTTTGTGCGAGCATGAAACATGGCATTCTTTGCCAAACATATGGCACTCTGGCTATCACATCCAAGGACAGGTGCCTTTTCAGGCATCCCAAACTCACTGCATAGGCGGGCTAACCAAATGGCTTCTTTGGAAGCCTTTTGTGGCTGAAATATATTCAGCCTCTGTAGTAGAGTGCAGCTATCCTATGAAGTCTAGAGCACCATGAAATAGCTCCACCTGCAAGTATGTATACATAGCCACTTGTGGACTTGCGTGTGTCCACATCACCTTCCATGTCTGAATCACAAAATCCTTTTAACTCCAATGGACCCTTTCCATAACATAAGCATTTACTTTTGGTTCTTTCAAATATCTCAAGATAGATTTGACTGCCTCCTAATGACCTCTACCAGGGTTAGCCATGAACCTGCTAACAACTCCCACTGCATGAGCAATGTCTGGCCGAGTGGCAACCATTGCATACATAAGTGAACCACAAACTGATGCATATGGAACACTCTTCATGTAACTGGATGCATCATCATTTTTGGGACAATCATCCTTGGAAAGCTTAACATGTGGCTGCAATGGCACTCTAAGAGGCTTAGCATCAGCCACATTAAATCTGTCCAGCACTTTTTCAATGTACTTTTCTTGAGATGCCTGCAAAGTATGCTGCTGCCTATCCCTTTTTATACGCATACCAAGAATATGCTCAGCTTCCCCAAGGTCTCTCATTGAGAATGCAGAGTTCAGCTGCTGTTTTAGAGCATTCAGAGTGTTCTTTTTCTTCCCAGCCAGCAGCATATCATCTACATACAGTACAAGAATAATTGGGCTGCCATCTTCATCCTTTTTGGTGTACAAACAGTGATCTGCATGGCTTCTTTTAAACCCATGTTTGAGCATAAATGCATCAAACTTCTTATACCATTGTCTGGGGGCCTGTTTCAGTCCATATAAGCTCCTTTTCAGTTTGCATACCAGATGCTCTTTTCCAGGAATGGCATATCCTTCTGGCTGTTTCATGTACAGCTCTTCATCTAAGTCACCATGCAAAAAGGCTGTTTTAACATCCATTTGGAATAATTCCAAATCCAAGGCAGCTCTGAGAGCAAACAACACACATAAAGTGGTCATCTTCACCACTGGAGAGAACACTTCTTGGAAATCAATGCCCTCTTTTTGGGCATATCCCTTAGCAACCAGCCTTGCCTTATACTTGGGTTTGCCATCAACAGTTTTGATTTTGTACACCCACTTGTTGGGAATGGCTTTCCTTCCTTTGGGTAACTCAACCAAATCCCAAGTATCATTTGCATGCAAGGCCTTTATCTCTTCCTGCATGGCTAACTCCCACTTCTTCTTGTGCTCACATAGCTTTGCCTCTTTATAAGTAAGAGGCTCACCCTCATCTGATAACATGATATAATGTATAGAGGGATCATATCTAGTCACTGGCCTCCTAGGACGTATAGATCTTCTTTCCCAATGATCCACATTACCAGGCAATGGATCTACATCAAGAGGTACATTAACTTCTTCATTGTTAACAGGCTGCTGTACATCATTTTCAGCCCTGTTTTCAGCATGAATAGGTGGCTGCATATACCCTTCAGGAGCATCTTTTTGCTGTCCAGCATCATCTGGCTCAATAACCACGGGCTCATTGTCATTTCCAGCCATATGTGGTGCATCCCGAGGGTTCATATCAGATTTAACTGGTGGCTGTACATGCTGAAATTTGACTCTTTTATGGTCATCTTTAGAGGCACAATTGTTTTTGAGCAGCCTTGCCTCATTAAATACAACATCTCGGCTGCGTATTACCTTCTTGAGTTGAGGTAGCCAAATCTTGTAGCCCATTTCACCTTCATCTCCATAACCCATGAAGATTCCTTTCATGGACTTTGCATCTAACTTGCTTCTCAACTCAGGCCTTATATGCACAAAAGCATCACAACCAAAGATGTGTAGGTGGTCATATGAAGCTGGTTTGCCAGACCAAACCTCTTCTTGAATGCCACCTTTTAAGGACATATGAGGGGATCGATTGCAAACATGAACTGCAGTTTTCAAAGCCTCTCCCCAAAATCCATGAGGGAGATTCGCTGTGGACAACATGCATCTCACCCTCTCACATAAAGTCCTATTGTACCTTTCAGCCACACCGTTGGAAGAGAGGCTGTATGGGACTGTTAGCTCCCTCTTAACACCAAGATTTTCACAAAATCTATTGAATTCAGCACTTGTAAACTCACCCCCATTATCTGTACGTAAGCATTTCAGCTTTCTACCTGTTTGAGTGGTCACAAATGCATGAGATTTCTTAAATGCAGCAAAGGCTTCATCTTTAGATTTTAACAAATATACCCAAAGCTTCCTAGAGTAATCATCAACAAAAGAAACAAAGTAAAGAGCACCCCCCATAGATTTTGTGGGCATGCTACAAACATCAGAATGAACAAGATCAAGCATATTAGACTTACGAGAGACACCAGAGTAGTAGGAATTCTTTACTTGCTTACCATATTGGCATTCATTACAAAAATCAAGTTTTGAGCCTTTAGCATCAAACTTGTCCAAATTACATAGTTTATCAAGGCCTTTTTAGCTAATGTGGCCAAGCCTTTTATGCCATAATTCCATATGTGAATGGATTTCAGCCAAAGCAATAAACTTGCCCAACAAGGCTTTACCATGCAAGCAATAAAGAGTCCCTTTCTTTGTACCTTTAACAATCAGCCTAGAGCCTTTGATAAGCTTCCATGACCCCTTCTCAAAAAGGGTACTATATCCATGCATATCCATTTGCCCAACAGACAATAAGCTTTTCTTGATGCTTGGTATATACCTTACATCATGCAAAACAAGCTCATTGGTACCATCCACTGTGAGATGCACTGTGCTAATACCTTCAATAGAACAAGCATGGTTATTTCCAAGATATACATGTCCATGGCTGTCTGCATGAAAGGTAGTGAAACACTCCTTAATAGGAGTTACATGAAACGATGCACCTGAATCTACAATCCATGTTTGTGACAAAGCATCATTCACAGTAAGCAAGGCATCAATCAAATCCCTCTTTGTGATCTGCATATCTTGTGCATGAATATTAATAGAAGCATCAATAACTTTGGCATGCTCTGCTTCCATAGTAGCACAAAGTATATCTTCTGCATCTGATAGCTCCTCAATGATGACACTAGAGGCCACATTGGCCTTCTCTTTGTCTTTGTCATTTGAGGTATCATGTGCTTCATTCTTGGTGTCCTTTTTCTTCTTGTCACCTGTGTTCTTCTTTCTTTCTAGTTCAGCTTTATAGAATCTGCAATCAGGCTTCTTGTGACCTTTCCTACCACATTGATAACAAGTCACTTCAGCCTTGC
>CM035423.1:119602501-119607501 GCA_020310875.1 Ceratopteris richardii | reverse complement strand
TAGTTCATCCTTCATGAGGGAACCTAAGATCTGCATGCTAGAAAAGTTTGATGGTGATCGCTCAAAGTTCCGGGGATTCTTGCAACAAGCCAAATTGTACATCCGTATACAGCCTCATAGATACCCTGATGATGCATCCAAGGTCGGTTTTATTGGAACCTTGCTCTATGGTCAAGCATTATCATGGTTTGCCCCAATCTTGGAGAAGGATATGGCCGTACTTCATGACTATGAGGGGTTTCTTGGAGAGCTCATCGCCACATTTGGAGATGCAGACACGAGTCGAGTGGCAGAAACAAAACTTCGGAAGCTACATCAAGATAACCGCCTTGCCTCTACCTATGCATCAGAATTTAGGCAGTGGATATGTGACCTCACTTGGCACGAAGATTATTTCATAAACTAATTTAGATGGGGCTTAAGAGATGATGTGAAGGACCTTCTACTCATGATGCCAGAGGTGAAGACATTGAATGAATACATCAACCAAGCTATTCAATGTGATAACCGCCTTTTTGAAAGGAAACAAGAAAAACAAGTAGAAGGAAGACCTCGCCAATGGAAACCTTTCCAGCCAACTCCTAGAGATGAGTCTATGCCCGAACCTATGCATATAGATGTAACTAGGTTCCAGCCTCTAACACCACAAGAGAAACAAAGAGGCAGGGATAACAAGTTATGCATGTATTGTGGAAACCCTGGCCACATTGCAGTTAGTTGTCCCAACAAGAGAACGAACTCCAAAGTCGCAGCCACCCTTTTAGAGCAGGGAAACAAGGAAGTCAAGTTGTAAAAGAGACCGTTCAGCCGGACCATGATATAAGAAAGGGTCTCATAATTCCAACCACACCCGTAGAAACATGTCTTGCCCCTGTCAAGTTAATCATGTCTAAGAAGATCCTTTCCCTTATAGCTCTGGTAGATTCACGAGCCTCCTCATGTTTCACTGATGAAGGAATCGTTAAGAAACATGGAATTCTAGTACTTCGAAAGAACAGACCAGTAGTAGCTGAAGTAGTAGATGGACGGCCTCTAGCATCGGGGAATATAACCATGGAAACCATACCGCTAAAAGTACACCTTGGTGACCATGATTCACACATATGTTTCAATGTAATATCGAGTCCAATAAACATGGTTATCATCGGAATGCCGTGGTTAAAGAAACATAATCCAGAAATTAATTGGGAGAATAATAAAATCACTCTTCGCGATATCCATAAGAACCCAAAATATGTTGGAGCCAAAGCCTTTATACATGCAGTAAGGAAGGAACCGACATATATGGTCTATGCCATACCAACTCAAGAGCCCAAGAAAGATGATTCAATGAAGCTACCTGACCAATACCAAGGGTTTGAAGATGTCTTTGAAAAAAAGAATGCAAATATGCTCCCAGAACATAAACCTTATGATTGTGCCATAGAACTTCAAGAGGGAGCACAACCACCCTTCGGGCCAATCTATAGACTATCCCCAGAGGAACTTAACGAATTACGTAAGAATATTGATGAGAATCTAGCCATGGGGTTTATCAAACACTCGAAGTCCCCTGCAGGAGCCCCGATCCTATTTGTAAAGAAGAAGGATGGAACTCTTTGAATGTGTTTGGACTATCGTGGTTTGAATAAAGTCACAATAAAGAACAGATATCCTCTACCACTTATATCAGAGCTCTTGGAATGCCTCGGAAAAGCAAAGTTCTTCACTAAGATTGACCTTCGAGGAGCATACAATCTTGTCAGGATCAAAGAAGGAGACGAATGGAAGACAACATTCCGAACAAGGAATGGACACTTTGAATATGTAGTTATGCCATTTGGTCTCACCAATGCTCTAGCCGTCTTTCAACATATGATGAATGATGTCTTTCGAGAGTATTTAGATGATTTTATGGTAAATTGTAATATATCTTGATGATATCTTGATATTCTCCAAAAATCTAGAAGATCATGAATGTCATGCGAAGATAGTCCTAGAGAAACTAAGAGAAAAAGGGTTATATGCAAAATTGGAGAAGTGCTATTTCCATGAGACAGAAGTGGAGTTTTTAGGGTACATTGTATCAGAGAAAGGAATCTTTATGAACCCTAAGAAGATCAAGACAATCCTTGATTGGCAACCACCTTCGTGTGTTCGAGATGTACAATGTTTCCTACGGTTTGCCAATTTTTATAGGATATTCACTAGAGATTACTCCAAGATTGTGAAACCTCTTACCAAGCTTACAAGAAACTCAAAATTTTCATGGACCAAAGAAGCTGAAAAAGCCTTTTCAGAATTTGAAATCAGCATTCACCACTGCCCCAATTCTAGTTCATCCTTATTCGAGCAAACCTTTCTTCCTAGAAACAGATGCATCAGACTTTGCCCTAGGAGCCATTCTATCCCAATATGGAGATGATGGACACCTACATCCAGTTGCATATCATTCAAGGAAATTTTCCCCTCCAGAAATTAATTATGAAATCCATGATAAAGAACTTCTTGCCATAGTAGACGCGTTTGATACATGGTGTCACCATCTAGAAGGAGAAGCTCACAAAGTTACTATGTATACAGATCACAAGAACTTACAGTATTTTATGACCACTCGCATCCTCAATAAAAGGCAATCTCGATGGAGTAACTTTCTATCCAGATTTGACTTTGTCATCACATACCGTCCAGGACGTCAACATTGTCAGTCAGATGCCCTATCCAGAAGATCTTACCTTGCACCAAAGAAGGGTGAAGAGGCCTTTAATCAACAAGAGAGTGTATTACAAGAGAGTGTATTACTCAAGCCTGAGCATCTCCAATTAGGAGCTATCTCTTCAAGCCATCATGAAGATTCAGCCTTGAATCATTTGATCCGTGAGAATCTACCACAGGACGAATTGTTTTGTAACGTTAAGCAGAAAGTTCAAGAAGGAAAATTCCAAGAAGTAAACAAATTTCAGGAAAAGGATGGGTTACTACTATATAAGAACCTATTGTATGTCCTTCCAGGAAAGCCCAAGATCCAAGTACTTCAACAACGCCATGACAACCTTGCAGCAGGACATTTTGGAGTGAATAAAACAATAGAACTCATATCAAGGGACTTTTGGTGGCCTCAGATGTGGAAGGAAGTCAAAGAATATATCCGAACATGTGACCCTTGCAATAGATCTAAGGTACCCCGACATAAACCTCATGGACTCTTGCAACCTTTACCTATTCCAGAAAGGCCATGGGCTTCATTGTCTATGGACTTCATCACAGATCTACCAAAGTCAGATAACTATGATGCCATTCTTGTTATTGTGGATAGATTTACAAAGATGGCACACTTCATTCCAACTACAAAGGAAATCACAGGTGAAGCCACTGCTAGACTTTTTCTCAGATACATCTTTAGGCTCCATGGATTGTCAGATGATATTGTCAGTGATCGAGGTCCACAGTTCATATCCAGCTTTTGGAACAGTCTTTGCAAGCTCCTTGGTGTTCAAGTTAAACTATCTATAGCAAATCATCCACAAACTGATGGACAAACAGAACAGGTGAATCAAGTCCTAGAGCAATACCTCCGTTGTACTAGTAACTATCACCAAAATGATTGGTTTGAGTTGTTACCCTTTGCAGAGTTTGCCTATAACAATAGTGTTCATGCATCTACTAAGCAAACTCCCTTCTTTGCAAACTATGGACAACATCCAAGAATGGATATACAACTCTCAAATCATGTCAAAAACCCAGCTGCCAGAGACAAGGCCCAGTACTTGATGGACATTCACAAAGAAAAGGAAGGGATCCATAAAGCTCAAGAACAATACAAGTACTATGCAGATCAACATCATGTCCAGAATCTATCGTATCAAATTGGGGATAAAGTATGGTTACTCAGAAACAATTTGCAAACTTCAAGGCCCTGTGCAAAGTTAGATCATCAAAGATTTGGTCCATTCACCATCTTGGCCAAGATCAATCAAGTCACCTTCAAGCTCCAGCTACCAAGCACCATGAGAATACATCCAGTTTTCCATGTATCGATGTTGGAACCATATCAGATTTCACCATTGAGGGGGGAGAGACCTAGTCCTTCACCACCTATTGAGATTGATGATCATGAAGAATTTGAAGTCGAGCATGTCCTAGATTCCAGAATATCCCGAGGAAGATTGGAATACCTTATTCATTGGAACGGGTATGACATCAGTGATCGTACTTGGGAACCTGCAACAAACCTTCAGAGAGCACCAATCAAGGTTCGAGAATTCCATAAGAGAAATCCAATGAAGCCGAGACCAGATAACACGACCGCTCCTCGTGGAACTCGTAACTTGAGGGGGAGGTGATGTCATGGACAAAGGAAACCATCCTGAACCTTAGATTCCATGTGAATCCTATATCTCATGATTGATTCAGAATTAGGAGAAACCAATGCTTCCATTGCGTCCGGAATGTGTCAAAACCCTAAGATCGATTGTCTATTTGCTAAATTCTGACATTCTGAGGTCTTGATCTATTTGCTGACATCATTGATGACATCATCAACTCGCAACAGCCTTGGGAACCGCCCTTAAAACCCTATATAAGGAAAGGTTGGCCACATTCATAATCAGTCTTGCTAATACCAGTCTTGGGAGCTCAAGTCGTGACCGCCAAGTAAGTACTCTCCAAGTTTCAGTTCCAGTTCTTGTCTTGATTCTTGTTCTATTCTTGTCTACTCTAGTTCTTGGACATCCTGTCTTGTCCTCTTGTAATCTCGTAGTACGAGATCTTGTCAAGTTCCTTCTTGTATTCAGTTCATCTCCCAGAAGGAGAGGAGAGTTCTCGTATTTTAGACATCTTGTCTCATACTTACGATCTTGGGTTGTGGGATCTCCTGTATCATTTCTAGTCCAGTTTTCCATACCTATTGGTCCCGGGTTGTGGGACGTCTTGTATCATCTACGTCTTCTTGTATTATTTTCCCTACGTGGATGTTCTCGTAATCATAAGTGTATTTCCAAAATCTTGTATAGTGAAGTCAG
>CM035423.1:119590001-119597501 GCA_020310875.1 Ceratopteris richardii | reverse complement strand
CTGAGTTTGCATAAATGCTTTGCAACACTCAGGGAAAACTCAGCCATAACAGAAAAGATGCAGTAACAAAGGCATTGAGAAAGTATACACAAATCTCAACTGATTGTAACTCGGACCAACATTTCATTATACAATTTGTATGTCCACTGGGAGGACTAAAAGTACTAATTTGGAAGTCAGAAGCATTCATTCCATGCAAGGCAATCTGAATTATGTTTGCCATTGGAAATGTAAGACATGACAGACTCACAGAAAAATAGCATAGCATGAAAGGAAATGAAACATACAGCTATCATTTGTCTAAATCCACCAGATATGAGGTAAACTGTCTTTCCTTTAGAGTGAAGCTTCTTAATAAGATCTTCAATTCCAGGAGATATCCTATGAAATCATGTAACCTGTAAGAAAGTTGTTTTGTCTCCATGCCAAAGGTTGAAACATGTTCATATGTTCTAAACACTTACTTTGGAGGGTTGCTTGCAATAAAGGTCTCAGTATCCTTTAAAGAGGGCTTAAATATGGAAAGTCTGGCCGATAACGCCTCTTCAAATGGAACAGATCCACCCATAGCTCTTCCTCAATCAGATTACAATTAATACACAGTTCAGCCTTCTCTGCAAAATGTCATAGAATATACATGACACAACAAGATACAGACCACTAAGAACAGTGCAAGATGGTACACCTGGATGTCCAAGCAGCTACAGCTTCACCTGCTCCACAAAATTCTCCTAGAGCATCTATCCCCTCATCTACACATACTGTGCTATCAACATCAAAGCACACAGCATCTGCATCTTGCCAAACTTCTAATGTAACTGCATTGAGAATCAAACAGCTACGAATCAAAACAAAATTCATTGACAATAAAAGGTTGATATGCCTGTACATGAACCCAATGGACTTCTGTACAATGTATATAAACAATCATCGCTCTGAGGTCTCTACAAGACTTCAAAAGCTGAAAAACATGTACTTCACGTAGTAGATGAGCTAAATCGACCCTTAAAAATCTGTTTACATTCAATCAATCCTGACAGTACAGTGCTGAACCTTCACAAGCAGGGGAAAAAAATGAGAAGAGATATCAATATCAGTTAGCAGCTTAACGATGTTGCACACATCATGCCTAGACAGTGCAGTGCTGAGTCTTCACAGCCAGAAAAACATACAGAAAAGATCTTGATAGCAGTTAGTTGCCTCGAAGATTTTGCAACCACCATACATCCACCCCAACAAGAAGTAGGGATGCTCTCTCCAATAGGTCCTTGTTAAGTTGATGAGCAGCCTATTTTGACTTCTATCCAGACAGAAGTGTTGAGCCTTCAACAACTATCACACCAAATATAGGAAAAAGAACTCATAGCACTTAGCAACCTGATATGTTGCAGATATCCCAAAAGCTAAAAGTAATGCTCATCCAAGGAGGCCCCAAGAAGAGTCCATACACAAAAAAGTTTGACTTGTTTTGAAGAAAGAATATTCCAAGTGCTTTTTACCCATTTACAATGATTGAAACATTGAGTGATATGTTCAAACTTATATTAACTGATTCAACATTCAGATTCAACTTCCTTTGAGTGTTTGGTAACACTTGCCAGTTATGTACATAATAGGCACGTGGGGATGTCAGATGTCACCATGGAACCTTGGCTAATATCCATGCATCAATGCCTGGATGCATTACATAGTTATGGCCAATAGACCGAGCTCCTACTGAAGGTGGAGCAAAAAAACGCTTCATCTCCCCGGAGTGACTAGGGTTGGTAGCTCTTTCCCCTTGTCCCCTCGCGAAATTGCTAGGGTACTATCATAGTTCCTAGCAAACCTGTGATGTTTTCCAATGACCCAATTGGATTTCGTAACACCTCGTTCTGATACGCAGGTAGCAACCCAAAAAGGTAAAACATCCAGAGCCATGCCCGTGGCTCCTCTAGAGCCCTGGTCCTCTGAATCACGTATCTAAACTCTTGTGAATAAGAGTCCAAGGACCTCTTTCCCATCTCGAAGCAGAACAACCTTAACCTTATGTAGGCATCCGTCCTGTCATCCCGTCCCGCACAAAATGTGCATGAAAGATTGTTTGAAATTCTTCCCATGTAATCGGTTGAGGTTTGAGAGCAACCCACCAAGAATATGCTCCTCCCTTCAACATGAGCTTGAGATGGCCGATGCGTTGAGCATCAGCCAACCCATACATGTTGAAAAAGCCTGTCCACTTGCACAGTCAATCACTAATAGCACCTTCCTCGCATTCCTTCTTGTCCCTTCGGAAGGGTTTAGTAAGGAACTGTAGTGGCAAGGTGGTCATGGTGAATGCCGAGTGCAGAAGATGGGTAGACTTCAAAGCCATCACCTCCTTTCTCACCTCTAATAGCTCCTAACGTATGGCAGCCACTAGCGAGCCTTCGGTGTGCTGAAAAGGTTCAGATCTTCCCTGAGGATGTTGCCCGTGCATGTCGGTAGGTATGGACGTCGTCATCTCCTCCATAGATTGGATTTGATTGGCTGCTGTAGATGGCTGACATGCACTAGGCCAAGGAAATATCTCATGACGAAGGAGAAAATGGAGAAGCTGAAGATAGTTGACGAGGCTGATGGAACCTGAGAGGCTTGGATCCTCCTTGTGTGCAAATATACCAAATGAGAGAAGGAATGCCACCTCTTCCATTTTTTAGCCACCTCCCCTATTTTTCAGCCACCTCCTCAATTAGATTATAAAGTTTTTTAAAACTTTATAATTTCTTTGAATTTACACAATCATTCTCAGCCACTCATTAATTTATTTTTAAATTAAGCATGTGGCTGAGATCTCTTCTGCTGGACTGCTGGAAAATTAACGGCTGAGATGCTTCCACCTGGCAACAACTTGTCCATCTCTGATTGGCCCCAAATTAGGGTACTTGTCATGCAAGAAACCCCATCTATTGCTGCAACAAGTCTAGCAACCAGCTACGCATGGGTTTTCCTGCCTAAAAAAGTTCAGCGCCTGTTCTTTTAGCTTATCCAGGCCATGAACCAGACACTTCAAAGAGCTGCCCCCATATCTCCTCTGGCTCCAGCCAGCTGAGATGTTTCATCCAATTTTTTCTCGCACACCTGGCTTTTGAAGAGGTTCCCATGGCCAAGGGAGCAAGAATTAGGCTAATCCCTAAGGGAAGCAGGAGGGAAATTTAAAAAAAAAAAAAAAAAAAAAAAAAAAAAAACATTTTCACCACTGACGGTTCTGCTTTCCCTCCTTTATTTGAGAAGAAAACTTCCAGCAGCGCAGTAAAAGGTTGATTCCCTTCCTTCTTCCTGAGGGATTTACCTTCTCCTCTAATCTCCTCCACTCATGATTCCCTGAATAGAAGCGCATCCCTCATCCCAAGCTCCTGCTGCCCCTTTCTTTTTTTTTCCCCAATTCAGCCGCCAACAAAGATATTCAAAAGTGGTGGCTGCATGCTCCTAACAGTCCTCATCATCCATCTGCCACCTCTTTGGGGCTCCTCCCTCTCCTCCAGGGACCAGCAGTAGGATGGGAGATTCCATCTATGAAGGCAACATGTGAAGATGAAGGGTGGATATTACCAGCCCCTACCTCCATAGAAACTCAAAGGTAATGTGGGACATACCTCTGAATTCCACCACCAGTTTGCATGTGCTCCCCTTGTCTTCTTCTCTTTCTCATAACGTCCCATACCACCCCATACACGAGGATGGAAGACATGTCAAGCTGAGCCATCATGGCTCCACAAGCTCTAATGGTTTTGTGCATGTCGTCTTGGCCTTTTCCTCCATATGAGCAGAGAGCCTCTTTGATACCAATGTTAGAACCTCCAGGATCCTCCCTCCTCGACAAGACAAGACACAAGCCATATTCAAAAACAATAGAAGGGAGGACACCATACTCACCTCCCTACCGTGGATCCAATACGGCCTCCCCCCCAAGCAAAAGAGTCTGCACCACATGACGGGCAGCCACCTCTAGAGGACTCGTGTCCTATACCACCAATCCCCCACCAGAACGGGTGACGAGGCTCTGTCATTCAAGGCCAAGAGTCCGGTCCTCGCAAATGCCAAGCATGCCAAATGAGAGGTCTTGAGTCCTATTTATAGGACTCTAAGTGAAATGACCCAATTCATATTGAAATGGCCGGTCCCAATAGTAGTCGGACACCTCATCGCCGAACAATAGCTGCAAACCCCATCTAGATGTCCTAGAAGGGTGGAGATGTAATACTCTCTCTCTCTCTCTCTCTCTCTCTCTCTCTCTCTCTCTCTCTCTCTCTCTCTCTCTCTCTCTCTCTCTCTCTCTCTCTCTCTCTCTCTCTCTCTCTATATATATATATATATATATATACATACATACATACATACATACATACATACATACATACATACATACATACATACATACATACATACATACATACATACATACATACATACATACATACATACATACATACATACATACATACATACATACATACATACATACATACATACATACATACATACATACATACATACATATAGATAGAGAGATAGATAGATAGATAGATAGATAGATAGATACATACATACATACATACATACATACATACATACATACATACATACATACATACTGTCAGGGGAGCAGTAGATTGTGCTCTCTGACTAGATTGTGCTCTCTGACTACAATAGACAAGATTTCCGAAATACACTTTTGATTACAAGAACACCCACGTAGGGAAAATGATACAAGAATATGTGACTCATACAAGATGTCCCACAACCCGGGACCAATAGGTATGGAAAACTGGACTAGAGATGATACAGGAGATCCCACAACCCGGGATCGTAAGTATGAGACAAGATATCTAGATTACAACAACTCCCTTCTGGGAGATGAACTGGATACACGAAAGAACTCGACAGGATCTCGTACTATGAGATTACAAGGGGACAAGATAGGATGTCCAAGAACTAAACTAGAACAAGGAACAAGACAAGAACTAGAACTGGAACTTGAAGAGAACTTACTTGGCGGCCACGACTCCTTGAGCTCCCAAGACTAGTATTGGCAAGACCAATTATGAATGTGGCCAACCCCTCCTTATATAGGTTTTCCAAGGGCGGTTCTAGGGCGGTTACGAATTGATGATGTCATCGATGATGTCATCAATTCATAGCATGGTCTCTGGATGTCAGAATCAAGCAAGAAGACAGTCGATCTTAGGGTTTTGGCACGTTCCGGACGCAATGGAAGCATTAGCCCAAATTCTTAACCAATCATGAGATATAGGATTCACATGGAATATGAGAGTTTCCTTTGTCCATGACATTACCTTCCCCTCAAGCGACGAGTTCCACGAGGAGCGGTCACGTTCTCTGGTCTCTGCTTCATTGAATTTTTCTTATGGAATTCTCGAACCTTGATTGGTGCCCTTTGAAGGTTTTCTGTTGGTTCCCAAGTATGATCACTGATGTCATACCCTTTCCAATGAATAAGGTACTCTAATCTTCCTCGGGATATTTTAGAATCTAGGACATGCTCAACTTCAAATTCTTCATGATCATCAATCTCGATAGGTGGTGAAGGACTAGGTCTCTCCCCCCTCAATGGTGAAAACTGATATGGTTCCAACATGGATACATGGAAAACTGGATGTATTCTCATGGTACTTGGTAACTGGAGCTTGAAGGTGACTTGATTAATCTTGGCCAAGATGGTAAATGGACCAAATCTTTGATGATCTAACTTTGCACAAGGTGTTAATTCAAACAACTATATATACAAGCATAAGGTGGGCAGGAGATTCATATCTCTAGCTTGTGGTGGTCGTAATTTGTTAGTCTCTTGCATTGGAATTCAATTATCGGGCACGAGCAATAAGGGCTATCATTCCTTTTTATGATTCGTTGGGCTAAAAGTCAAGATTACTATTGGTAGCTTCATTCACAACATATGTTCCCTTTCAACATGTACACATGTTTTTTAAATTTAGTTCAAATTTTACATTGTAAGGGATTAGACATTGACTAGGCCATAAACAAGGCTACAGTATGAACTTCCCATAATTTATTTGCTTTGTGTGCCAAAGAACATGCCAAGCATCGAAGAGATTGAAATGCCCAATCATCGAAGATCAAATTAAAACGGTGTACAACTATTGCCAACTTAGTAGGATTCTCAACAATATTTAAGGTGGACAAGCAATGCATACCTAATATGGTAAACCCTTCTTCATCAATATTCAAGACAAAACAATCTACCCCCTAATAACCTAGTATGGTGAATCCTAATAACTATATTTATAAAAACCCAATGGAACATATCACGTCCAATGTCCTGTACTAGCTTCCACAGAACAACCCAATGAAATTCACACGCAGTAAATGTGATAGATCAAATCCTAACGGATAAATCAAACCCAATGTGGTAATACAAACCCAACAAGGTAGCCAAATATGGCATATTTAAATCCCATGTAAATGTCCAATGTGACATACTTGTTGTTGAGCTTTATGGATCTCTTCCTTGAGTTCTTTGTGAATGTCCATCAGGTACTGGGCCTTGTCTCTGGCAGCTGGGTTCTTGACATGATTTGAGAGTTGTATATCCATCCTTGGATGTTGTCCATAGTTTGCAAAGAAGGGAGTTTGCTTAGTAGATGCATGAACACTATTGTTATAGGCAAACTCTGCAAAGGGTAACAACTCAAACCAATCATTTTGGTGATAGTTGCTAGTGCAATAGAGATATTGCTCTAGGACTTGATTCACCCGTTTTGTTTGTCCATCAGTCTCTGGATGATTTGCTATAAATAGTTTAACTTGAACACCAAGGAGCTTGCAAAGACTGTTCCAAAAGCTGGATACGAACTCTGGACCTCGATCACTGACAATATCATGAGGCAATCCATGAAGCCTAAAGATGTATCTGAGAAAGAGTCTAGCAGTGGCTTCACCTGTGATTGCCTTTGTAGTTGGAATGAAGTGTGCTATCTTTGTGAATCTATCCACAATACAAGAATGGCATCATACTTATCTGACTTTGATAGATCTGTGATGAAATCCATAGATAATGAAGCCCATGGCCTTTCTGGAATAGGTAAAGGTTGCAAGAGGCCATGAGGCTTATGTCATGGTACCTTAGATCTATTGCAAGTGTCACATGTTCGGATATACTCTTTGACTTCCTTCCACATTTGAGGCCACCAAAAATCCCTAGATATGAGTTCTATTGTTTTATTTACTCCAAAATGTCACGCTACACGGTTGTCATGACGTTGTTGAAGTACTTGGATCCTGGGCTTTCCTGGAGGGACATATAATAGGCTCTTATAGAATAGTAACCCGTCCTTTTCTTGGAATTCATTTACTTCTTGGATTTTTCCTTCTTGAGTTTTTTGCTTAACATTACATAATAATTCATCTTGTGGTAGATTCTCACGGATCAAATGATTCAAGGCTGAATCTTCAAGATGGGTTGAAGAGATAGCTGCTAACTGGAGATGCTCAGGCTTGAGT